>OZ007573.1:54803325-54905825 GCA_963931925.1 Onchidella celtica
ACGGACTATTTTTGTGAAAATGTAATAATTGAATGGAGAGACTAGAGACTTTCAAGCCGTCTGAAATAAACATGAATTATAAATAAAGTTCTTATTCAGACTGCGATTACTTCAAACCTATATGGATCTCACGCGGCGCAAATACCAAACTAAAGTTCATCACTAGAGTACGTTGTGCTGCCGCCAAAATGTGAGGGATATAAATTATTCAGAGATTTTCATCGCCATCCATTCTACAAAGGATGTTTCGTTGACGCAAAGTTTTTAATTTACTAAAATAGACAAAGCTTTTAAGGGGTTTCAGCTCAACCGCGAAACGTGAGAGTATAAAGCTCTACCGTTTAATATGATAGCGATAGATGTAGTGATGAAACATTTTTTAAAGTTCTATGGGATCGCGGTAGGGCTAGAAAGAAAAAAAAAATGTAATATGTAAAAGTTATTTCGAACCGGGACTTTAGGACTCGTGTCGTTTTCTCTCATTTTTGCCACTTGCAACCGAGACACAATTATTATTTATGGTGTCAAAAACAAACAAACGAACAAAAAATAAACCAAACAAACATAACAACAAAAACAACCAAAAAAAACCCTCAGATTTTCACTCCATTAATAGATCTCAGCATGCTCAAGTTCTAAAGACCGTAAAACAACGGTTACAGGATCCAGTAAAACAGTTGCCCAAGTCAGCGGGGAAACAATGTCTCCTTTTCCTAAGAACATGATTTTCAGTTTTTGGTGCAAAGAGATTTAAAATTTCGCTGTTTCAGAAACATTTCTAAGGTCGTCCAGTTAGAATCTCTAGATAGCACGTCGACATGATAACGATCATATTGTACAAGGGAAAAGCCAGACGATGGACAGAGAAATGATATGTAAAGTATCTGAGTTATCAGAGGATTATTTTCTTCAAAAGCTATTAAAAGGACTGCACTTTCCCTTCTAGGCATTGTTCACGCCTAGTTTCTAGTTGAAGGCAGACTTCAAAGGATAAAAACAATTGGTAGAAACTATACAGTTTCAAATAGCCCAGGCTCACATGTGACTTTGTCGGGATGCAGTCATGTCGCAATCGTGTTGCATTTTGTGAAATATGGGCAGCTGAATGGAGATTATGCTATCCAGTTCAATTGATCAATCCAGTCATCCGGATGCAAGCGGATAAGCCGCTGGCGACCCGTTTGCGATCCGATTCCCGCCTGCTTTTTTGATATCTATTTCAAAGACCTATTCCGTAATGAAGCTGTTGCAGTTTGTCTTTCAGCCCTCTGTCGGCGCCAAAAAAAACAACAACCTGACAGCCCCCCCCCCTCCCCTCCCCGTGCACGGACGGCTCAAGTGGGCTTCAAACGGAATTCCTGAAAAAAAAAAAAAAAACACTGAAATCAAAGAGAATAGAATTAACGTACCGACCCTCTTTGAAGTCAAGGAACATGTATGCTACTATTCTAACAACCCTCTTCTCACCTCGAACCTGATCGAGGGTCGAGACCCCCTTTTTTGAACTGGTATAGAATTTGGATCACTATCTGGATAACCAGATATTCTGAAGTGGATGATCGGAAAGTCCAGATAACTCAAACGCATGTCGCTGCCCAGTACCACAGGCCATTTTGCAGAGACGATGGGAGCACGAAACTAAGACGCGGCTGCAAAATGACAGCATGCGTGCCTGGCATTAGACTGCTGTTTCTGCTTTCAACCATAATTGTATGACGTGATATCATTTTGTGAGATCAAAGGACGAAATAATAAGACATTAATAGCAGGCCAATTGACAAAGTGCTCATTGTTAAAGTCTACAGTTTGTTTAGATCGCAAAACGTTCTGCGTAGAACTCACTACAACAATTCATTCTTTTGTTCCGAAAGTACACAGAACAGCAAACTCGGCTATGTATGTAATAGGCAATGCCTGTACATAAGTTTACACCCGCTTTGTGTTTGAACATAAGATTACACCCGCTTTGTATTTGGCTAAACTGTCATACTATTAGAAACACAAAGATATTCCATACAAACTTGAAAGACCGTGCGCGACAATGATAGCGCGAGCAACTATAACACACAGAATGCCTTAGGGCAGAGGTTCCCAGCCTTTTCCGCCCGTTTGACCCCGGCAACTTTTCAAACGAAAATTAGCACCCCTCCCTTTTTAGTTCAGAGTTATCAGTAATTTGAGTTTACTCTTCTACCGCAAAGAAGCAACCAACAAAGGCGGAAAGTTCAGAGTTTTCAGTAATTTGAGTTTACTCTTCTACCGCAAAGAAGCAACCAACAAAGGCGGAAAGTTCAGAGTTTTCATTAATTTGAGTTTACTCTTCTACCGCAAAGAAGCAACCAACAAAGGCGGAAAGTTCAGAGTTTTCATTAATTTGAGTTTACTCTTCTACCGCAAAGAAGCAACCAACAAAGGCGGAAAGTTCAGAGTTTTCATTAATTTGAGTTTACTCTTCTACGGCAAAGAAGCAACCAACAAAGGCGGAAAGTTCAGAGTTTTCATTAATTTGAGTTTACTCTTCTACCGCAAAGAAGCAACCAACAAAGGCGGAAAGTTCAGAGTTTTCAGTAATTTGAGTTTACTCTTCTACCGCAAAGAAGCAACCAACAAAGGCGGAAAGTTCAGAGTTTTCAGTAATTTGAGTTTACTCTTCTACCGCAAAGAAGCAACCAACAAAGGCGGAAAGTTCAGAGTTTTCAGTAATTTGAGTTTACTCTTCTACCGCAAAGAAGCAACCAACAAAGGCGGAAAGTTCAGAGTTTTCAGTAATTTGAGTTTACTCTTCTACCGCAAGGAAGCAACCAACAAAGGCGGAAAGTTCAGAGTTTTCAGTAATTTGAGTTTACTCTTCTACCGCAAAGAAGCAACCAACAAAGGCGGAAAGTTGAAAATATTTTCTTTTAAATTGTTATGTTAGGTTCAAATAACAATAGCCCATCACAATGTCATTTCATTAAACTCACGACGGACAGATACTGCTTCACCAGGACTAGCACACGGTCAGTCAAAAATGTTCTGGTTCTTACTTTTCGCCCACAATAATTTTGGAGATTATTCAGATATTTAGCAAAATGTACTTTTAAAAAATATGTACAAATCCAGAATCAGCAAATTTACGTGATGCGCAGGGAAAATCCCCCCCCCCCCACCCCCGGGAGACAAATTTGCCCTCTGGTTGCAAAACCCCTGCCTTAGCGCCACACCAAAGATCTTTCAAAATGTTGCATTGTTCAACTTGATCCAATTGTCCACAATGCACCAGCGCCAACCGACCAAGTAAAGCAACAATACTGTGGCTGGGCAATTCCATGGGAAAACTATAACACTGCAAAACGGGGAGAGAGACAAATAAACAAAGATATTGTCTGGAATTTATCCAAAATCGAATGCAAGATTGATTGATTCACCCTTTCTTTCCCAGACTTTGGACAGCTTCTTTGACCCCGAAGAGCCTTGATGAAAAAGAAAAAAAAAAAAGAAATGAAAGATTGGAAAATAAAGAGCATTTCATCTGTAAAAGTTTGAAGAAGGCAGTATGAGAAAATGGATGTTTTGAGTGTTTTCAGGTTCTAGAAGTACTTTGGTCTTTCTCTCACCCACCCATTCTCTTCACCCCATCCTCTGCTCATGTCCTCCACGCTTCTCACTCCTCAAACTCTTCCTGGAGGAGGGAGAACATAGAGATGTAAAGAGGTTGTCGTCACATTTCGGTAAAATGAAAGCAGACACTGCAAACTGTTGTAAGGTTAGACTAGCAGGTGAGCAAGTGGGTCGCTCCTCTCTCTCTCTCTTTCTCTCTCTCTCTCTCTTTCTCTCTTTCTCTTTCTGCCTGTCTCTCTCTTTTTCTCTCCCCCCCCTCCCTCTCTCTCGCCCTGTCTATCTCTCGCCCCAACTCTCTTATCTATTATTTTTGTGGACTTGAGATTTTTCGTTGCAAAAGGCTTCTGAACCACGCAACACTCAGACTTCAAATTTTATATGGTGCATCAGAATGGATGTAAGGGTGCACAGTTTTTAATAGAAGTCTCAAATCGGTGTAGTTTTTTTTATTGGAAATTTATTGTTTCGCCATCATTTAGATCTATTCGAGTCATGGTTCGCCATTTTAAGGTTTCGTTATCACTTCCTGATACTAACCCGTGCCCAAATCATGCTGTTGTACGGGATGCGCAGGGTGTCAACTCACAAATGCAGAGCAGTAAGACTTATTTGAAAACAAACAAACATAAATAAAATAAACAAATGGGAACAGGCCAGATGAAGCAGGTCCATAATAACCACCCAGAACTGAAACCAATATTCAAACCGATTTATCCCGGGCAGGGCCGGGGACCTCAGCTAGTCTCTGTATAGTTACACACTCTCTTTACTCTCTCTCTCCCCCCACCCTCTGTCTCTCTCCCCCTTCTCTCTCTCTCCTCTCTCCTTATCTTCCTCTTTCACACACATACTCACTCTCTCACACATACACACACTTCCATCGTGACCCCAATTTGGTACCTTAATCTAAATGGAATCTGCGTGCGTGTCTCTGTGTGTGTGTGTGTGTGCGAGCTTGCACGAGTGTTGTGTGTGAGTAAGCAAGGACCGAGATATCAGTAGCTTAATCCTAGCACAGTAAAGGTATAACGCAAATCTGGAGGAGGATGAAAATAACAGCTCTATCTATCTATCTATCTATCTATCTATCTATCTATTTATCTATCTATCTATCTATCTATCTATCTATCTATCTATCTATCTATCTATCTATCTATCTATCTATCTATCTGTCTGTCAATCTGTCTGTCTGTCTGTCTGTCTATCTATCTGTCTATCTACTGGTGTAGCTTTCTAATAGCCTGTATGCGAGTTATCAACCCGATTAATTGAGCTGTCTGTCTACACCCTCTCTACTACCCATTCCCCAATACAAAACATGCCGTTCTCACTTAACCGCTACATCTTTGATCCGCAACTCTGCATGTCTCTCCGATTACCGGTTAATCCATTCAGCAGCTCGCCACCGGCAATAAAAGACCAGCCCCACATTTCTGAGCCTATTATGTCTTTAAATGAAACATGGGCATATCGATTTGCTTCTAAGTGCCGAGACAATAATATCGTTGTTGACACAGCACCGCAGGGATGGGTATTATAGCAAATACAGAAACAAACAAGCTGGTGGGCATTGACAACTGCTTCGTATGTTTACAAAGAGAACAAATCCCACATGGCTACCAGAACACAGAAGGAAGATCTTCATGATAGTTCAAAAACTTTTCTGGACCATGTATTCAGCATTATACAAGGTGAGGATGTTAATTAAGAAAATTAATAGTTATAGAACTGGCCGGTAACATGAAGTGTTATTATTGCACCAGTAAGTAGTTGGCACAAAAGACGCTGTTTTTTTTTTTTTCACGCATCCAAGTAATTATTTAACCCCACAATATGAGCTCGACATTCACAATGAAGTTGATTACGACTGTGGCTCAAGACCGATTAGTAGGTAACCAGACTGTAAAGTGCAGTTCGAAAGTCCACATCATCTTTACAAGGGACTATCCTCAATTTTTGGCGATTGTAACAGTTGATGCAAATTTCAACACTTTATAATGGGGAGAGTCAGATGAACTGATCGTCTACCCCTTAAAAAACGAAACTGTCTCGAACTGTTGTAGAAATAAATAACAGGATCCGATGAACAATTAATACTAACGTTTAATAACTGTAAACAAGAGCTGATATCCACAAGTTACTTACACCTAGCTAGCCGGGAAGACACACTTCTAACTACCATTGGATTTTCACACCTACGATTTGCACCTTACGATTTTCACCCACGATTTGCACCTCTCCTACTCGCCTGGCCCTCCATTCTGTCCAGGAACGTCCAGGAAGCGGCTTAACCGCCCCATAAGCACGAGACAGACCTAGATCGTTCGGGACACATACCAGCCACCCAATCGTACACAGACACGTCACAGAATTACATCACTCAAGGTCGACCTAGCGTAATCTCGGATACTGCAGTTCCTTCCAGACCTTCTAGATTTTCTACAGTGAAACAAACAAGCCACATCAAAGAGGGGGGTGAGAAAATATCGATCTGTTCAACTAGTGGGACGCTACAGCGATTCCCCCCCCCCCTTTTTTCTCTCCTGTACGCATTTCACACGTTTGGCTTTAAACCACCACCCCCTCCCCCCACCCCCCTCTCCAATCCCACACATACACATTTACCTTGTACCCGTGTACGGCTATTAAAATGTTGAATGACCATAGTAAGGTCTTCATGTTATGAAAATACTTAATGGCATTTTGCTGGGATTGACGCTTTTTTAGAGTGGCAGTCTGTATCCGCCTTTCTAGAGTTCCATATTTTATTTTGTAAAAAAAAAACCCCACAAAACTAAACTTGTCACTTCATTGCTGTAAATAAAAAAATGTACGTCCGTTGCGTAGAAATCCCCCTCCCACCCCTCTCTCTCTTGTACGCCCCCCTAGCATACGTACGTGATAGCTGGCCCCAAACTTGACTAAAACCCTCTGGTTGTCCAGAGAACACATTACATGTATCCGTTTTGACAGCGTCTGGCTTGATCTAACATTACAGTCACTGCCATGTCAAAGCTAGTTCTTCAATGCCAGACTGGATAGATCTGAGGCCTTTCTGGGCTCAAATATTACTTCCTCAACATGGTTTGTTGTTGTTTTTTAAGTGGTAATTTTTTATTTCCGGTTTACCGTCTTTTTAGGATTAATGCGCCATCACCGGACAAAGTCTTGACATGCCGCGTTTCCGGTCCTAAGGTTAACGTCTGCTATGTTCGCCAAGGATATGGACATTTTATTACCTCTCTGTACTCCATTAATCGTTTGGTTCAGCGTATGTTTTCCCCGGTCGACGTGATGTTAACCCAAACACGAACATCAGCTGGCTGATTCTTCGGAAAAGCTCAACACACCAGTCGTGGACACACTTTTCTGTTGCAGCAGACAACCTTTCCAAAAGAATGTCACATTTAAGCTGGGTGCTTATGTGTACGGAAACGGAAACGGCTAAAAATCCGTCATATAATAAAAAGAAGGAGTGTTTCCATGTGTACGGAAACGGCGTGCGGAAACATCCTTTCTATTTCATTACTTGAAGGGTTTTTTACGTTTCTGTTGCGGCGTTGCGTTTCCGTGTACATGAGAACCCAGCTTAACTCTTAAATATCAAGAGAAACATAAAATAAAATAAAATAGGTGATTGTGCCAAGTAACGTCAGACATTCGCATAGGGTGTAAAGCATTTAACTATATATATTCATATCTGTTCACAGTTTTATTGTTTTCTTGACCACTTCCTCGTTAAAAAGTTTTAGACATGTCCCGATCTTCATTTCACACCGTACATTTACAATGACTTTCAGCTGCATTGGGCTCTCCGTACTTGGACCAAAATAGAAAGATCGTATTTTCACACCCAGGGGAGATTTAAACACCGGAAAGTGGTGAGTGGGAACTTGAAGAGCTGTAAACAACGTTATAAATTATATAATACGTGGTTTGAACGACACTGTCTATTGCGATGTATATTGATCTATTGGTAATGTACATCCTGTCTCTAGCCGGCTTGGATACTTAAACGACGGAGTGGTCTATTGTTAGTCTGGTGAGTCTGTTCCACCGTAGGGAAGGTATGTCCGATTGCACTGAAATACAGTCTGTATTTGATTGGATAGGCGAGTCACGAAATGGGTGAGTCTGGGGACTGGAATTTAAATGTGTCGGCAAAATGATTGTAGTGGATACAATATAGAACGGAAATGGTGGTGGGGTGGGATGCATAGATTATAAATAAATTACGTAATATCTTACAGGAATTTTTATTTTGTACATAGCGTAATAAGTGAAAATACATGTGTGTTTATGTGTATCTGAGTTCATGCATACGCCTGGCACGTTCAGATATAATATCGATGTGTGTAAACGAAAAAAAAAAAACAATGCGGCACGCTAATCGTGTGAATATCAGGACAAATGAAAGAAAAAGATAAAATAAATGAAATGAAAGTGAAATGGCCTTGAATGAATGATTTTTTTTTTTTAAAGGGGGTGCGAGGGAGGTACCAATCATAGAAGTGCAGGAAAAAAGAAATGTAAGAACTGAAGAAATAAGAAATGAAGAGAGACATAAAAACAGAAAGGCAAAAAGAAATAATGACAGAAAGAAAGAAAGAAGGAAAGAAAGAAAAGAGAAGGACAGAAAGAAAGAAAGACAGAAGGAAGAAAAAGAAAGAAAGAAAGACAGAAAATATAAACACAGGATGGAACAAAATCAGAAAAGTGAACCAAGAATTCGAGGTAGCCTTGAAAGACCGATAAGAAACGGAATGAAAGAAAGAATTGGCAAGGAATCGACAGGAAAAGAAAAAAAGAAATATTTGAGAATAAAAGAATCAAAGACAGATAAAAAAAAAAAAGAATTGAGTGACAGACAAAAGGGCACAGCCAGGAGACGCAACAGATCTAAAAAGAGATGAATCTGATTACACAGACAAACTTGACGGAGACTGGCACACTGATGGCAACAAACGATGAATCGGGAAGAAAATAGGAAGAAAACCAGGAGATCTAAATGGGGAAGAACTCCAGAGGAAAGACCAGATAAGGCCTGAGATAAAATGGCCTATCAATAAAAGTGATTCAGGAAACACAGTTTGTTTTTATGAAACCTATTTATATGAAAGGGAGTTGAATGGCTTAAGCTGTGTTTCCATGTGTACGGACACCGCATTTCCGTATACTTGAAAACGTGCGTTCTGTTTCACCACTTGAAGAATTTGGGGCCTTTCCGTTGCTGTTTCGGTTTCCATACACAGAAAAACACAGCTTATATTTTGTGAAAAAAAAAGATAGAGTTAAAACGCAGAACAAGCTGCACAGTCAATAATTCCACAGCTCCAAGGCAAGGTTCAGTTCAGTGCGCACCGAGAATGTTGTTCGCTGAACGCATCTCATTCGTAACATGTCACCTTAACCCTCTCGTGACTAACGAGTTAAAAAATGTGCGCATTTTATGAATTATTCCTCTGTCACCCAAAATGGTATGCTCTTATGTAGCATATTTGGTCTGCAGCCTTAATTTGCGTCTCCTTGTCAAATTTCACAAAAATTCATTCAGTCGTTTTCGAGGTTATTAAAGGTTTGGTTTTTTAACATTCTTTTTATGTAATTCGTTGATCCGTTGTTGTTGGTTCTTTTTTTTGTTGTTTTTTTTTTTTTTTTAGAAACGAAAGAATATTTTTGTCCTGGTAAGCAACGAAAGGTAACCCGAAGGGTGGTAGCCTATTAAGCCCGGAACGACACAATCAGCTGCTGGCCACAAACTAATAAATTAACCAGACTGGAAACACGAGCTTCGGGCTGTGTCGTTTTTTACGGAATTTCCCGAGCGACGACTGTATAACTAACATGGCCGCAGCTCGGGAAATTCCGATTCTAGTTCTATCTGCAGTAGAAATTTCTTTTCATTTGTCAAGATTGGTTGTACATGTATTAATTTCTTGGTGCGGAACCAAACTTCCGCGTTCAGTAGGCGCGTCAAAATGGTGTCATTCAAAATTGTAGCTATGCTGAAGCGTCGGTCGCTACCTTAAACCTAATATGGCGGACGGTTCATGACCTTTCGCTGTTTTGTGACGTCACACAATGGGATCATTCAGTCTGGTTAATTTATTGGTCTGTGCTGCTGGCCGACAAAAGACACGCACCATATTTTCCTGTATTTTCTTAGTAAATCCAGGAAGCAGCAACTGGCTATGACATTCCGGGCTTAGCATGATATCCCCTCAAAGCAGTTTTACTGTCGATGTCGAAGTAAAAGTAAAGTTAAAGACGAAACAAACACAAACAAAAAGGAAAACAAAGAGGCACAACGGAGTTCCATAGTTTTGCCCCATAATCATAAAGCATTACGACTGAGTTATTCCCACCGATGGACAGCTGTTTCTACCGAAGGGCTTCCATAAAACAGATAGATGGAGACATTACCAAGACAAGCCACAGATGTTGCCAACGAAAACAATGCCATCTCTAAGTCAGTTATGGTCGTAACAATACCACAGTGTTCAGAGAAATACGGTTGTTTAATTGAACGTGTCTTAAATGGATCGCGCACTAACGACTACGCGGATTGTCCCGAAGCGGTATGAACTTTCAGAAATCACTTCCAGTAAATTACCGCCTTAGCTTCACAATTAGGTCAAGTCTGTTCGGCTTGCAGTACACTGAATGGCACACTCACACAAAGTCTAGTGTAACACTGGGATAGAAATATGGGATCTTGACAACTTATCTCATGGTGGGAGACGGCAGACAAATTAGTTGTGTTGAGAAATGTTTTTGCTGTCCTTGATCTTTTAAGCCTGGTCTGAGATTGATTACATAAACAATGGCAAGGCTTTGCGTAATATTGGGCAAACAGATTCTTACGTATAGCAAGCACAGAAGACAGACAGACAGACAGACAGACAGACAGACAGACAGACAGATAGATAGATAGATAGATAGATAGATAGATAGATAGATAGATAGATAGATAGATAGATAGATAGATAGATAGATAGATAGATAGATAGATAGATAGATAGATAGATAGATCAATCGCTCGATAGATGGATAGGTAGATAGAAAGATGGAGAGAAAGATAGATAGATAGATTGATATATTAACCTTGGCTTATACATCATTACCAATATCAGTTTGTTAGCAAATTTTTGTCCTTCAGGTTTCAGTTCATGAAACAATGGCCAGTGTTACTGTCAACCACTCTGAGTAAGAGAGAAAAACAAAACATGTATGACCTAAAGAGCGATACAAGAAAGGAGCGAGAATGAACAAAGATTTTTAAAAAAAGAAGGACAGAAAGAGACAAATGTAGAAAGACAAGTGAAAAGGATGTGGTTGCGTGCAAAGAAACTGTGCCAGGAGGGTTGCTCTTGTCGAGAACGGAAGTTGGATAAACCACTGGTAAAAGGCTGCAGTTTGTGCTCAACGGCAAAACGAGCTCAAGCAAGACAGTGTGGTGAACAATATAGTAACAAACACCGGAAAAACACCCAGGAAAAATGGACTAGGGGATAGCTGTGCGTCACTTCCGGCACAGTCAGAGGAGACATGAGTCTTTGGTCTCACTGGAGACTCGGAGACTTGGGAGACTTCAAAGGTAAAAGTCAGCAGTCTAGAGAAGTAAAAAAAAAAAAGATTATTGAAAGTGGAGAAAGATTAGTCTGTTCTGGGGTTGTTGAGAGCGTAAGAGATTGTAAACAAAAAAAAAAAGAGAGAAAAATGAAACTATGTTAGTAGTTTATTCATAGTTCAATTGGTGCTGTTTTCTTTGTTGTTTTAAGCAACGGTAGATGCAGGGCCGTCTCAACATCATGTTGGGCCCTTGAGCAAAGCCGGAGCATTTTCTTCCCTGTTTCAAAAATCACTGTAACTGTGCATGCAGGGGACTCCCTAAACTCCTTGGGCCCCAGGGCAGCTGACCAGTATTCCCATGCGTTAAGATAAAAAAAATGCTCTAAAACATTCGGAGGAGCGCAGGATCTATGGTGTCAAAATTGGAGCGGGTGGTAAATTAGTTACAAAGATATGATAATTTAACACAGTTTTACTGCCAGGTTATTGTAAATTATCTAATGCTGACGATAATAAAAAAAAAAAGGCTTAATAGTAAAGGTTCAACGATGTCACAGTAAATCATTTTTCACTTAGCACACTAGCTTTAAAGAGGTCATAAGAAATAGACGTGCGGATCATGACTTGGTGACGTACAGTGAAGCAAATAAATGTGTTAATCTCTGTGATGCATATTTATGTCGATTAATGAGTCAGGTACATAAATAAAGTAATATTGCATCGATAATGTTCGCACACAATTAGAACAACTTCAAGGACGACCATAACCAGCCCAGTGTTCCATCAAGCAGCAAATAGATGTGCTATGTGAGCCTGTGCCATAGCCTTCGACTGGTCATCGTCAGACTGCCAGATAGACGCAAAAACTCACTCAGGAAATTGCTTTGAAATGTCTGCACAGCTACAGAAATACTCATCAAAGACAAACAGAACAAGGCCCAGTCAGAAAAACTCCGGCCGAACAACTGAACTCATTAATTTTCTCTACTTGTTTTTTGGTGTTAAGACAGACTGGTGTATATACATCTTATCTTACTGTTTAAGTGCGTTGATAGGTATTTCCGCACACTTTAAGGAGGCTGTTTGTGAACTTGCCGACAATTGTTTCATGTTGGTCATTTCAATGCTTGTTTCTTCATACTGGTTTGGCACAGGTGCCGGGTTCTTTCTTCTCGTCGCCAATTTGGAAGCCATTATAAAGCAACAACCATTCAACTCCAGCTGAAGGCCTGAGATAGGATGGGGCAGGATGATGTGTTCACTACAGACATCACGTACAGACGGTTACTATGGAGATGGATGAGGATGATGATGCAGCCGATCAGCAAATCAGCAACAACTGTCATAATTAGTCTGACTCTCAATATCCATTGTCTACTTAAACAGACACTAAGTCTCATACAAAATGGATTGCTTTTCTAAACTAATATAATAAGCTTTGTCCCATATTTCACAACATCGTACCGTATCGCACACAATACACAGCACTTTATTGTCCACAGACGCTGATTGTCTAGGGAGCAAGAAATTTTATACAAGTGCATGAATAGTTTAAGAACTGATTATCCCGTATCGGCTTTGTTTGTTTGTGAAAACTATGCATTTCATCGGGGTTCAGGTGTTCATGAAGGTAGACGGGTAATCTAATGAAATAACAGAACACAAAAGAAGAAATTACGCATTCTCTGTTCAAATGGTGACTAACCTTGATGGCCCACTGAGTCAAGTCTCCTTTTGCCTGGTTTGACTCCGTGCACGAGATTTCTATTTCCATCCGCTGACACAAAACAGTTCTGATTTGCCGACACTAGTGAGACAGAACTGGTTCAGTCTTACCAGTGCGCAAGCTTCCTTTTAACTGCAGGTCCACATCTCTCACTGAAGCCGACACAAAAACAACCTCGAATTGGTGCGGCAACAGGCCAAGTGTTCACGTTCATTCAGCAATTGCCATATTTTTCTTCTTTCGACCTTCTTATTTCCATTGAACTTTTGGGGATGAGAATTTAACGAAACAATAACTTGTTTCAACTGATTCTTTGAGACCAGTGACGTCAACGAAACGTGACGTCACCTTATACATCTATTCGCATATCGATGATGTCGGGCGCAAACCAGCCAAGTCAAGATAAGCAAATTTTACAGGAGGAGCAAAAAGTTGCGGATAACACATAAGGGGAATGTACTTAGCTGGTTTGATCACATGTCTATTTTGAATTTTGCCATTGAACTATGGTAAGAGCTATTTTTACAGATGATGCGGGGTTCCAATCTTCAAAAATTTACTATAAAAAGAAATATGAAATTTTCAGACTTGGCCGGTTTGCGCCCGACACCATCGATATGACAGTGATAGCACCAAATCAGTCGTGGAAAACCGTTTTGTTTTTTTAATTATTATTTTGTTTTCATGGGGACATGATGTTAAATAAATGTATTTTCTGCTGGACTTGCAATTGTAAGCCAAGACGTCATGCTCTAGACATTTAGTTTAGTTGTAGGGGTCAGACGAATGAAAGGAGATCACCGACCAGCTGTCAAACACAAATTGTGAGAATGTTCATAACTGTAATAAGCAGTGACAGGCAACAATAAACAGAAAAAATGACATGTCGTAGCCTTTTATAGCAGAGACTAGACAAGACCAAACAGTAATCTGTCTCGCTAAATCTGGACAACAACAACAACAGACAGGGGGAGATAAATGATCTCCAGTTGTGAAGAAAGTCCAGACCAGGATGGCTATTGTCTCCCCGGTATCTCCGCTTCCTGAGTTTGGCTGGATTTATAAACCCGACATTGGCAACGTGGCTGGAAACTGTTTTGGAAAATCTCATAAAGATGCAGCGTACTTTGCAATCTCCTACCCTTCTGCCTTAGTGAAAACAACAACAGAAACAGGAAAGGGTGGGGGGGGTGGGGGGGGGGATGGGAAGAAACCAGTGGTGATTTTTCTCCGCTGATAATAAAGAAGAAAACTGCTGCAAGTCGCTGTGCCATAATGTAAGGGACAACAGTTACTAGCTGACATGCTGACCACACAGTGTGCAATAAATCATACACGAGGTATTTTACCGTATAAAGTTTTGTGCCTGTATAATATCTGTAGATAACTCCTGGATAACACTGTCTCGCGTCCTCTCGTACAACTTTACATAATTATAATGTGTATGTCAGACACAAGATACGCCACAAAAGGCCAGTATGTCTTGAGCAGAGACCGCTGTGCTGCTTATACTAGATCGAATTCATGTCGCTATCATTAAGGCTAGTTCCTTTTCAAAATTAGTTCAGATGTAGTGAAATGAGACTGCGGACACACATGATATAAACCTTACTTTGCGGAACCAAAAAAAAAAACAATCAGAAGAAACAACTTGGTGTCCATTTAAATATTTAATCCGCAAAGTCACGCCAGCACTTCAAACTTATTCATTCAACATGTTTTGCTTTGTATAACCCTTTGTATTATTTTTGGCGGACGGACGTGCTTTGGTGCTGCTAACGAAGCAAGAACTCGCAGCTAAATAAACTGTTTCACTTCGTTCCTGTTGAAGTCTTTTATTGTTTGTTTTTTTTTTCACTTGAAAAAGGCGAAAGCCGAAAAGTTTGTATATTTTCTGTCTTCCCTTTAGTTTGCTTTGTTTTGTTTGGGTTTTATTTCTTACGCAGGGCTTTGCAACATACAACCTTTTCTTTTTGCCCAATTTTGACTTTGTTTTACCCTGGCATACTATGTTTTCTAGATTAATTATGTCCTTTGCCTGTACTAAATGACCTACTTAGATATTATTTTCAATCTGATTTAAACTTGCTAAACTCAGAATGCAAAGAAAGCTCAGGTGTCTCTTAGGATATTTGATATTTCACACGCTGATTAAAATCTGGAACTGCGAAATATTTGATTATTTATTTTTCTTTGAACTGGATGAAGTAACCGGCATTGACCGGAATAAACCTGTTCTCTCTGTCTCTTTTCTCTCTCTCTCTCTCTCTCTCTCTCTCTCTCACACACACACACACACACACACACAGACATACGTAAACACACACACGCAATCTACAGTCTTGCTTCAGATGTTAAGTGCGCATGGGCACAATGCACTTATAAACTGAACGCCTGCCTAATTAATCATATCTCCGTGCTCTTGGCTCATCAAAGGGAATACAATAAAGGGTCATTGTATTGTATTGTACATCTCTACATCATCATGTCTGAAGCAAGCTTGTATTAAACATAATTGGTCGATTCAAGGCAATTGGCCTTAATGAAGACACTTTAGAAAATTAGTTATATATTTTTTGAAATGTCGTTCAGACTGTAGCGTTAAGCCCAAAAAAATGAAAAAAGGCATGACTTGCACCGCAGTGAAATATTTCCAGCCATTATTTTTGTTTACTACTTAAACATAATATAAGATATAAGATTTCCATGTGAAAGCGGCTACAGACGTGTAACTCGGTGTCTGGGTGATTCTGCAGTCTGTAGAGGACGCCAGTTACGTTTTATTCAATAACCTGGACAGACTCGACAGTTCCATAAAGCCTGGAAGTGCGCGGTAGTCGGTTATTTCAGAGCCTGGACTAGAGATAATCAAAATGTGAGTGCGTTCAGCTTTCGGAAACGTAACTTTAACCCGCAGTAGCGATAACAACAGTGTCACTGCGCAAACACGCCACTTTCCCGAACACATGTGGCTGTAAACTGTTAACATGATCTCTTAATAGTAATGCATGAAGACATTACATTGGTGTCTTCAAAACATGGTTTTATTTCACGAAAAACTGGATTTACGTTCGACGTTTCGCTGGCTCTACATTTCTTAATGCAGGCGCTATAGGCACACACAAATCGGGACTGTTGTGGAGTAGCCAAAGAAAGGACAAAACGGCAAACGGATAGAGAAACAAAATAGGACGGAAGGAGAGAAGCCATTAGGGCCCTTTCAATCGCCCATTTTGACTTGAAAATGAAGCACTTCGCCACTGTTATCTTTGGCCAGAAGTGCACTTAGTAATGTCCGTAGAGCTTTGGTTTTGTGCACCATGGATTTAAATGGGATATTTCACATTAGTGAGGCTGAAACATGTCTGTCTCCCTACTTAATTCAAAGTCTGTCTCGCTACTTAATTCAAAGTCTGTCTCGCTACTTAATTCAAAGTCTGTCTCGCTACTTAATTCAAAGTCTGTCTCGCTACTTAATTCAAAGTCTGTCTCGCTACTTAATTCAAAGTCTGTCTCGCTACTTAATTCAAAGTCTGTCTCGCTACTTAATTCAAAGTCTGTCTCGCTACTTAATTCAAAGTCTGTCTCGCTACTTAATTCAAAGTCGTTCAAATCTAAGTCAAAACCAAACCAAAACTGACTTGATGCTCTACCATACTTGTCTAAAAGTGTTCAAAATACCACAGACATTAATCGCCGCGTTTCTGCTGCGACTTTCCCCGTGTTGTCTTCCTGAAGCAACTCAAAGAGCGGAGAATTGACGAAAAGTTTTCAAGTGACAGCATGTTTTTTTGTTACAATCAATGCTTGTTCTAATGGAGAGCTTAGGGAAATGTCCAAGTAGGCCAAAGATTTCATCCAAAATCAAAAGGACCCTCGAACGCTAAGCTCAAATAATAGAACTGTCAAAGAAAGTTCTAACCTTCAGTCTTCTAATGCACACTACAATAGTGGCAAAACAATGTTGAAGAATGTGAAATCATTTTTCATGTTAAACTGCGTTAGGGAGTTTGGTGGGTTTGCGTTATACGTACAAGCTCAAGTGTCTTGCCCATCAGAGAGCCATTAAAACTATGTCTAGCCGAGGAGAGGAGACGTGCGGGGATTAGAAGAAAGAGTCGGGGCCTGAACGGTACGAATATGACAATTTTAACATATTCTATGTGGACAAGGTGGCCTAGAGGCAAGGTGCTCGCCTCTCGTGCCAAGCGTCCCGGGTTCGAAACCCGGGCTGTGCAGGCATGTTGGAAATTGGGATTTTTCTTATATTTTCGTGTCCCTGATCCTATTGGGGGTAGGATCGAGTACCTAGTCTTCTCGGATAAGGACGAAAAGTTCGGAGGGCCCATGTGCACGTTGCGCACGTTAAAGAAACCTTGGCAGTTGGAAATCGTAAAGGGTAGGCAGTACAGGCGCTGCCCGGGCAAAATTGAAACTAAAAATTAATAGATTAAAATTCAGCCATATCACCTCCCCTCCCCCCTCCATATCTCCAACAACAAAAATGTATATAATTCATTATTAATTATTAGAAACAGGGAGAACCGCTAAAGGCAAACTACACGGAGGAATCATGCACCTCCGGCAACACTGTTGATTCCACGCGTATCGACCATGTCGTTCCAATGGATCAAATCAACACTGTCGAGAGGGGGAAAGTGCACCATTGGCTAGGTACTTTCTCCATACCCACAGCCCAGGCATGCAGCACAAAAGCTGCTGACCGTCTACCAAGACGAAAAGGGCCAATTATAACATATTCTAGCACGCTAGTCTTCTGTTTACTTTTTACTGGAGTTTAACGGCTGTATGTCCGAAAGGGTAGTGGAAAAAAGTACTTGTAGCACTTGACGTAAGGAATATAACAAGAGTTAATGATTAATTAGTAAGTACAACAATAAGTTAACAAGTGTAACATTTGTGCAGATGGGCGTTTTATCGTTTTCTGAGAAGATCCGAGCGTTTGGTAACTCCTCTCTCTTCTCTTCCCCCACTCCCTATTGTCCATACCTTTGCTCTGGTGAAGATTGGCGGTATTTTTTGTGTTGTTTTTTTTCCCCCAAAGCATTGTTTCTCAAGTCGGGGCGAATGCCCCAAACGGTAGTGAGCGGCAACAGTTTGGTGGGGCATGGGACTTTTGAATGGAGCGTACGGATTTTTTAATAGAAATTTTAATTTCATAGTGTGTATTAATTTACTTGCATAGGTAACCTGTTGTTTGTTTCTGCCCTGTTAGGGATTTCCTTGTGTAGCTCCAATTAAAACCTCTGTCTTTACAAATGCACGACTTGAATGGCAATGCACAACCTAGCTGGTTATACACATTCTTGGTCGCTCCACCGATCATTGTGGGGCATGCGCTTATGTTTTGTTTTGGGTTTGGTTGTTTTTTTTGGGGGGGGGGGGTGGCGGGCGGGGAGGGGGGGGGGAGACTGAAGTGGGGGATGGGACAAAAAAGGTTGAGACACCTGGCCCTAAATATTGTCCATTTTCTCAATTCTCGCCCACGCTTCTCTCCCCCTTTTAAACAGCTGTTGTTTTTATCTGTGTTGTAGTTAAGAGGCTCTCCAGCCATCACTCTTGTTAGTAGATGGGGCTTATGATTGTCACATTCCCTGCAGACTGGCCAATGTTCCTTGGCAGGGCATGTCACATCCACGACATGACCTATCCGCTTTCTGTAAACAGTTTTTAATTAATGTCACAGAGCAGACAAGCAGTGAATGAAAACAGCTGGAAAAATAAGGGCTACAACATAATATTCACTAACAAATCTGTTCAGTGCGTGTGTTTAGTGCAATAGTAGAACATCGCCAAAGAATCCCGTAGGCTGACCGCTGGCCGTAACATGAATCTACAGAAGGTCACGCAAATGACAGAAAACAATAATGAACGACTGTTACGGGTCTGGTACTGGGTGATAGTGTTACAGAGTGGGTGTTATGAATTATTGGTTTTATGACTGCATTTTAAAATCGAGAGGTATTTACTAATTAAGCTTTCGTACCATGCCACACACTAAGAACAATCTGAATAAGTTTTATCAACAGACCTGCAGGGCCACAAATTTAATTACCTTAAATATCCTAACAATTTTGTCTAGATCTCTTACATACTAAAAAGACAACATCAGCAGCATCAAATGAAAATTCAATAATATGTCACTAGAAGTCTCCTCTAGATTCCTATAAGATTAAGATCATTCTGACTCACTAACAATTTAAGTATGAATTATCTATCTCTCAGATATAGTCTGCCTACTATCTATCAAGCAATATACTCATGTCTCTGGCGACAATGTCATCTCAGCTATTTGTGCCTACCGCTTATAATGGATCAAGCTCGTCAATACAAACTGACGTAGTTAAGTTAGATCTACTCTAGGATGGGCTGGCAATCCCCAGCCTCATCCAGACAAATCAATTCCAATTCACAGTTGTGTATGCCAAACATTCATACTAGATCTAGTTGCAAGTTAATATACATCTTTGTCTTGCATTCTTGGGTAGCACTTCTAGAATGTGCGGCAATCCTGTCCTACTGGAAAAATTACGTTCAGCTCCTCGTTCATTGTTGAATCATCAACAGACAAACACTTACACTTGGTCCCTGATAAGGAATCAGGGAACAGTAGACAACAGCAGTGGGTAAATCATAATCGAGCACATGGCTTCATCTCAATGCCTATAATGGACATAGACATAAAACACAACAGTCTTCTGATTCTTCTGGCAGAATCACGCCGACGCCTGCACAGATGGAATTTTCTGTATGGAGTCATGAACATAGGAATGGCTACGCTTATATACTGTGCGGCCAGCTGCAAATTACCGTCCAAATGCCTAGATTTGATTGGTGCATCCATTCGAGCCCAGCTCGTAGTATTAATAGATCTACATGGAAGTTGGTCACGGCCTTGTACTAGAAACAGACAAGGTCAAATTAAAATGTCAAAACCATTACTAAAATCTCTAAACCCTCGTGCTTTCTACGTTTTATGTACGAATTTCTGAACGCAACTAAGCGTCTTAAACTATCTATCCTTATTCACCCCCTCTCTTCCCTCGTAAGAGTTCATCAAAATCACGGGGTCGAGAATTGCACTGTCACTCCTAACTTATCCATTTATTCTATCTTGCCCCACTTTCTTTCCATCTCTAAGAAAAAGTGTTACAAAAACAAACTGTTCACGAGAACAGTTCAAGGACATTTACGCTGGTTATAATCAACGAGACCGTGAAAAAACAAGTCTTTTCAAGTCGTGACCCAGCACGACAATTATAACTTTAACCTTGACAACGACTCAAATACGGTTTCGCACTAGAGGCATCCACAACGTATATACTCGCGGAGTGGGGGGGGGGGGGTGGGGGCGGTGGATACCCCCCCTGTATTATAAGAAAAATGTATATGGGTGTGGGGCGTGGAATATGCTTTTCAATCATAGTCATGAATTGAAGAGTTTGGTTTTATTTATATTTTTCTGTGCCAATCAACTTGCTGGATGATGTAAAAATCAGAATACTTCTATGGAACCAGTTCAAGTTATGAATCACCACAGTCGTATCATGGATTTTCACCTTTCTAATGGCCGTGCATTCGTTCGGGGGTGAGGGAGGGGGGGGATGAGGCGGAGTGTATGATAAAGCATACTTGGGGGCGAGGGTGGATGTAAAAAAATCGGGAAACTCAATCATGCCTACTTTCTAGATGATTCCTTTCCCCTTTCTCAGCATCGCTTAGCCTTGTATTCCAATATCCATTGTCAAACCTCGCACTAATCAACTTTCATCCAGACTTGAAAGACAGACCGCCCCCCTGCCCCCCCCCCCCAACCACCCCCTACCCCCGGGCGGACGAGAAGTCACGAAATTCACAGTTGTCTCCCTTTCAACACCAAGGGAAATAAATTTCACCAGGAGATGCTGGGTTGGTCTGGACGGCTGACAAGTGTCACTCCGGTAATGATTAAAGCTAAACTCAGAAAGTTCTCGTCTCCACTGCCTCCGCACGTGTGGCCGGCAGACTGAACTTCTCAGCTACTTGAGCATCCACTTGAACACTTTGAAGAAACTTTGTCCACACGTCCTGACAGTGACTCTGTCAATTCAACAGACATGATTATAGTCAATAATATCACCGAGCAAAACCAATGGTTCTCATCGCCTGCCTGGAAAGGGAATACTATATAATAAAGCATGTACACTGCTATGAAACTGAATCTGAATTTGAATTTGAGTCGAGACGATAACGGTCGCATTGTGCAAGGAAAAAGCAAGAAAGAATATAACAGGATAACAGGTCAGAAGAAAGCTCTGCCAGAAGCGTCCACCGACCACCCGCTCCATGACAAAGAAATAATTGGACTGAATAAACACAATAATCTACAAATTATTGTTTTTCTCTCTGCTTCAGAGGAACGGTTGCCTTTTCCTGTTCATTCAACTTTAGTTTTTCATTACTTGTCTCAGCGGCAAGAGGAAAACTAGTTTTCCTACGGAAATTCAACACTTTCCGAAGTTCGGGATGTGACCGTTGGAGGATGCAGTTCCTCCTGTTGACCGGGTCTTTCTGACAACTGGATTTAAAAAATAAAAAAAAAAGACTTATTGAAAATGTTTTCCTTTATGTTGGTTTTGTGCTGTATTGAAAATCATTATTTAAACACTATCACAGCCACAGGCTTTTGCACATCTGTCAAATGAAGAAAACTGTCAGTTATAATAGTCCACGTCGGGAAACAGCGCAGACTCGTCGCCATTGGTACAGGGCTCGTCCTCCTCTCTAGAGTACCACAACTGATGGTGGCCAGCGTCTCCCCACCACGGTGTAGCCAAACACGTCCCCAAATACCTGTTCAGGTCGATCGGAAGGGACTTAACGTCCTGGCCAGCGAATCTCTGGGCGTTGGTTCTCTGCTGGCAGATATGGCATCTTAAATATAGTGTACAGAATGGTGTTCTTCAGGTATCTTGATTCTGTCCCTTACCTCAAACTTCCCGGATGGGGGGGGGAATTCATTATTGATGTTGGTGTTGCTCAACTTTTTAAAAATTGATTCTATTTCGTCTTCTTTTATTGGTTAAACTACCAATTGTAAGGAGCAGAGAATGGTTTCTTAGTTTACGGATGTTGACAAGCTAAGACCCATAGCTCATTGAGTCAAGTTTGTTATGCCTCAGGTTTCTGGATCACGGAGTAACCAAATGCACTAGTGAGACTGAAACAAGACAGATGTTTGTTCCTTCAAAAGAAGTTCAAGTCGGAGTCAACATCGATGCAAAACAGACTCGAATAAGTGGACAATATTAGCATACGTTATCTTCAAAATAAACAAGAACTTTCTACTATTCATGATAAACTTGTGAACGACGACGCTAAAAGGTTCTACCATGCAAAGCCCTGAACGTCACAGTCAGCTGCTGGTAGACAACATTATGCACATTATTGTTTCCTATAATCCAGTAGTGAATCCGGCAAGACAGTTTCATACTGGTCTGTGGGCCAGGCACAGTCAGCTTCTGCCATTATTTCTTGGGTGTACATTCCGCTGGCAGCAACTGGCTATGGCGTTCGGGCTTGGTGTGGTAATCCGCCCCCCCCCCCGCCCCCCCAAAAAAAGGACAAAAAAAATGCCACGTAAAGTGAGTGAAAACTTGACTTTCCCTCACTGACACACGAGCCATGATAATCATTCATATCCCTACTTTATCTTACTTTTCCAAGGATGCAGGCTTTTATAACCGCTAATATATTCTGAAGTGTGCACTTATTTTTTATTATTATTTCTTCATGTCATCAATTGACATAATTATGAATAAACAGTGCTCTTATATGCCATATCTTGACTTGGTTCAGTTACACAATATCGGAACGTTTCGAGAGCTGGGACACGCTCTGAAGAAAGACAATATTAAAGCTCTCTGACGGCACCACTCGATCATCGTTGACTGGGGACGCGCCGGCTTGTCAGACTGTACAGACAGCAAGTTCAATCTACAAAAATGTAATTAATAACAGATTTTTCTTTCCACGCACAGCATCTCAGGTGACACTTACTCAGTCCTCTCCAGACAATGAATATGCAGTGGTCGCTCTGGGATGGACAGACTAACTGGTCCAAAATTACTTAGCATGGAGGGAAAGAACAGGAGGGGTAGATAGCAAGCGGGAAGTTTATTTAAAAAATACGGAGACCATTCCCTGTCTTCTTTTGGGCCAAATGTGTCGAGAATGCTCTCTCTAAAGATTGTGAGATGTTTCTTCATTTGAGAAATTCAATAGGGTTAAAATAGTCAGCTCGGTATCCTGAACATCTGCTGACTGGCTGATCGTGTTCGATCTTCATCCTTGTGGGTTTTATACAGCATGAAAGTACATATTTGGTCGAACTCAAAAGAGAGAGAAAGAGAGAGAGAGAGAGAGAGAGAGAGAGAGAGAGAGAGAGAGAGAGAGAGAGAGAGAGAGAGAGAGAGAGAGAAAGAGAGAGAGAGAGAGAGAGAGAGACAGAGATTTGGTACTATTTCATTAAAAGAGCCTTGGGAGCATTTTGTGGAGACAGGTGCTATATCTAATGTACTCTAGTATTATTATTATTATTACTTTCCTGTGTGTGGTGAATGTTGACTGAGGGGCAATTTCACTTACAATGTCAGTTGTATTTCATACGAAGTTCACAGGGTTCATTTTTTGCCGTTTGTCTTCTGAAAAACTACTATAATCGAAGATAGCAGAAACAATAAGATGTGACAGATACCATTTTTAGCGTGGACAGATTTCGCACCGCCACCTCGCGGTGAATGCCCGGAAGTCATGACCAATGCAGTATTTTATAAACCCCACTAAGGAAAATACTGAATTGTCCAGCTACCGCTGTAGAACTTGATTGGCGTCACTTATTTTGTAATTTTAACTTCAATTGGTATGGGAAAACTTTGGCTATTTTTTCTTATTTTTTAGTCACAGTGGCAATTTGACAAATCAGCATCATTTATCATTATATCAAGGATTCTTTTCATACAATGCGCCATGAGCCCTGTCCCCGATCAGCGCGCAAACTGTGAGCACGATTTTCTTAAGAGGGGCGATTTGATGTGGCAGCCCAGGTACACTCAGCCGGCCAGTCCTGCATATAATAATGATGCGATTCTCTGGATACAAGGACAGATGCAGACCAAGGAAGTCTTGGACCAGTGGAGCCAAAGAAGCTCTTATATCCCATTACATTACGCCCACACAGGTTTCCCAGCTGGCTGCAGACCGAAAGCTCTTTCTTCCTGTGACGCCCTCGAGGGTGCACGCAAATTGAAAAACAACAACAACACCCAGTGAGTCCGTGAATGTAAGAACAACATCAATGGTGGAAAGACTGATGAACTGATTGGATATAAAGGGAGGGGGGAGGGAGAGGTCTTCTTGTATCTAGATGTGGAGATGTAGAATATTATGGGCGTGTGTGTGTATTGGTGTGTAGCATAAAGTGAAACAATATTGTATTAACTCGAATATTTTACCAGAGAAGGAGATTTGAAGGCCAAGAATGAAAGGGACCATAGCATGTATTTCCGCTTCAGTAATATGTGAAGTATTGTTTTCCCAGGATATTGTACGGGTACATTTGACATGTATTTGATGGAAATAAACTAATTTGACATGTTTATTTATCAGAAGAGACATAACCAAATTGTAGACATTATCTCTGGAAAGTCAGTTCAGTCCAACAAAGACAAGACAGTGCTGAAAGACATCATCTTAAAGCCCAGCCATTTTTTTTGAAGTACTCCATTTAGCAACGAACACATTTGAAAATGCAGCACACTCGACCAGATATATTTTAACCATCATAGATCACAGACCATGTACAGCGGAAATTGTTGAAATTTCAGTACTTTTTGATGCTCACATCAAGAAATGCATTCAGGGGAAGTTGAATGTATAGGTAGAATGCGCATGACGTCACAGAGTTTTTGTTTTGTACATCGGCCAAACAAGATGGCCGGTGGATCAGCTGATGAGTGTAACTTCAAAATATGTCTAGGCAGTTAAAATACCTGCTGGTTGCATTGCAGTTGACGGTTATGACAGGGGTGGAAAGGATGTATCCAAGCTGGTCAGATTCCCTACCATCCTTGTAAACAAGGGAAAGGAAGTGAAAGAATTGACCGAACGTCTCCCATGTGCGTATACACACGTGGCATTGTTTACAGTAGTGAACTTTTTTTTAAAACTCGCCGCCGATTGGTTCGCGACGCCTTAAGTGGGTCCGGACAGACAAGATGGTGGATATATGCGCATTCTACCTATACTTCCCCCGCTCAGTGGAGATTAACGAACAAAGGTACCACTGTGAAGTTATGGTACTCGCTGTCGGCACATTAGGTGTTGTACGCAGTAAATTCACGACAAGGTTAATGAAAGCAAACATGTGTAAATCTGGAAGTAAATTCCACGCAAAACTCTTTATTATAATAACTAAAGCCGCAAACGTTTAACGTCAAATTTCTCAGTTGTGTAAAAAGTGGAGTTGGAACAAACAAAAACTGAGGGCGCAATGTGTTTGCCTAGTGGGAACAACAGTTCGTGGAATTATCTGACATGGTCCTCACTCTAACACCGATTTTCAGACTACAGAACTGATAGTGATATTATCGACATAGTCCCCACGCTGCGCTCTTTTTTCTTCTGGTGGACTGGCCAGAATTTCCGGTGGTCATCTATGGTCTGGACAGCTGGGAGTGTTGCGGATGTCCGATGATAGCCATCACTGAGCATGGCTACATTCAGCTGATACATTACATTTGGATACAGAACTGGGCTATTCCCAAAATAGAGAAAATGGTGTAGCCATCTTGGCAAAGGATGACGCACCATCCTTATCATACACTTCTCTTCTTTTGCAAAGCAAGCTTAAGTGGTGCGCAAAAGACACGTTTGATATTATGTTATGTGAACAGTCAGTGTATGCAGATATAAATCGCAGTCGCCGTAGAAAGCATGGACAATCTCAAGGCATGTTTAAATAGAAACACCTCTATCGCATTCTGTCGTTACCAAGTAAACAAACGTTAATTTTCTCATTAATGTCACGATTCGGATTTGCCAGAAATTCCCTTCATTTCACACGTAGGACCCGATAAAGGATTATAGCTTAATGCAGCTGATATATGTATCTTATTGACATACTGTCGTTGGCTCAGATTGAATAGATAAAACGGCCCATTATTTAATGACACTTCGGTTCTCTCAGCAGCTGTTACCTCCATTCTTTCTGAACCCTGTTAGTGAGTACCCCATCCTACCCACACCCTACTCAATCTCAGGACGTACGCCCTATGGCAACTCTACTACACTTCCCTGAAAAACGTAATAGTTATTATTATCATTACCCGCTTGATACCAACAGGAAATAAATGAAAGACATCAATAAGAAGGGTCAACATGAAGGGTCACCATGTCGGTCTACAGCCATTTGAGATGCAAGCGGTACACATTCATGGAGTGTTTGGCCTATATAAAATCTGGCCAGATGTTTGCTATGGTAGCAACCAATGATGACGAGAAAGCCCAGGACATCACAGAGTGAAAGCTTGAGGACGTGTGTCCTATTTGTGAACATTACAACTGTGATCTACCAGAATTTGATCAGACAGTCGGAGATATCATAGAATGAAGACATGAGAATATGAGTTTTGGTTATGGAGGGCAGGAGATAATACGTGGAATTTGATCTCAGTGCAAGTTTCAGATGTCGGAAAACTGATTAAATCATACAGATGTCTCATTGTTAGCTTGAAGATAAATGTAAATAATGTGTACGAGGGCAATGACGGGGGACTGGAAATTGACATTTTTATACAGATTTACAAAACATCCGCAAAACAAAACTGGATGGGAGGGAAGCAATGGGTTTTTTACAGCTTTAGTGCGCATGCGTAGACGAGATTAAGGGGGTGGGGGCGAAGGGAGGAGGGTGGGGAGCAGGAGCAGTTGTACAGATTTACCAAAGCTGAGAAAGACATTGGTGTAAACATGATGTAACATGACCAATGTATCGTTAGATCACTTAAGAGCGAACTGATAGACTTAAAACTGTCTGAGGTGATTCTTGGCTCGTTTGCCAAAGGTCGTTGATCCACTGATATGATAACACTTTATTCTCTCTCCTTTAAAGCCAATGTCTGTAGGTTTTGGTTTTGTTTCAGAACATCTCAGTAATCTGAGAATCTGAGGTTTATCCCATTTTTAGACAAGAAAGAGAGAATTCCAGTCCTGTAAATGGGTCATTTAACAGTAGAGCAGATTAGAAAAAATATTCATTTCAAATATCATGTTTCAGAAATGATTATTTTGCTAGTTGACATTTCTGTGTAGGTGTTTTCTTGTATAATTATGGATTTCCTGTCTCACTATTTGTTATTCAGCCAAAGCCCAGTGAGATTCTGTTGCAACATTTTTCCCGCTGAAAACGTCTACATTAAAGGCGTGAACAAAAAAAGTAACAAAATGAAAGATAAGACCAAAAAAAAAAAAAAAAGACAGATTAAGAAAAAGCCAAAGAGACAAACAAAAGATAAAAGCTGGGAAAATAATAAGAAAGATCGAAGAAAAACGAAGACGAAAGACAGAGGGAGAGAAAGTCTTTTAAAAGAGCGATGAAGAAAAATAGAAAGACAGAAAAGAGTGAGAAAGAGAGCGAGACAGAAAAAAAACACACGTTTCTCTGTCCATCCCTTCTCTGTTGAGTACAAAGATCAATACGTGATACATCTTCCCAGTCTCCAGCTACTATTGTGGGGGAGGGGGGGGGGGGACAAGGTGGTCTAGAGGCAAGGTGCTCGCCTCTCATGCCAAGGGTCCCGGGTTCAAAACCCCCGGTGCAGGCATGTTGGAAGTTTGGAATTTTTCTCATATTTTCGTGTCCCTGATCCTATTGGGGGAGGGGGGTAGGATCGAGTACATAGTCTTCTCGGATAAGGACGAAAAAATTCGGAGGGCCCGTGTGCACGTTGCGCACGTTAAAGATACCTTGGCAGTTGGAAATCGTAAAGAGCAGGCCGAACAGGCCATTGCCCGGGCAAAATTAAATAAAATTCATCTCTACCATTCCTCCCCCCCCCCCCCCCCAAATACAACAACCGCCGACCAGCGCTGCACTGTGGCGACGACGTGCCTGCTACAGTTGTAACTGGGCTGCAATGGCACAAAGGCAAATTTCCCAAATGGGATTAAAGAAGTATACAAATACAAATACAAATACAAATACAAATATGACTTGCATCAGCACTTCGCCACCTCAGTTCTTGTCTGTTCTATTTCCATTTTCTGAAAAACTGGAGATGTTCTAGTATGTAGAAGAAGTATAACAAATGCACACGTTCACGCATTGTTTTAAATGCTATATGGCACTTATCAAGTTGTTTCGCAGATCTGATTTATTCTAACTCCTTACCATAATACTGAGGCCGCAAACGCCTGACGTCGAATTTTCTTACTTGTGCTGGAACAAACAAGAACTGAGGTCGCGATTTTTCCTCTAGTCATTCCCACCTTGAAGTCTACACTAAATCAACGCGGTCCGCTGTCCTACCGGCCATTTCATTTAAACAAACGTTTGATGACAGTCATTTTCTACGACATTAACCCTTTGAATACTGGCGCTGTGAAAGCTAGATTTCCTCACATCCATTTTATATTGAAATACACTTATTTCAGTTAGTTTGAATGATAAATATGAATCTAAACGATGCTAGTGGTGTGCATTTAAACGCTTGTAGTGGACGAACAAAACCCGTAAGTGATGTAACAATAAAGAACTAACAGCAATACTGATTCAGTATTGGAAGGGTTAATGAGCGTCAAGACACATATCATAATTATTCATATGTTCATCAAAGAATAATGATCTGCCCAACTCCGATACCCAAATCATCCTTTTCGATCTTATAATACATGCATAATAATAATTATGCCATTAACTTGACCCTTCTTCCTGATACTGACCCTTGCATGTCAACAATTTCCGTATATCTGACTGAGCTTTTCAAAGGGAGAGGGTTAAAGAAGGAAATGGATCGATTGTCTGTCTGTTCTCGTCAAATAGAGCCGTGAGTGGATCTGGGGGGGGGGGGGTGGGGGGGGATGTATGGGAATTCAAAGGATGGATACATGAACCAGGCATCTATAACTGTGATCACGTATCTCTCTGTGTGCAAGTTAAAAAATTCAAGCGCCAGACACACAGAAAGAGGATAATTTTATGGAAATTAATTCAATTAATTTTATGGAAATTAATTCAATTAATATTACAAGTAAATTATTTACTCTACGGACGGACAAGAAGAGAATGGAAAAAAACAATAATTTTATTTCGATGAGATACTCGGCATTTCCAGTGATAAACATGCTCTCTCTCTCTCTCTCTCTCTCTCTCTCTCTCTCTCTCTCTCTCTCTCTCTCTCTCTCTCTCTCTCTTCCTCTCTCTTTCTCTCTCTCTGTTCCTCTCTCTTTCTCTCTCTCTCTCTCTCTCTTTCTATCTCTCTTCCTCTTTCTCTCTCTCTCTTTCTCTCTCTCTCTCTTTCTCTCTCTCTTTCTCTCTCTCTCTTTCTCTCTCTCTTTCTCTATCTCTCTCTCTCTGTCTCTTTCTCTCCCTCTTCAAGCCGTCCACCTACTCAGCGAACAGCGTCCCTCAAGTACAATACAAACATATTCAACAACTTTTAGTTTTCAGCTCTTCATTAACAAGACGGATCGAGGAGATGACGTTTACCCGATTCAGACTGACGAAATTGTGAACGTATCAAAATGAAATGGCTCTGTGTTTTCTTACATAAATATGCACGCGTAAACCAGAAGGCTAACCAGTAGCCTATCTATCTGCCAGTCTTTCGTATTTTCGGGGTGAGTGATTTCGGAGCCTTTTCGGTTAACACTTAGCTCTATTATAGTAAGATTACAATGAACATTGAGCAACTTAAAACGCGCAAGGTCAGTAAACCCCGCAGGGCCCTTTGCATGAAAAGAATGCTTGATATAATGAAAAACTAATGATGCGCATTTGTTACAGTTCTACTGCGACTGAAAAAGAATTGCCAGAGTTTTCCAGGAGACACAGAATACGGAGACGAACCATTTCTTCTCCTACTAGCTGTATAGTATGTCCACAAATTGTTCGCGTATACTACAGCAAGTATTGCTCTTTTTTGTTCATTTATGAAGGGATGTCGTGCGAGTTGTTGCATTGTTGACATCGACGATACGCGCGTAAGTCGACGGTCTGAAGATTATTGTGACGAATTAATTCGTCTCGGTAAATTGTGTCTCGGGTTTTCCTACAGCGACTGATGTTATAATTACAAAATTATAAATAAATAATATTAAAATAATAATAAAATAATAATAATAAAATTCAGTGTTTCCCTCTGTTTTGCAAAATACAGTACAGTTTGAACTGCAAGATAGAATCCTCCACGCTGACATACACAAACAAACAAAACTAAAAGTCGTAGGGGAATTCATGCTACAACAACAGTGAAATTGGGCCGGACAAGTGGGGAGGATGAATGACAATAGGTGGACAAAACGCTGCACTGAATGGCAGACAAGGACAGGAGAAAGAACAAGAGGATGAATGACAATAGGTGGACAAAACGCTGCACTGAATGGCAGACAAGGACAGGAGAAAGAACAAGAGGATGAATGACAATAGGTGGACAAAACGCTGCACTGAATGGCAGCCAAGGACAGGAGAAAGAACAAGAGGATGAATGACAATAGGTGGACAAAACGCTGCACTGAATGGCAGCCAAGGACAGGAGAAAGAACAAGAGGATGAATGACAATAGGTGGACAAAACGCTGCACTGAATGGCAGACAAGGACAGGAGAAAGAACAAGAGGATGAATGACAATAGGTGGTCAAAACGCTGCACTGAATGGCAGACAAGGACAGGAGAAAGAACAAGAGGATGAATGACAATAGGTGGACAAAACGCTGCACTGAATGGCAGACAAGGACAGGAGAAAGAACAAGAGGATGAATGACAATAGGTGGACAAAACGCTGCACTGAATGGCAGACAAGGACAGGAGAAAGAACAAGAGGATGAATGACAATAGGTGGACAAAACGCTGCACTGAATGGCAGACAAGGACAGGAGAAAGAACAAGAGGATGAATGACAATAGATGGACAAAACGCTGCACTGAATGGCAGACAAGGACAGGAGAAAGAACAAGAGGATGAATGACAATAGGTGGACAAAACGCTGCACTGAATGGCAGACAAGGACAGGAGAAAGAACAAGAGGATGAATGACAATAGGTGGACAAAACGCTGCACTGAATGGCAGACAAGGACAGGAGAAAGAACAAGAGGATGAATGACAATAGGTGGACAAAACGCTGCACTGAATGGCAGACAAGGACAGGAGAAAGAACAAGAGGATGAATGACAATAGATGGACAAAACGCTGCACTGAATGGCAGACAAGGACAGGAGAAAGAACAAGAGGATGAATGACAATAGGTGGACAAAACGCTGCACTGAATGGCAGACAAGGACAGGAGAAAGAACAAGAGGATGAATGACAATAGGTGGACAAAACGCTGCACTGAATGGCAGACAAGGACAGGAGAAAGAACAAGAGGACGAATGACAATAGGTGGTCAAAACGCTGCACTGAATGGCAGACAAGGACAGGAGAAAGAACAAGAGGATGAATGACAATAGGTGGTCAAAACGCTGCACTGAATGGCAGACAAGGACAGGAGAAAGAACAAGAGGACGAATGACAATAGGTGGACAAAACGCTGCACTGAATGGCAGACAAGGACAGGAGAAAGAACAAGAGGATGAATGACAATAGGTGGTCAAAACGCTGCACTGAATGACAGACAAGGACAGGAGAAAGAACAAGAGGATGAATGACAATAGGTGGACAAAACGCTGCACTGAATGGCAGACAAGGACAGGAGAAAGAACAAGAGGATGAATGACAATAGATGGACAAAACGCTGCACTGAATGGCAGACAAGGACAGGAGAAAGAACAAGAGGATGAATGACAATAGATGGACAAAACGCTGCACTGAATGGCAGACAAGGACAGGAGAAAGAACAAGAGGATGAATGACAATAGGTGGACAAAACGCTGCACTGAATGACAGACAAGGACAGGAGAAAGAACAAGAGGATGAATGACAATAGGTGGACAAAACGCTGCACTGAATGACAGACAAGGACAGTAGAAAGAACAAGAGAATGAATGACAATAGGTGGATAAAACGCTCCACTGAATGACAGACAAGGACAGGAGAAAGAACAAGAGGATGAATGACAATAGATGGATAAAACGCTGCACTGAATGGCAGACAAGGACAGGAGAAAGAACAAGAGGATGAATGACAATAGATGGACAAAACGCTGCACTGAATGGCAGTCAAGGACAGGAGAAAGAACACGAGGATGAATGACAATAGGTGGTCAAAACGCTGCACTGAATGACAGACAAGGACAGGAGAAAGAACAAGAGGATGAATGACAATAGGTGGTCAAAACGCTGCACTGAATGACAGACAAGGACAGGAGAAAGAACAAGAGGATGAATGACAATAGATGGACAAAACGCTGCACTGAATGACAGACAAGGACAGGAGAAAGAACAGGAGGATGAATGACAATAGATGGATAAAACGCTGCACTGAATGACAGACAAGGACAGGAGAAAGAACAAGAGGATGAATGACAATAGGTGGACAAAACGCTGCACTGAATGGCAGACAAGGACAGGAGAAAGAACAAGAGGATGAATGACAATAGGTGGACAAAACGCTGCACTGAATGGCAGACAAGGACAGGAGAAAGAACAAGAGGATGAATGACAATAGATGGACAAAACGCTGCACTGAATGGCAGACAAGGACAGGAGAAAGAACAAGAGGATGAATGACAATAGGTGGACAAAACGCTGCACTGAATGGCAGACAAGGACAGGAGAAAGAACAAGAGGATGAATGACAATAGGTGGACAAAACGCTGCACTGAATGACAGACAAGGACAGGAGAAAGAACAAGAGGATGAATGACAATAGGTGGACAAAACGCTGCACTGAATGACAGACAAGGACAGGAAAAAGAACAAGAGGACGACCAGGAAGAAGATGGAAGGAAGAGATTACAAAGAGTGGAGGAATAACATGGATGAGGAAAACAACAGACAGAAGAGAATGGAAAACATTGTCGGAGGGGGGGGGGAGGGCTACATCCTGCAGTGGGTGGACAACACCTAGATGCAAGGTGAAAGGTGTGGCTTTGTAAAATATTGCATTGTTCATGACTTCCGCGCATTCCCGCTAGGCAGCGGTGCGAAATCTGCGCAAGCTAAATGCACCAACTGCCTCATCTTGTTGTATCTGGTGTCTTTGCTGTCACCAACTAGGTGACAGGTACATTGCGGGATGATGTCAGATGTCATTTTGAATACAAAGCTGCTTACGGGCATTTCTTTCTTAAAGATCAAAACATGACAGGATTATAGGAAGAAAAAGATATAAAATTAACTTGACTCAGCTTCTGGCAGAAAGGAGAAGGGCTAATGCATTGCATTCTGCATGTGTCACGAAGTATTTCATGCTAAACGTCAAACCAGTAGGAAAGGTCGAGCCCCGTGATTAACGACTCTGGGTCATTGGGCCAGTGTCACCTGCAGCCATTTTCAGGGCCGGCTAAGAAAGCCAAAAGGACAACAGAAACAACAACAACCAAAACAAGGGAATTAAGAAAAATAGAACAAGAAAAGGAGACGTGCAAATGCCTAAGGTAGAGATGGCAGCAGGACATTTGCAGCACCATCGAAAAAAAAGAGGACACTTGCGGCACTACTCACAATACCAAATTTAAAGTCACTACTACTTCGATTACTTACTACGGGTTCAGGGTTAGCGTTAGGGTTAGGGTCGTTGTGCGCTATATTGCTCGGAGTTTTATCGATCTGGTATCGATACTATAAAACGTACGTACTCGGTGCCCCCCGCCGCAGGCTCTATACAATCTCAGGGCACAGGCGTCAGTTTGAGCCAGTTATCTTTCATGAAGTAAATTTCTGGATTTATTTGATGCCATTTTGAGTAGACCTCACCGAAAGTTTGATCATCATCCCCCGGGGCTCAGGGGACAGAACCACCAACAAAAGATCTGAGGAAAGTAACCCAAGTCAGATGCCAGTTTCTCAAAACCCAGAAAAAAAAAAAGCTTTCGTAATCAACAAAATCTAAAATATTATTATCATGTCTCAAATCATCACTCCGGAGAATGTGGAGAATGTGATCATCGGACGTTAAATTCTGATTTACGCCTGGTGATATCAATGTTTTCAAAACACAAAATGGATCACGCTCTCCAGTTCACACTTTGCATGTAAACATTTTATTTGACAGTTAGGAATTTCTTGCTCCAGTTTGCCATTTCCCAAACCTCTCACTGAGCGCAAGACAGAGCTAAGTGAGGTCAAGGAAAAATAGCAGACAAAACAAAGAAAGGAAGAATGGATGAATGCTTTTTTTTTTTTTTTTTTGAAATCAGAGAACTCCATGGAACTGAAAACTTGAAAAATGTTGAAGAATAAAAGAAGGGAAATGAACGAAACGAACACGGCAGTGACATTGATAGAATCTATGCACACAACATGTACATACATACACGTACACATTCCGGTGAACACACAACCACAGGCGGAGAAAATAGGAAATTAAAAAAAAAGGTGATAGAGACGAGAGAGAGAGACAGAGAAAGAGAGAGGGGGAAGAGAGAGGGAGAGGAAGAGACAGAGAAAGGAAGAGATCGAGACAAGATGAGGAAGAGACAGAGAAAGAGAGAAAGAGAAAGAGAGAGAAGGAGGGGGGCGGGATTGCATTAAAGAAAAATATTTCGGTGAGAGAGAAAAGAATTTTATGAATGATTTAACTGAAAAAGAAGAAGATAGAAAGATGGAGATGTCAATGAAGTACAGGAAAAAACAAAGAAACGCGCACTCACTCACGCACGCACACACACACACACACACACACACATACACACACACACACATATACACACAGGGAGAAATGTATACAGAATGAAGTGAAAATGAAAAGAAATAATAACATATCTGAATAAAACGCCTATCAAATCAAACCATACATATGAATCTAAAAATGTTCAGAGTCCTCGGGACAAAATAATTTTATACATCCGAACAAAATTGCTCAGTCTCTAATTCCCTCACACTCGTACCGTCCTCCTTTCCTGGCAGCCCATAATTCCAGATAATATTCTCTAAGCATGCAAAACCACGAGGAGAAAAATCCTCTTTTCAACTGTATGAATTACATGGAATTTACGCTTCTTTGCCATCGGTAAATAAGGCCAGCGAATCTGTATTCCAGGAGATGTACTTTACACGTCTGACGTGCGGCTGTGTCCAAACGGCAAGATGACGGGACGGCAAGAACGGCAATAACAAATGCCTAGCCCCAGGAAACAGACTGAATTATGTCCCCTCTTACAAAACGCGCTTATTTGTCTTCAGACAGTGACAGAATGTGAATATTTGGATGAAAAAACGGGCCGTTATGACTGTACATTTTCGTTGTGTCCGTAGGCGATTTGTACCGATTGGTTGTTCTGAGTCATTATTAAATAGCTTATTAATAAGTAACTGGAAATCTCGTCGTTTATCACCCTAGAAGTGATTGGACGTTAGCTGCAGGAGTAATAGTTTTTGGTAACAGTGATAAAGGTACTAGTTACTGTCGTAGTGGTGAAGAGCAATGTGATGGCGCTTAGTAGCAGCAGTAATTATTACTGCTGTAGCGATATTAAGGCCCAGAGGGCACTAGAGGAGTTTGGCCGGCCAACCCTTTGGACAGTGACGTCACGATATTTTCAGTAAGGAAAACAAACCAGCTGGCGAGGGGGGGGGGAGTGGAATCTCCAATTTAGCCCATATGGGCACAATCCGCTGCTGGCAGACAAGGGGACAAGGTGGTCTAGAGGCAAGGTGCTCGCCTCTAATGCCAAGGGTCCAGGGTTCAAAACCCGGCCGGTGCAGGCATGTTGGAAGTTTGGGATTTTTCTCATAGTTTCGTGTCTCTGATCCTATTGGGGGGGGGGGGGTAGGATCAAGTACCTAGTCTTCTCGGATAAGGACGAAAAAATTCGGAGGGCCCGTGTGCACGTTGATACCTTGGCAGTTGGAAATCGTAAAGAGCAGGCCGAACAGGCCGCTGACCGGGCAAAATTAAATGAAATTCATCCCTACCATTCCCTCCCCCTCCTCCCTCACCCCCCCCCCAAAAAAAACCCCGCCGACCGGCGCTGCACTGTGGCGACGACGTGCCTGCTCCAGTTATAACTGGGCTGCAATGGCACAAAGGCAAATTTCCCAAATGGGATTAAAGAGTTATACAAATACAAAATACAAATACAAATACAAGAGGTGTACATTAAGTTTCCTACATTTTCCTAGTAAATCCGGGAAGACCCTATCATGCTAAGCCCGGGCAGACACGGTCAGCTTCTGTCATTACTTCTTGGGTGTACATTTTGTGGCCGCAACTGGCTGCGACGTCCAGGGTTTAGTATGATGACTCCCTATAATACGACAGGTCTCACTGACACTTAGTCTAGGTTACCTCACTATCCAACTAGTGTGCGCAAAGGCTAATGGAAGCAGAAAAGCTGACAACTCTTATCGAGCGAGATTACCAGAGATGTTCAGAGGATGAGAAACTCCGCCAAACAAAATTAACAGTATTTTAGTTACACCCAGAAAAAAGTAACAGTGTTAGTAATGGTGGTAGATGCATCTACCGAGTCAAATTTCAAAAGCGGTCTGAACTCCTACATTTTCCAAATACACTTTCAGTTGTGAAGTCTCATTCCCAATCCATTTACTTTCTCATTTCAATTCATTTTTGCTGTTTTATTGTTTCATTTCTGCCTGATTTATCCCTTATGTGGCTATGTCATGTGTTTGTATGTGTATGTATGTCTAGCGTAAGAGTGCATTATGCAATAGATTATGCGAGAGAGAGAGAGAGAGAGAGAGAAAGAGAGAGAGAGAGAGAGAGAGAGAGAGAGAGAGAGAGAGAGAGAGAGAGAGAGAGAGAGAGAGAGATGAGACAGGGTGAGTTGCAGGTGGAGAGAACAAGTCTTTCTGTAAAGCGCCTAGAGCAATTTTTGAGCGCTATGTATAATATATGATCTTCATTACTATTATTATGATTATATGGTTGTGGATTTGGTAACTTAATTTTTGTTCACGTTAGGAATGAAATTACCATGTTAAAAAAAGTAACAGCGTCAGAGACCAAAGCAATAGTATGTCAGTCAGCATTGGCCGAGTTAACCTAAGACTGGCACTAGCCTTGACCGGCCAATTAGCTGGGTAGTGACGTCATAACATTGAGGTTCCGTTAGCGCCAACTAGTCGGCTGGAGTTTAACGTTTCAATGAAACTCAATGTCATGACGTCACCATCCAACCAGTTGGCCAATCAGAATCGACTGGTTCGTGCCTAGAGGTGTAATAGCCGTATCTCACCATAGCATTACACGAGTGTCGCTGCCAGTAGTGGAGTGGAGCCACTAACTAAAAGATCCAGCGTTATGAAATAGACTGGAAATTGAATGTCAGAACTGCACGCCAGTAATGTTCGTACATCGATCAAAAAGCTAAGTAGTTTTCGGAAACTGGATTTTGTCTATTGGGGTTTTATGAGTTAATGCCCGCAGTGGACACTCATAGTCATAGTATAAAAGAAGTAAAGTCAAAATTGGGCAAAAAGAAAAGATTGTATGTTGCAAAACCCCGCGTGAGAAATGAAACCCAGACAATACAAAGCAAACTAAAGAGAAGACTTCGAGCCTCCATGCTTTTGGTGCACGGACGTGCTTTGGTGCTGCTAACGAAGCAAGAACTCGCAGCTAAGTAAACTGTTTCACTTCGTTCCTGTTTGAAGTTCTTTTGTGTTTTTTTTCACTTGAAAAAGGCAAAGGCCGAAAATTTCGTGTATTTTCTGTCTTCTCTTTAGTTTGCTTTGTATTGTTTGGCTTTTATTTCTCACGCGGGGTTTTGCAACATACAACCTTTTCTGTTTGCCCAATTTTGACTTTGCTTATAGCCCTGCTGCGACCCCACAGTTTTTCTGTGGTTTTTATGATATAAAAGAAGTAAGGCCTTCAATGTAATCATGAAAGCCTTTTCAGCCCCCGAGCCTTAAATTCTGCGAACTATCATACTACGCATTGAAGGACGTAAAGATGTACGTGGTCATATTTTAAAAGGTCTTGAAGTTCGCTGTATTTCTACTGTTTTCGTTGATTCTGAGCCACAACTGAGTTGAACAGAAAGAAGCGTTCGGTCATATTGGGCCGGGGGAAAAAAAGGCGTATTTTCTTCGAGTAGAATTTAACAGGAAATTTCGTTCAGGCCTCAATGTACACTCTGCTGCTCGAAACTCAACTTTAAGAACCATATCTGTGTATTCCCCGAGCCAGCGGGCCGATCTAGTTCAATTCAAAACTAAACTGCGAAAGACATGAAAATTGTAATGTTTGTTGACCAAAGAACCAATCGCCAGTTCAGTGGTGGAGGAAGTTATCTCAATTTTCACAAAGAAGGAGATAAATCACTTCTTGCACTGGAAAGACGAAACATTCCAATGTCTGTACTCTACGGGATGCGTACAAATCGTTATGTACATACGCAGCAAGGGGTCATGGGTTTTGGAGATTCACGACTCATAACAGTTAACGAAAAAAAAAAAATGATTGTCTGTACAAAAAAAGGTAGACAATGATTGTAGTTATGAAAATGCCGTTCTAAGAGAAATGAGTTTTGGTTCCTGGAAGTACCGTTGAGGGGGAGAATGGAAAGACATACAGAATGTAATACATGAATCATAGCAAATGTAGTGAATGGTAAACATATCAATACATAAAAGAGCTGTTTTCTGTGAAGGTTTGCTAGTGGTGCAGTGTGAGTTTGGTATTTCTGAACATCTGCGACGCCTTCTATTCATCTATACTATATATATTTGTGGACTTGAGATTTTTCGTTGCAAAAGGCTTCTGAACCACTCAACACTCAGATTTCAAATTTTATATGGTGCATCAGAATGGATGTAAGACTGCACAGTTTTTAATAGAAGTCTCAAATCGGTGTAGTTTTTTTTATTTGAAATTTATTGTTTCGCCATCATCTATTATATATTTCAGTAACTCGCAACCTTTGGCATGACTAACTGACCAAACTATAAACTCTTCAGGCCTTAAATTTGGCAGGAAGGTGGCAATTGAGATAAGGAAGATGATGGCTATAATGAAACGTTGTTTACTTCAAGCATGTATTTTTAAAAAAATAACAATGTTTATTGTTATGTAACATCTGTATTTTTGCATATTTGTTTCGTAATATATAGTACCGTGCATGTCATAAAAAGTAACCGTATCAAGCGTTCAGTTTGGTGCGTAATGTTGTGGTGCGCATGTGTTCTGAAGCAAGACTGTAATTTATTACTGGGGGGGGGGGGGGGATGATGATTGTTTATTCTGGGCAATGCCCGGTAGCTCATCTAGTTTAGATCTATTTCGAGTCATGGTTCGCCATATTAAGGTTTCGTTATCACTTCCTGCGATGTGTTCACTATCAAACACACTAACCCGTGCGCAAATCATGCTGTTGTACGGGATGCGCAGGGTGTCAACTCACAAAGACAGAGCAGTAAGACTAATTTAAAAACAAACAAAAATAAAATAAACAAATAGGAACAGGCCAGATAAAACAGGTGCATAATAACCACCCAGAACTGACACCAATATTCAAACCGATTTATCCCGGGCGGGGCCGGGGACCTCAGCTAGTGATTTATAATTACGAGTGATGGAGAAAAGAAAATGAATGCAGTAACAGCTCATGTATCTCTGTTGAATGTAGGTAACCAGCACAGTAGTGTTTGAATAAGGGCGAAATAAAACTACGCTAAATTGTATATTATGTATTATTTAGTTGGAAGCCGGAGTCCAGATACAACATTTATTGCACTACAGTGAAGTTAGGAGTTCGGAGAAAGCACTTCCACACGATAACGGTGATATTATGCTAGGAAGAATCAAGACGACAGAAAACGGTAGAATGATAGGACAAAGGGAAATGGCCCGACCAGAAGCGCCCCCAGCGACGCAACACTAAACATGTAATGCTGAATTTGTTTCATTAATTTTGCTCTTCAAGTTATCATGTAATTATTTAAATGTAACAAAAGTCGCCTCTATAGTAGGTCTGGTCCTCTGAAAGAATCCAATTAAATCTGGACAGTCTTATCCTTGTACTTGAATAGCGTGAAAAGGTCTCGAACTATTAGAAGTAATTTTACCATCTCCGTTTCATTCAAGAGCAGCTTCTCCTTCATTGCGCACTTGCCAGCCATTTTCCGTACGCGAATAATGGATTTCGCTGGGTGATTGGGCGCTCTGCTTGATTTCATGTCTTCAAGATTGAAAGGGAAAAAAAAAAAAAAAGAGAAACCATATTCAGACAGAAGAGTAATTGGCACAGTTTCCATTCTCCAAAGCGACGTCGCATTACGTACAGTCTGAAGTGGGTTGGCCTGATGTAGTTAGTTGCTTGAGGTCAGGAACTGCAAGACCTACATTAATTGCCACAGTTTGTTAAGGAGAATTTGTGACAGATGGTCTGCTTTAAAAACGACAAATCGCCACTACGACTGTTCTTGTTTCTTCCAGCTCCACTTTTTTTTTTTCTTTTGAGCAACTGAGAATTCCACGTTAAATGTTTGCGGCGTTAGTATTGCTAGCCGACCTGGGCAAGATAAATCTTATAAATGTTTCATGTACCAAGCCCAGCCGTGTAATCTAGATCTGGGCTACATTAAAAACGGCATTTGGATTCGATACAAAGGCTAACAGAACTTATATTGTTACATCACAATTCCTTGCAGAATACACAGATGTGATAACGTTGATGTGCGACCAGCAGTGTGTAAAGAGAGGTCAAGGACGAAATTTCCCATCATGCTTTTTTAATCTATTTGTCGAAATGGCGTCCCTGTTTTTTGCGGCCCAAAATAATCGTAAACAAATAATATTAAAGAGTGATTTTTGTCCAAAAACAAATATGTCCACGTAACACACCGTCAAAAAGTAAGGCAGCACATACAGTTTCATAATTTTTGTCCATGCAGCCTCGAAGTTTTAGCTGCTTACACGTTCACCTTCGAGCTCCATTATAGCAAAATGACAAGGAGTTAGAAAAACTCGGAACTTTGAAACAGCTCGATAAGTGCCACAAAGCATTTTACACAAGCGCCAAAGTGTGCATTTGTTATACCGCTTCTACATAAAGATCTCCAGTTTTCTTCAGAAAATGGAGACAGAACAAACAAGAACTGGGATAGCGAATTACTGAATAATGCAATGCGCACCTTGAGATCACAAAGCCATAATTATTCCATCGTAAACACATTCTGGTTTGACCTCTAGGTATATTTTGCGTATAATAATCTCTATTTGTTCTCCCATTGACAAGCCCGCCGCATGGGAAGACTGTATCTGATGAGTCTGCAGGGATGTGCAGTGCCCTGCCTGCGCATGAGTTCTAAAGTAAGACTGTAGAGTGCAGATTATTATGGGAATTTGTCTAGATCAGAAAAATGGAGAGAAAAGGGTGAGGACACAAGTTTATCCCGATTAGTGCCCGGCGCATTATCTAACTGATTAAAAAAAAAAACCAAAAAAAAACTATGACATTTAACGCGCTTTCCGTCCCTGGTCCGATCTGGAGTAAGTAGAACTTCACCATTTTATGTGTGTGTGCGCGTGTGTTACCCCTGAAGTTTTTATAAGTTTGATAGCAGAAAAATAGAACTCTTTGAGGAAGCCATGGCGGGCATTTAAAAGCTATCAAATTCCGTGTCTCGTGGATATCGGTCATTAGACGCGAGTTAAATGTCTGCTATCTCAGGGCTTGATGCCGGGCATGATACAGACCCATGCTGGGTTGTAATGGAATCACTAGATATTTAGTAGAAAAACAAAATCTCTAAGCCATTACCCTACAGCCACCTATATGACTTTTCAATGGTGAATTTTAGCACATCCGCACTGACAAGCCAAGGTTATCACAGAATGACGTCAAGTAAAATTTAATTATGCATTTGACCCAGTTTCTGTTGATGTCCCTGGAGCTCAGGTTAACTTTTCAGTGACATATTAAGAATATTCTATCTTTTGTCAATCCTGACCTTCTTGCATATTCGAGAAGTCACACTAGAACAAAAATGATAATACTGACATCACAAAAAAATACAATTTGATTCCGCTGACAAGAAAAATAAAGCTTAGGGAAAAAAAGAGAAAATTCAGATCTGATCAGGTTTACATGGCTGAATCTGGGCGAGTGTCTGAAGAAAACCTGCCAAGATTTCCATACAGTTCTGAGACCTGCGAATCAATGGGTTTTTTTGCGCTGTCTGTACCGAAGTTTATTGACTCAAAGTGGTCACAGATAGTGTGACTCCCTGGTGCGGGTCGGTTCTTTGGTCTATAGAATTTAACATAAAATATTCTAATAAGCTACTACTCCCATAATAACAAGTCAGATTAGTTAATACAATGAAGCTACTACACAATCTGCTATGTTCTCCGGAAAGTGAACTTAAAATTTACACCAAACTCCTCGGAAGTTAAACAAAGGAAATCAAACTGTTTGTTTGTTGTTTTTCCCGTTAACCATTCGCGGCCTTGTCTCTTGTTTGTTCTATTTCTACATTCTGAAACACTGGAGATCTTTTAGTATGTAGAAAAGGTATAACAAATGCACACTTGGATACTAAGCTTAAAAGGCGATGTGGCACTTATCAAGCTGTTTCACAGTTCCGATTTATTCTAACTCCTTATCATAATACTAAAGCCGCAAACATTTAACGTCAAATTTCTCAGTTGTGCAAAATGTGGAGTTGGAACAAACAAGAATAATAATCCAGGATAAAATGTTCCATTTTACTCGCCAAGCACAAACATTAAGAATGTTCCTCCAGGTAAATCGATTATCTCAAGCGCTTTCACTTTTTGCTTTCTGAAATAATGATATTTCAAGGTTGAAGTAATTATTCTTATTTTTAAGCGCCTGGTTTGAGTAAACAAACAAATGCATGTTTATCATGTTTCAATCCTGCGGATGCACGTCTCCACGGCAAAAATGTCACAAACAATGAAATTTGCTGATCTGCCTATCGTGTGCTTTCGTACGGCAGTTGTTTCTCCGCCGACCGTTGCAGAAAGAGGTGAATAATTTTGAAACTGTGATTAGAAGTGGTGGCGGTGTATATTATTTAAGACATGTGTTTCCCATTCTAATTCAATCGACATTTCGAAGCATGTCTACAAATTGTGATAGGAGGCTACTTTGGTGATTTTATCGTAAGAAATTTTCATTTTGAATGACACCCATCATAATGTAGCAAATCTTATGCTGGACAAACTGTCTACAGCAAAACCCTTCTGTCACAGTCTCATATAATATTGCACTGACTGAAATAAAAAACAAACAAACTAATTAACCAACTAAAAATAAAACAAAAGCTACAGAGGCGAGGACACAAAATGAAATAATAACAAACAGTTTGGAAACAAATTAGTATTATCAGTCAAAGCAAATTTAGAATCGTTTTTGCTATTTAGGCAAAATCGCCAAGAAAAGTTCCACTGCGATTAGTAACGGATTTGCGAGATACTAAGGACAGAAAGAGTTGACGATGAGAACATAATTATTATTATATGTGCGAAATTACGAGGTTGAATTAGGTCTTAAATGATGAAGGGCACGAGGCTCCTTTCATAGGGTTCATTGCTTTACAGATGATGGGGATTTGAAAAATCTTGATTGGATAATTTATATGACTGGACATCATTGCTATCGATGCATTGCATGGAGTATGGACATTTTAGGTGTAGGATTCCACCGGCATAATTGAAAAATTTCTTTCTCTCTCTCTCACTCTCTCTCTCTCTGTCTCTTTCTTTCTTCCCCCCCCCCCCATCTCTCGCTGTCTCTCATTCTAACTCACTCCCTCCCTCCCTCTTATCTATCTATCTATCTATCTATCTATCTATCTATCTATCTATCTATCTATCTATCTATCTATCTATCTATCTATCTATCTATCTATCTATCTATCTATCTATCTATCTACCCACCAATCTACCTACCTACTTACCTACCTGTCTATCTATCTATCTATCTATCTATCTATCTATCTATCTGTCTATCTATCTATCTATCTACCTATCTATCTATCTATCTATCTATCTATCTATCTATCTATCTATCTATCTATCTATCTATCTATCTATCTATCTACCTGCCTATCTATCTACCTATCTGTCTCTCTAAAGATCCATCCATCCATCGGTCCGCCCATTTGCATGCTTTTCTGTCCATCTGCCGTCTGTCTATCTGTCTGTTTGTTTGTCTATCTACTGACAGTGTATATTGCACTTCTACTTGTCAGGTTCTCTGCCTGTCTATTTATACACTTTTGCATGATTTGAGAAGTTCTAAGGTTTCCACATAATGTCACATTGTAGCACATTGTCAAGTCAATACAAGCTGGCAATTATGAATACGTGTACATATTTAGCAAAGTCACCTTTATATCATATCTGCCTGGCATTTCCAGTTTCCTCACGGTAAAGGCCAGATAACACAGGACTTAGATATTAATTTGTCAGACGGCAACTATTAGGGAGTTGTTTTTTTTTTCTATTTCCTGAGGGTAGAGACCAGGTATCAAACACAGACAGAGATGTATATCAGAGCTCAGCCGTCGGGGAGTTGCCGCTTTACATTCGTCCCTGATCAAAGTTTATCTATAATTATACCAATTAATAAAAGAGCGGTCTAACCCCACTGTAATTATTTTGAGAAAATCGAGTTTAACATATCGACGGCCACGTGGTAAAATGTCGTAACTCACTTTTTACATTTTTTTTTTGTCTGAAGGAGTAAACAATTGAATAACTTTATTAATTTTATCGGACTTACTAGTTACGATATTTAAAAACAACAACAATAAAAGTTATTTACACCTTAGTTTTAAGAATTTAAACCTCCGTCCGACACAACCAGCCGCTTTGAAAAGGAGAAAAGTCGAGTTACGATAGTTTACCAAGCGGATCTGGAAAAGGTGTTTTCCTTTGGTTTAAAAGGTGTTTTCCTTTGGTTTAAACTGTAGGCCGAGAGATAAACGGGAAAAGATTCATTCATTCCGTCTTCGGAAAGTTGGAACTTATATTCTATTGAAACAATGAACAGTCCTGTACACGTTCACAAAGGCTGTCTCAATAGCCAACCATAATGGACTTACGCCTTTCAAGTCACAACACTTACTATCCTCCCCCACCCCCCCCCCTCCCCCATTCCAAACTCCACCTCTTTCACTCCTCCCTCCATCCGTCAAATTGAAACAAAAATGAAAGGAACAAAACAACATCAATATTGCGATGATTTCCATGTCCTATTCAAATTACCTCAAATTATGTAATTAGTGTTTGTTCAATAATAGCAAGCACGCACGCAATTAGTAAGGTCAAAATGTCGGCAGTTCATTCCATTTTCGCTACATTGCAAATCACACAGGTGCCGTCTCATCCAGCAACCCTGCCACGCGGCACGGGATTGGCGTCACGTTTGCACGTAGGAATTTCATCGTTTCTCTGTGAATCCGCTGGTGACGAAATCGCACCGACGTCGACCTGGTGTAGGGAACCCTCCAAATCGGTATTCCTACCAATCTTACGGAAATCTACGTCGGATTGACGTGGTGATGCCGGTTGGGATACCACTTTTCAGGCTCGGATGGCCAGGATAATATTGGAATGCAACGTTACACCGAAGTAAGGATATGATCACAAATATTCGAAGTCGAATTAAATGATGATCAGTTAATTCAGTCATCATCCATCAGCTAATCAGCGAATGACTCAATGAAGTAACGAGGACTGTGTGCGACATACAATGAACGAAACTTCACTAAACTTGCGTTTTCAGGGAAGTCTTACATAATACTTCCACATGAGCCAAACATTATTTAAGGCACGATGTCTGAGGTATTACTGTTCAAATCGGTCCTAATAATACCTCCTCACACTAATGTTTGTGACGAAATATTATAAAAACCACAGAAAAACTGTGGGGTCGCAGCAGGGCTATAAGCAAAGTCAAAATTGTGCAAAAAGAAAAAGTTGTACGTAACGAAACCCTGCGTGACAAATAAAACCCAAAACGATACAAAGCAAACTAAAGAGAAGACAGAAAAACAAATGTTCAAATTTTCGGCTATCGCCTTTATCAAAACAAACAAAAAAAGAAAAAAAAAGTAAAGTACACATATCCTGTTTCGATTCGATTCTATACATTTCCTGTTGAAATCTTTTATTGTTCGATTGTTTTCTGTGTTCCATTTTTTTTTTCCTTGACAAAGGTGATAGCCGAAAATTTGAACATTTTCTGTCTTCTCTTTAGTTTGCTTTGTATCGTTTGGGTTTTATTTCTCACGCGGGGCTTCGCTACATACAACTTTTTCTTTTTGCCCGGTTTTGATGTTTGTGACGGTAACAGAGATCAATATGTTCAGATGTAAATGTTTACATTGCAGGCACCAAAACGACAACATATCAGAATTACGACAGAAACTTGGTCGTTTATAAGTTTAACTTGGCAATTTTGGTAAGAATAAGAAATTACATTTGACATTGGAGTAGGATAAGAGAAATTAAAATGACAAAACTGTTTCATACCAAGTCAACAATAAAGACAAAGCGAGCGCTTCTAACGGCAGTCACTAGAATAGGCATGCTCTAATAAACTTGAAGACTTGTGGAAATTATAACTTAATTTAAGGTTTAGTGAAATAGTGCTCATTTTTCTTGGTATTTTTTCAGAAATCAAAGTCTCCAGGCCCTAGTTAACATTCTTCAGCTGTTTTTATGGCGAAATTTTCGCAAGAGATCTATGTTGTCTTTTCACTTCGATTATTTTTTCCCATGAAAAGAAAAATGGAGACAGAGGAGAATTGAAATACACCATAAAAAGTTGGAATAGAAAGAGTAAATAAATGGAAGAAAAAAGTATAGTGAAAGAAGAAGAAAAATTTGACATACAATTTCTCTCTTGGAAAGGCCAGAATGAATGACAAAATGTGCTTATTGATAAAAAAAAAAAAAATGAATACAATAAGTAAATAAATAACTAAAAAAAAAATCAATCAGTCAATCAATAAAGTCATACGTAAATAAACAATACAAAAAGATATCACTTACTGTAAATTGAGATGTAATTTACTATTCTCCAAACACTTTTTTACACGACGAATATCACAAAATCCCTACACAGATTGCAGCGCAGAAATTGTAACAACTGAAAAAAAAACATACCAACTTCAAATAAATAGAAAGTAATTTCCTTGAAATGATGTTACACTTGTGAAATAATTGTTATGTCCAGTGTATTATTGAGTGCAGTAGTCTCGTAACTCCAAAAGTAGCATTGCAGCGTAGTTACTGCACCAGGTAAGTGGTATTTTCACGGGTTCTCTTTTCTTTGACGTCTGGCCACCCTCGCCTGTTGTTTGCCTGGCCTCGCGCGCCTGCTGTCACGGGGGGCTACTCTGCTCGAGCGTTCTGCCCTGCGCGAGCCCAGGGAGTCACGCGCTCCAGGCCTGTGGTGGAGAGAGGACCTGGCATGGCACTGAGATTACTTACCAGTTCAGCTGATCTGGATTGACTGAGAGTTACAGAACGAATATAGGTGGACTGTTGTCCTGTTGTCTAATTGGGTATAGAAAAGAGACGAAGTAAATAAATGTCGCTGTTATTATAGTTGTCGTTAGTGAAGATGACGACGTCGCTGTCATCTATCTATCTATCTATCTATCTATCTATCTATCTATCTATCTATCTATCTATCTATCTATCTATCTATCTATCTATCTATCTATCTATCTATCTATCTCTCTCTCTCTATCTCTCTCTCTATCTATCTATCTATCTATCTATCTATCTATCTATCTATTTATCTCTCTCTCTATCTATCTATCTATCTATCTATCTATCTATCTATCTATCTATCTATCTATCTATCTATCTATCTATCTATCTATCTATCTATCTATCTATCTATCTATCTCTCTCTCTATCTATCTATCTATCTATCTATCTATCTATCTATCTATCTATCTATCTATCTATCTATCTATTTATCTATCTCTCTCTCTCTATCTATCTATCTATCTATCTACCTATCTATCTATCTATCTATCTATCTATCTATCTATCTATCTATCTATCTATCTATCTGTCTATCTAGCTATCTATCTATCTATCTATCTAACTGTCTATCCGTCTGTCGGTTGGTTGGTTGATCGATCTGTCTGCCCAACTGTCTGTCTGACTGTCTGTTTGTCTGTCTGTATGTCTGTCTATCGTTCCGCATTATGTACTCAGTGTTAGCAGCAATTTTTCTCTATGTCTCTGTAATAATTTGTCTTTCATTCGAGTGCCTCTTATGATCTCTTTCTTTGTGTCGCTGGCACATAAATTATTCACCGGCGGGCGGATTACGTCCAAAGCATTGGAGAACCACTTTGTCAAAAACTAAATCCAATTAATGCAGAATTTTCTAATGGTCGACGACTAGACCAGCTCAGCCCTAATTACGACGTTAAGTCCAGACCTATTTAATTAACCTCGGCCACCTCTCACCGTGCGTACCCTATCATTAAGATCACAAACATGTCGCATAGATTACAGGTCAACCGTAGTGAGGCTTGGCTGACCGACTGACTGACCAGGTGCTGTGGTCAGAGGTGTGTTCTCCAGAGGTCAATGCTGCAGCGGTGACTGTGAGTGTCGGGACATTTAGTAGGGTGATCACGTGAGGATTAAAGGATTGGTTGAAATGGTAATCCAAGGACGGAGTGATGGATGACTAAAACGGATGGATTAACACAGACGGCGGCCTTTTATTGTTGACAACATAATTCCCACTAAAACCCCATAGTTCTTTATTTTTATTATTATTGATAAATACCCGGGAACATGAAGTCGTAACGTAATACTAAGATTTTCTCCACATTTTCTTTCCTATTACGGCCAACAACAAACTCAATAAATATTCCTCTATGAGAAGGAAAGAGAACTGCACTGTTTGTAGAGAGATTTGGGTCTGAGTTTGAAATTCAGTTTGAAGAAAGCAACACATCAGCACGACATAGGACACGGTGTGCTGGGAAGTGGCAAGACGATAGATAGAATAGAATGATGGGACAGATTGGGACAAGGTGGTCTAGAAGCAAGGTGCTCGCCTCTCATGCCAAGGATACCGGGTTCAAAACCGGGCCGGTGCAGGTATGTTGGAAGTTTGGGTTTTTCTCATATTTCCGTGTCCCTGATCCTATTGGGGGGGGGGGGGGGGATAGGATCGAGTACCTAGTCTTCTCGGATAAGGACGAAAAAGTTCGGAGGGCCCGTGTGCATGTTCCGCGGGGGAGCAGGTCTATGTTCCTTCAGGTCTATGTTCCTCAGGTCTATGTTCCCTCAGGTCTATAATATTCCCTCAGGTCTATGTTCCCTCAGGTCTATATTCCCTCAGGTTTATGTTCCCTCAGGTCTATGTTCCCTCAATGCTCCCTCAGGTCTATTGGTGTTTCAACAAGGGAACCAACCTCGCCTCCAATACAGCTGAGGTGGGACGTAAAACGAGAATCAAAATACCAAACTTGTTATATTCGTAGATATAAAAGCAATAAGCTAACCCAACAAACAAGATATAAAGATCAGAACATTTAATAACTCGTATTCTTCATTTAATTAATAAGAAAACAAGAAATAAAACGCTGAATTTGAGAAAGCTGATGATATTGTTTTCTCCAATTATCAGTACCGTAGCTCAAACTTATTTGTTTTCAAAAGGATGTAATTAATACACAAACAAGCAAAAATAAGCAAACAAAAACAGAAAAAACAACAATCGACAAAACAAAAACACCAAACGTGAAAAACCAACAACAAACAAGCAATAAACAAACAAGAATCTATTCTTTGAATAGACAAATTTCAAGACAACTTTCCACTCATTATTGCTAAAAACTAGAAATTTGAATTAAGGCAGTTTTACACAGTAGCATATGTGAAGAACAAAACAAGAGCCCTCCACTGTGACAAACAACAACAACAAAATCATGAACACGCAACAACAAACACTTTTTTAAGCACACAAACAAATGCGAAAATGAAACCTCGATGAAAAAAAACTTAATTATAACAACAACAAAAATGAGTAAAACTGAGAGATTTTAACAACCAAAGTTTAAGTCTATTACAATTATTGCCATGCAAAAGAAAATGTCCAGTTGGCTCCAATAGACTTGTGGGAACATTGAGGGAACATAGACCTGAGGAAATATAGACCTGAGGGAAAATTGAGGGAACATAGAGCCGAATTGAGGGAACGTGGACCTGAGGGAACATAGAGCTGACCCCTTGCGCGGGTTAAAGATACCGTGGCAGTTGGAAATCGAAAAGAGCAGGCCGGACAGGCCGCTGCCCGGGCAAAATGAAATAAAATTCATCCCTACCACTCCCTCCCCCCTCATCCCCCCCCCCAAAAAAAATTTTTTAATCCGCCGACCGGCGCTGCACTGTGGCGACGACGTGCCTACTCCAGTTGTAAATGGGCTGCAAAGACACAAAAGCAAATTTCCCAAATGGGACTAAAGAAAGTATACAAATATACTTAAAGAAATACACACACACAAAAATTAGGAGACTACCAGAAGCGTCCACAACCATTCGCATTGCAGAGAGTCCTCTCTCGGTACACACCCCGGCGATCCCTCTAAGACTTGCGGGCTTCTCAAAATAAATAACTGTCTAGCTTTTCAATCTGTATAAAGTTAATCATTCTGGGAAGCTGCGATATCTAGACAGAGAAAGCGACATGGATTATAATATGGAGCTCGGTTCCTAAACCCGTGTTTTAAGGCTCACCATGTTTATTTCTGTCAGTTGATGAGTGGTTAGATGGATTATTTTGTGGCCGGCTGTAAACTCTCTCATCACTTTCTGTGCCTCTCTAGAGCTGGGATTGGTTGTTCGTACACGGGCGGCTTGGGAAAACTTAATATTGTTCGATTGTTTTCTCTGTTCCATTTATTTTCTTTTCGGTTTTTGTTTTTTTCTGGACAAAGGCGAAAGCAGAAAATTTGACCACTTTCTGTCTTCTCTTTAGTTGGCTTTGTATCGTTTGGGTTTTATTTCTCACGCGGGGCTTCGCTACATACAACTTTTTCTTTTTGCCCAATTTTGACATTGCTTATACCCCCTGCTGCGACCCCACAGTTTTTCTGTGGTTTTTATAATATTTCGTCCACTTCTTTTATGACAAAAATAATAAGAGTGGAAAAAAATGTAGGTACTCGATGGCCGATTGCATACTAATACAACTGTGTTTTGTTATCTAGATCTAGCGCTGGGGAACAAAATCTTGATTTTGGCTTGTACTTTGTCACTGTTATTTCTGCAGGTTTTCGTTTCCTATTCAATTATTATATGCATGGTTGGTAAAGGCTGAATAAGCAGTAAGTCATTGGAGCTAATTAAATAAAGAATGTTGTTACAAGTACGTACGTCCCCCCAGTTTTTTGCGTTAGTTGTACGTATTTCAAGCCTTTTGTGAGTCCAGAGCTAGAGAGCTCCTCCAGAAATACTCCTAACAACAGCCTTAATTCATTATTCTTTTAGGTTTTCTTTTTGTTTTTCCTCCTGTTTTTTTTTTTGGTTGAAAGGGTAAAAGGCAGGGTTAGAGATTCGATAAGATTTAGGATTGAGGATAAGGACGGGGTTAGGGATAGCACGTATACGTACGAACCCCCAGGGCAAAACGCTTGGGGTGCTTACGTACTTATAACAACAGTGTCATGAGTCAAGTGTAATTAAATCTCACGCAGAGCCGTGAGTTGTGTTTTTTTTACCAGGGCCATGAGAAATTGGCTGGTGGCCTTGAACGGTCCTCGCGAATTATTGTTGGTGAGTAAGAAATTGCAAAGTTAAACTGTTAGATTCACGCTTTTGGGTTTAGGGTGTTCGTGATAGAAGTAAGGCAGTGAGGGTGAGATACGGTGGGGATGTTTGACATTGTTAAGTATGACTAGACAAGTTTTGCACGTTAACTGGCTGGTAGAATATTGCAGACGTATTCCTACATTCAAAATGGTGGGAGTTTTCGGCCAATGCGATTGCTGAACTAATTTTGCCAGCGGATTAACCCTGCTGGGTATTTGGCCATATAAAAGATCGTGTAACGCTGAAATTCATTGAATACAGACGAGCAGAAGCATCGTGTCGTGACGTCTCTCCGGTTGGCCAGTACCTAAACTGAGTGGCACGAAGACTAGTCCATTGTCATCGGACTGAAGGAGCAGAGAGAGAGAGAGAAAGCTCATAGAAAGAAAGGTTTTGGTTGGACTGACCTTAAGAGTCCACGCTGCGCTCTTCTGATGTTCGCGCCGACTAGCTAGGCGTGACCAACGGTAACTCATCTTTGCACTAGTAATTGATAGAAGTCCAGAGATAGGAAGGAAACCCACAGCCTCGTAGGAAGTCTGAGAAACCCACAGCTTGGACTCGACGAACGAGTGTATTGTTAGCTTGTGACTCATTACGGCACGAGCTCACTGATAATTGATATGAATGTTAGAGTCTGTCACGAGTGGAGTGAGTGCAATTAAAGGGATTGCTACAGAGCGGGTGTAGAATAAGAAGAGCTCACGACAGACGGATAGGAAAAGACGTGAAAGGGGAAGAGTAAAAATAACTCATGCAGACAAGTGGGAAAAGCGTGCGTGTATGAGTGGTGTGGAAGTCTGAATGAGGCGAAAGCGCTGGATTACTATCACTGCAAGTTAGAAGGTCCTACGGATCGGACCTGTGAATAAGAGCCCATCGGGCGGACATAAAGGGAAGCAGTCGAGAAGACTAGTTAGAGTCTTTCCAGTTATGACTGGTGTCGGGGACGGGCCGAAGAGCCACCTCGATGAGCACAGGGGATAGGCCAGCATAGGGCCGGAGGCCACACATAGGCCAGAAGTGAGGCTGTCAGTGTAGGACAGTGGAGGCACATAAAGTCGTGGCAGTCAGGTCACGGACAGGGACGTAGATATGAGAGTGAATGAGATACTATATTGTTGCCATGTTGATAGGCTAGTGAACTGATACTATGTTGTTGCCATGTTGATGGCTATGGAAATAATAATGTGTTATTGCCCTGCTGAGGTGCTAGGGGAGTGCTAAGGTGTATGACAATAGGAAGGTGATATTGAGAGACTGCGGTGCCAGTAAATTATTAATGTGCTATTAAGACCCTGAGGGGAGAGGCTGAGGCCGAAGTGCCGTTAGGAGTGACTACCGGATTGTGGATCCGAGGGAGAGTGTGTGTGAGAATAAGGCCGTTGTACGGCAGTCATTTCAATAATATAATGTATGTAATTGCGCTATTATATGTATAATTATGTTTAATAAATGTGTGAGTCTGATGGGCTGTTTTGTTAAGTGTTAACTTGTTTGTTCGTGATTGTCGTCCTGTCATAAACTATTACATCTCCCAGTCTGGGATTTGTGACACTGGGGGCTCGTCCGTTGTGACACTGGGGGCTCGTCCTGTTTACCTGTGGTCATTTTGACATTGTGTATTCGTTATATCTAGTTGTTTTTCTGTTGTGCTAGGAATTCATGCTGTTGTCTTTGTTCGTGGGATGAATGAAATTTTCATGATATGATTTATGGATACTTATGAATATGTATTGATGCATGTATTGCTATGAATAGGTATTAATGTGTATTTAAACTTTCCAGAGTGTGTGCGTGCAGCCTGAGGAGACGAGCGGCCAGAGCTCCGATTAAAGGGAGGAGTTTTACTCAAAATTTCAAAAATTGAAAGTTAAGTGAAAATTTTGTACCCTGGATTGGGGGCTGTTCCTTTAATCTGTCTTTTTCTCTGTTTTTGCTGTTTTCGTTTGCTGTGTTGAACCTAGTTTATCCTTTAAATAAAAGGTGTGATAAACTTGGAACTTCGTTCATCACGGTGAACAGTCTGTAGGGCTTTGTTAGTGTTTAGTTGTAGCGTTCTATCTTCCTCGTTGTTTTAGGAAGACGTTTCTCTTGTCCTTCTCCTCCCTATCTGTAGATACGTTCTTCTTTTTCAGACTCTGTTCTTGTTCGTACCTTGTAGTGTAATCGGCGTAATTAGGTTGCATTTTTTTCCCATTATATTTTCTTTTGTAGAAGCTTTGTCCTAGTCTGGTTCGTTGTCCTTGACGTACTTGTGGTCTTTCTACTGAATTTCCTTATTCTTGTCTTTTCTACTCTTTTTTATTATTAATAGTGCAGTACATTTTATGAATATAGAATTAGTTGTGCTGTAAAGGTAAATTTCTGAATTGTATTTGATACAAGTAGGTGTGGTTATATCTGGTGTGATCTCAGGTCTCTGGTCGTGTTGTTAGTGATCATACCGACAGGTTAGCCGTTTTTGTAATACATACCATAACCATAAATCTGTGAAATGGCGGAACTCCAACAATTAATGAAGTTGGGTAAGGAACTTGGCCTTGAGGGAGAGGAGCTACGCGGCTGGATCAAAGAACAGCAGGCGGATTTGCGCGATGAGCGTGCTAAGGATAGAGAGCGAGAAAAAGAGGCTAAGGCTCAGGACCAGGAGAGAGAGGCTAAGGATAAGCAAGAGGAAAGAGAGGCTAAGGCTCAGCAACAAGAAAGAGAGGCTAAGACTCAGGAACAGGAAAGGGAGCTTAAGTTAAAGGAGATAGAAGCTCAAGAACGGGAGCAGGAGATAAGGTTAAAGGAGATAGAAGCTCAAGAGCGGGAGACAGACGCGCGAGTAAGAATAGCGGAGTTGGAAATCAAAAAGAGTGCGCCAACAGAAACAGTTGAGCGGCAGGTACCCAATAAAGGTGGCGTTAGGATTAAGCTCCCTACGTTCGACGACCGGAAGGACGACATAGACGCCTTCCTTTACAGGTTCGAACTGAACGCACAATTGCAATGGGGGGGGAAATAAGGAATTATGGGCCACGTACCTGGCATCGCTATTGCAGGGGCGAGCGTTAACCTACTTTAAAGAGCTACAGCGCGAAGACGTGCAAGATTACGATAAGCTGAAGGCTTTGCTGCTTCGCCGATTTGCGCGTACCGAGGAATATTTCCGGGAGCAGTTTAGGCGGGCACGTGCAGATACCAGGGAGGACTTTGCTGCCTTCGTCGCGAGACTAACGGAGTATTTCGCGAACTGGGTAGACTTGGCGCATGTGGGCACGGATTTTGCTAAACTGAAAGACCTAATGATCCGTGACCAGCTGTACGCGTCGTGCCACAAAGATCTGGTGGCTTTCCTGAAAGAGAACGAACCCGCGACGGTGCAGGAGGCGTCTAAGTTGGCGGAGGCATACCGTACGGCACATCCGTCCAAACCAGTCGCCAGGGCGTACGTCCAAGATGCTGGGTACGTCGCCGTTGTCGAGGGGTCGCCGGCAGGACTTAGGGACAGGTCGCGTCAGCGTGGTACCTATAGTGGGCAAGCCCAGGGGCAGCATAGGGGCTATCACCAATCACCGGCATATGGATCCGGTAAGTTTGACCGAGCAGGAGGGCTAGGTCGCGGTAATGGCCGGGGGCGAGTTGTGACCTTTGCCGATGACCGACGGCATAGGGACTCTAGTTCCGGTCGCGAGGGGTCACGGGGACCCAGGCCTAGGGCAGCACAGCGAGCGGAGTGTTGGACTTGCGGACGCGTGGGGCACCTTTCGCGCGAGTGTAGGGCCGCGAAGTGTTGGAACTGCGGGAGAGCAGATCACATCAGCGTGAACTGCCCTGCAGGTAGGATAGCGGCGAACGTGGACAGTAGCTCCAGTCCATGTTCCCCAAATAAATTTCATCATGCGGCTGCGTGTGTTACATCGGACAACGGAGGCGGACAGTATTCTAAGTGTCCCAGTTGTGAGAAGTTATTATCTTCCGGTGTTTTACCTTGTGGGAGAAAGATCCCCGTTATAAATTCATGTCATACAGGAGGTGGTCTTAGGGTTTATCCGGGGTTTGTTGGGGACGAACCGGTCTCGGTTTTACGAGATACAGGATCTACCGTTGTGGGAGTGCATAGGGACTGCATTCGGGATTCACAGCTTACAGGTGAGACTGTCCCGTGCATCCAATTTTCGGGGGCCATTGAGAAATTACCCATGGCAAGAATAATGATAGATACACCTTTCCTTAGCGGGGAAGTCGAAGCAGTCGTTGGTTGTTTTCCAGGCGCCCAGCTCATCATTGGGAATGTATCACGGGTAGTTTCCCCTTCCGATGAGAACGTGCAAGCATGGTCGCAATCAAAAGGTATTGACTTTTGCGCCGCGGTCGAAACACGTCGACGGGTAGCGGATAAAGATAAGATTAGACCTTTGGCGACGCCAGCGGTCAACCTAGATATCACGCCAGAGCGCTTGGCGAGATTACAAAGGGAGGACCCATCATTAAACCCATGTTTTTGGGAAGCGCGAACCGAGAAAACGAGGAGATATAAGAACGGGTCGTCCTCCTTTATTGTTCAGGCGGGCATTCTGTTCCGTAGGTATGTAACGGTGTCCTCCATTTTAAAGCAGGTCGTTGTGCCAGCGTTGCTGATCGCAACAGTATTGCATTTGGCACATGATGTCCCATTAGCGGGTCATATGGGGATAGCTAGAACCAAAGAAAGGGTTCTTAAAAATTTTTACTGGCCATCGATCCACAGAGATGTGCAGGTCTATTGTAAGACGTGCAGTGCGTGCCAAAAGACGACGTATAAGGGTCGTACACCCCAGGCTCCTCTTCAAAAGATCCCCACGGTTTCGGAACCGTTTAAAAAGGTTTCGATAGACCTTGTTGATTTAAGAGAAAGATTATCTTCAGCGCGCACTATAGCAGAAGAAGCGTCTAGTATCGCTTCAGCAAGAGCAAAGACCTATAAAGATAAAGGTTCCAAACTGAGAATTTTTAAGCCAGGAGACAAGGTTCTGTTGTTGTTACCTACGGACCATAATAAGTTATTGATGACATGGAAAGGTCCTTATGTTATTGAGCGAATTGTTTCGAAGGTAGATTACGCTATCCACATTGATGGATCAGTAAGAGTTTTCCAGGTTGATATGCTGCAGAGGTTTCATGAGAGACCAGAGTATCTGTATTCTCATACTAGTGTTGAAGGACATACCTAATGTCGTGTCATTCTTTGACGATATAGCATGCCATACGTCGACATGGTCTGATCATATTCAGACACTAACAGTAATTTTTCAACGATTACGTCATTTTGGGTTAACTGCTAAACCCGCAAAGATGGAGTTGGCATGTCCAGAGATAATATTCTTAGGACATATTGTGGGTAGAGGTGTTCAGAGACCTGAAGAAACAAAAATTGACAAGTTAGTAGGGTTGCAAATCCCAAAAACAAAGAAACAAGTCAGAAGCTTAGTGGGAATTTTAAATTATTACAGAAAGTTTATTCCAAATTTTTCCTCCTTGTCATCTTCTCTTACTGACCTTACTAAGAAGGGACAACCCGATAAGGTCCAGTGGACGTCTGAATGTCAGACATCATTTGATAATTTGGTGACAGCATTATCATCGTCACCCATTTTGATATTACCCGATTTTCGATCTAATTTTATCCTCAGAACGGATGCGTCGGACTCTGGTGTCGGCGCTTGTCTTCTACAGGAGAAGAACGAATGTCTCCATCCTGTATGTTATGTCAGTAGGAAGTTATTGCAGAGAGAAAGAAAGTATTCTGTGATAGAGCGTGAGTGTCTTGCCATTGTCTGGTCAGTCCAGAAACTAGGACGTTATCTCATGGGACGAGAATTTTGTATCCAGACAGACCACAAACCGCTGACATTCTTGTCGAAGAATCGTTCGCCCAGCCCACGCTTGTCTAGATGGGCATTGGCTTTGCAGCCGTATACTTTCGTTATTCAACCAATTCCAGGAACCAGCAATCATATCGCCGACTACCTTAGTCGAGCCTAGGGGAAGATTTCAGGAGCTTATACATCGGAGGACAGGAACAGTGACAGGATCTGTGTGAATAAGTCGACTTTAAAATATTGACATTATAAATATGATATGAAGAATGGTTGATAGGTTGAATGGTTTTTGATTCTGTATTAAGTATTGTGGTTAGTTAGCTATTCATGATGTGACACATATATGCATATTGCAGGCCATATTGATCCCCATATTTTCCCCTGATTTCGGTATTCTATATACTAGGGGAACTGCTAGGTCATTTTTCTAGTGCAGGTATTGCTCACGCTCACTCGTTGACAGTCATCTTGATGCGATTTGAAATTAATTGCATTAATTTTTTTGGGGTGGGGGATGATGTCACGAGTGGAGTGAGTGCAATTAAAGGGATTGCTACAGAGCGGGTGTAGAATAAGAAGAGCTCACGACAGACGGATAGGAAAAGACGTGAAAGGGAAAGAGTAAAAATAACTCATGCAGACAAGTGGGAAAAGCGTGCGTGTATGAGTGGTGTGGAAGTCTGAATGAGGCGAAAGCGCTGGATTACTATCACTGCAAGTTAGAAGGTCCTACGGATCGGACCTGTGAATAAGAGCCCATCGGGCGGACATAAAGGGAAGCAGTCGAGAAGACTAGTGAGAGTCTTTCCAGTTATGACTGGTGTCGGGGACGGGCCGAAGAGCCACCTCGATGAGCACAGGGGATAGGCCAGCATAGGGCCGGAGGCCACACATAGGCCAGAAGTGAGGCTGTCAGTGTAGGACAGTGGAGGCACATAAAGTCGTGGCAGTCAGGTCACGGACAGGGACGTAGATATGAGAGTGAATGAGATACTATATTGTTGCCATGTTGATAGGCTAGTGAACTGATACTATGTTGTTGCCATGTTGATGGCTATGGAAATAATAATGTGTTATTGCCCTGCTGAGGTGCTAGGGGAGTGCTAAGGTGTATGACAATAGGAAGGTGATATTGAGAGACTGCGGTGCCAGTAAATTATTAATGTGCTATTAAGACCCTGAGGGGAGAGGCTGAGGCCGAAGTGCCGTTAGGAGTGACTACCGGATTGTGGATCCGAGGGAGAGTGTGTGTGAGAATAAGGCCGTTGTACGGCAGTCATTTCAATAATATAATGTATGTAATTGCGCTATTATATGTATAATTATGTTTAATAAATGTGTGAGTCTGATGGGCTGTTTTGTTAAGTGTTAACTTGTTTGTTCGTGATTGTCGTCCTGTCATAAACTATTACATCTCCCAGTCTGGGATTTGTGACAGAGTCATTAGCTGGATAGAATTATATGTACAAGCTTCTTCACCCTCGTCCCACACTGTGTGAACTCGTCCATGTAACGACCAGCGTGTGGATAGCCGGTGGCTAGTCAGGCGTTCGCCTGCATGTTGCCGCTAACCTCAGCGGTCAGGTTAATCAGGTCATTTTGAACACGTGCATCGTGTTCACTTTAGTACACTATAAAAACATAATCTGGATAAGCCGTGAGTGACCCCTATAATATTTGGATAAAGTACTTGTGATGAGATGTATTCAGGATATTGTTGCATAGAAGAGAAGGCTCATGATAAAGAATTTTCTACATTTACAAGTCTTTTAAAATCTTTTTTTCCCAAGAGGTCTGCCCTTTCTTGTCCCCAAGTTAGGCCATAAATAGAGCAGGTGGATAAATTATTTATTAAACCAGGTACTTAACTTGTATTAACTGCCTGGTGTCATCATGACATTTCCTTCTCCCTCCTCCAATGTTTTAAAGCTCAATCAGCATTATGTTTATTTACTTAGCACAACCTTCTCAATGACTTTGGCAAGAGATTTGATTTCCAGCTCCAGTACTTACGTGTATCTCAGCGCAACAGAATATCCTCTAGTTAACACATCAAATAAGACAACCAACCAACAACAAAGTCAATCGGATGACAAAGATACCAACAGATACCCTTGCGCAGCATTAATCATTATGCACAGAGCAACTGGCATTTAAAGTCTAAAGTTTCCCTTTGATTTTCCCTAGTTCAAAGTTCTCACCTGCCAGAACTATTACATGAGTATGACAAATGGTTATCACATTTCATCGGACGTGACCACTTTGTTAGATGTATGTACTATGGGTGACAGGATAAATAAAATTAGCACCCGGAATGGTCGTAAGTAAGAAAACGATCAGTGGGAGGAACCAAGTAAAGAAATAGAAGACGTGGAGTTGCCGTGCCACAAAAGTGGCCTGGCGCAGGACGATGGTTACAATATGAGGCGCAATAATGTGGCTCTGCATGCTTCCCGGTTTGAGGGCGCTAGGCCGCCATAGTGGCCTTGCGCAGGACTAGGGTTAATACCTGCAAGCCGAAATTTTGCTTCTGTAGGCTTTGACTGTACTGGGCTTTCCTAGCCTTCAGTGTACCTTGAGAACCCATATTATTTCTGGAGAGTTTGTCTGGCGACTGGCCAGTGGCGACGTAACTACTATATAGATTGATATCTTATTTTTCTTATAATATACCATGTGGATATTGAGTGCAGTACAATTGATAGAAATAGAGTCACATAACTATGCTACATTAAGTTAATAAGTGGAAGCTTTTTTTTTTTTTGAATTTACCTCTATCGTCTTTTGTTATATTAATATTTATTACATATGGCCCGGCCGGCCTGAGATATCTATACTCTTGTTATTTAATAATTTCTTGTATGTTTGTGTCCAGTGTGAGTTAGCTGCCTCTCGTGCAGTCATTAGATCCCCAAGACCTCAACTCTGCTCGTGACAAACAGCCTAAAAAAAGAAAAACTGCAGAGCATTTGGAAGTACTTTTTTGTGTATGTTTTGTTTGCCACTTTTCAACTCAGTTAATGGGGTCAGATTTAGGCCTCATACCCTGAAAGAGCAAATTAAAATGTGATAGAGTGAAGGAGAGAAAGGTGGGCGGGTGTTGGGGGGGGGGGTGCATTGTGTACCCGGCTTTCCACTCACAGAAGAAAACCTCCGTGCCCACAGCCGGTACATCTCCTGTACCATGCTCTGTCACTGACAACCACGGCGGCTGTGGCAGTACCAGGTACCAGCTGCTTCTCTGGCAGTATCATCAATTTTTTTCTTTGAGAGTTTGGACTTCGTGGCTGCAGCCTGACTGGATGCCTACATTTCTCCCACTTTCTTTCTGTCTGTCTTGTGTTTGTGTTGGTTGGCTAATCTGTTCAACTTTTTATGTCGTCCATACGCTGCAGACAGAGAAAGATACAAACTATCAGAAATTCGCCCCAGTTAGAAAGGTTAGCTAGATGTGTGCCATATTTTACTAAGGTTCCATACAATATCGCTTTATTTATGCATATTATATGAGTTTATCGAGTTATTATGTAACGATGAGTAAGATGTTTGTACCACATAATTATGTACTCTTAAACGTTCCGTGAAAGAAATCTTCCCTCGTGGAATCATAAGGTGAATCTTATCTTATCTATCTTACCTTATCGTATCTCATCTTATTTCATCTTATCTGATCTCATCTTATCTTATTATCTTACCTTATCGTATCTCATCTTATTTCATCTTATCTGATCTCATCTTATCTTATCTTATCTTATCCAGCTTATCTAATCTGATCTCATCTTCTTATCTTATTTCATCTTATCTCATCTTATCTTAGCTTATCTTATCTTATCTCAACTCATCTTATCTTATCTTATCTTATCTTATTTTGAGTCAGACATTTGAACAAAAGCCAAAGTGACCCGATCAGAAAACTGCAACAGAATTTAAGCTATAAAGACGGATAAAAGAAAAAAAAAAAAAAGAAAGACAGACAGAGAGAAAGATTAAGAAATTGGCATCAAAAGGGAACTGAATGCAAGATTTTCGCTCTCCGGATGATCGCTCTACGAACTGAGTCAGTGGGCCACCGCGCTGTCTAGATCCTGGGATTTAGCGGGATATTTTCTGTGTTGTGACCGATCCCTCATGAACCCAAAATTAATGCAAATTAAATTCTGGAACACTTTTTGTGGGCCTGAACAAAGTGCAGAGTAGTCTTAATGCATGGGCACAGTAGCGGCATATATATGCACATTTACGTTGGTTTTTGGAACGCGCAAGAAAATCCCGCGCATTACGAAAGAAGGCTTAAACGGGCAATGCATGATGGCTAGTGCAGCATAATTTGGGTGGAATTTCTCAGTGGTCGCGGGGGTTTGGGGGGGGGGGGGGATAGCTATTGCTCTGCCTAGAGGCCCATGATGATATTGAGACGGTCTTGAATCAGTGTTTTTCTTACTGTTACTGTAATTTCACTTCAGTTTTTAAGGCTTTTTGTAGTTATAATTTTTGTTGCTATTTTGCGGAGAAAATGTTCACACGAGATCCTTTGTCCGGGGAACTCCGCTGCTAACTAAATACTCATTTGTCGTTATTGAACTGATGTTATTACAATCTTCCTCGGCTCTGCCATTTGCATGAATATGGAACTTGAGGTCAGCTAATCTGAAAATGATGAATTCTTTTAGAGACTTGACCAGCTGAGACCCCCTTTCCCTGAGGTCAATGACTCCATGTCCGACACAGAGCTCTGTGACGTCAGATAACACTGGTAGTCACTGGAATCTGAAGACTTGGACCTTCTGCAGCCATACAAAAATAACATCTCTTGAGCATAATATTAAAAGAGGAAGATGCTATCATTGTACCAAGATTTTTGCGCTTTTACAGTAAATCCTTGCCTTTTCGATGCCGCCGCGGTGTTGGTTAGTACTTTGATGTTATCTGGCAGTTGATAAAAAGTGTTGCTAAAATAACTGACTTTGCCTTTCTTTACCAGGGTTATCTTTGGGTTATTGTTAATGCATTAATTTTTCATTACATTCTTGTGAACTGCTCGCTTGAGAGACTTGGTAGACAGAGACTTGAAGAAGGAAGGGGAGGAAGGAAGAACTGATGTTAAATCTACACCTGCATAAGACTTATTGGTGATTACTATATGTATCCTTTATGCTGTATCCCCTATCCATTCGGATTTCGGGGCGGAGCCACCCACGGGCCTGCACCAGCGTGGTGCCATCGCTATCAAATATTTTCTCGTCACCATCTTTTAACCCTAGCCAAGAACAAGATGTTTTACCTTTGTTCTGTTATTTTCGCCCTTTCATAGCCTACATCAAGTATTCTAATACTGGTGAGTAATGCCGAACAGGCTCAGCACCTGTCAGGTTTGACGACCGGCTAGATAAAAAAAAGGAAAAGAAACGCATGAAAATTTGCTATCAAAATTCTGCTTTGATTTCAAAACAGTGGTGAGTTTAGATGAGAGAGATTAATTAATGAAAACACGTCGCGACGGGAGACTATTTTGAGAGAGCATGAATATAATTATTATCGATAGTGAGATTATGGAGGGGGGGTGAGAGGGAGAGAGAGAGAGACGGGTGGAGTGGGTGCGAAGCAGGTCCTTGACAAAGCCGGGAAGGGGAGGCGGGGGTGATTATGATTATATTAAAGAAAGTTATATTATGACTCATTAACTTTCTCCGTACAAGGTGGATCTAATGGACCCAAAAGAAACTAAAAACGTTTGTAATTATCTTATTTCTGGGAATTCTTTCTCGAAATTCCAGGTGCGTGCTCACCAACGCACATGCATTTTTCAGTGTTCTGGGATTCCACAGACACCACACTTTTAAAGAGGATTTTATTGTAGTTTTTATTGTCATACCCTCAGCCGTACGTTCCGGGCTCTCAAATGTACACCACACTCCTTGAAGAGGATTTTATTGTTGTATGATTCTGTTTACTGTCTGGGAAACTCATCAGGCTATGGGCCCATTGCGAATGACGTCACAGAGTGTTTTTGTTTTGTACTTCCGACACCTAAAATGGCGGGTGGATCAGCTGACGAGTGTAACTTCGAGATAATTATGTCTAAGCGGTTAAAATGCCTGCTGGTTGCAGTGCAGTTGACTGTTATGACAGGGGTGGAAAGGATGGATCCAGGAGGGTCAGATTCCCTACCCTCCGTGTAAACAAAGGAAAGGAAGTGAAAGAACTGACCGAACGTCTCCCATGTGCGTGAACACACGTGTCATTGTTTACTGTAGTGAACGTTTTTTTTTTTAGCTCTCCGCCGCTTGGTTCGCAACGCTTGAAGTGCCCACAGTGCAAATCAACCAACGAATCAAAATCACAATGCTACCATTGCCATGGTTAAACGTCGGTCCTGACAACTAAAATGGCCGATATCCGCAATGGGCCTATATGCTGGTGGGGCACTGCGACAGCTGTGTCTTGTGTCTGTTTTGACTCAGTGGGCGAGGTCTCTCTTTTAGTCAGATGACGCAAGACAAATTTGACGCACCCGGAATAGTGAGACAGACTAGTTTCAGTCTCGCCAGGGGGTGGAGATGGGGGTGCAAGGGGGGTGGGGGGGGGGAGAATCCAGGTTACTTCCATTATTCACATTTCACACCAAAAACCACTAGAAAACTCCTGACAGTGCGATGCTTTTGTACTGTCTGTCCTCTGTATCCGTTAAACAGACATTCTCCGGGGACTACAAATTGTCTGAATGTCATCTCATGCCACTGTTTATAATGCAGTATTTTTGGAGATATTTCGGACATTCTCTCTGCATTACGGAAAGGTTTCAACAAAACCACCCCGTAATACCGGAATTAGCGGTTTCTGTTTGTCTGTAGTCCTGTGTTTGACATTTCAAGTGCAGCACACGGGTCATTCATCGGGATCTTAACTTTCATCATCTTTCATCCATCGTCTACATCACAGGTTCTCAGCCTTTCTTGGTCCCATGCCCCATTTTAATAATAGTAATAATAATGAAGATCAATTATATAGCGCCTAATCCAAACGAGTTTGCTCTAGGCGCTTTACAGAAAGTCTTGTTCTCTCGATTTGCATCTCTCTCACTCTCTCTTTCTTTCTCTCACTATCTCAGAGCAAATTGTAACGCAGCCTGTTAGGCGCAGTTCACAACTCACAACAGTTCACAACTCAGAACTTGTATTCTACAGTATTCTAATATTATTTGAATATATATTATATAATATTTATTTAATAATGAATTATAAATTTTCGTTGGTGATATGGGGGGGTGATATGGACAGATTTTAATCTATTAATTTCAATTTTTAAGTTAAAAAAAAATAATAATAATAATAGTCCCCACCACAATCGAAGAAAGTTAGTTTTGAAATATGTATATAATTATTCAGCATGTATACATTCAAAAGACGTTTTAATGAAAACTTTATTTCAGGTTTTATTCACTTGTTCCTTACTTCAATGAAAGTCTGCGCTTTCTATGAAACTCCCCACACTCCATACTGAGGTCAAACGCCACACCAAAACACTGGCACTCCCCACCTTGAGAAACGGTGGTTTATGTCATTCAAAATGCGTCACCAAGTCGCCAGATTTGCATTGAGCAGGTGAAAAGTATTCACAAAAGTTAATTTCGTAATCGTGTGATTATTTCGGTACTGAATGTTCAAAAAATGAGTTTCCCCATTTCATGAATGTGGAACGTCGAGTGCTGAGGTTGAACGATCAGCAATGAGAGAGTAATGTGACTTGCCCCGTTATTTTGACAAGAATTTACTTCTTCATCGTGGACTGGTGAAGGATGAACTATGAATGGTGAAGGATGAACTATGAATGGTGAAGGATGAACTATGAATAGTGAAGGACGAACTATGAACGGTGAAGGATGAACAATGAATGGCGAAAGATCAGTGTGTCGCCGGCCTTTTTGTCGAAGCTTCAATTTTTTCGTGCAAGTTTGCACCGAATTCATGCTCCGCCTGGCAAATCTGGAAAGTTGTACGTTATACATTCCACCTAGTTAAGGCCTGTTTACACTGGTAGGTTTTAGGAATAGAAAAAAGGAATGGGGGACTGTGTGGGAAGAACTCTCCTGGCTTTCCGTCTTTTGTTTTCCGATTTCCCCCTTCGAAACGCTCTTTGTTTACACTGGTCCGTTTTCTGAATGAGAAGCGATGAGCATCGTTTGTTTTGGCCATGTTTCGAAGGGGGACAATCTGAAAACAAAAGACGGAAAGCCAGGAGAGTTCTTCCCACACAGTCTCCCATTACTTTTTTCTATTCCTAAAACCTACCAGTGTAAACAGCCTGGTAAGATCTATTTACTGCAGTTTTTTTTACAAGCAGTCAGTGAGATTTTAAAACAATGAAATGGCTGTTGTTACGGGACCGTGGCATTTTACATAGTAAGCTCTAGCTGAGCAGTGAACATATCTCAGTATTTTCTCTATTCTGCTTTGTACGTGGATCACGGTCCCCTAACAAAAACCTAATGAAATAATAATACTAATTTTCTACAATGAATTTCTCTTTTCTACAATTTCCTCACCGACAAAACGAATGGTCAAATCAGTTATGCACTGTTGGCCTTTAGAGGGCCAAAGTCTGTGTTTAAATTCTGTCTCCTGGGTTACTTGTTATTTGAACTCCAATCTGTCTATTGTCTCAGTTTCAGGTTTCAACAGAGAATTGCAAACTGCTGCAGTTCTGGCCAGGTGTCCTGTTTTGGCCCTACTAGAAAAAAGGGACTGAACCTCGTAAATTGTCTGTGCAGGGAGACAAGCTGGGTCGGCAGGCAATGGCGGAGAACGGAGGTGGCTTATGGTTTTGAAAGTGGTGGAGGAGAGAGAGAGAGAGGGGGGGGGAGAGAGAAACAGAGAGAGAGAGAGAGAGAGAGAGAGAAAGAGAGAGAGAGAGAGAGAGGGAGACTCTAAGGACAAAAATGTGGCAGTGAATAATCACCTAAAATGCAAATTTGCCTGACTGCTCTCTCTCTCTCTCCTCTCTCTCCCTCTCTCTCTCTCTCTCTCTCTCTCTCTCTCTCTCTCTCTCTCTCTCTCTCTCTCTCTCTGTCTCACTTTCCCTTATCTCTCTGTGTTTCTCTGTCTCTCTGCCTTCCTCTCTGTCCTTCCCCCATCTCTCCCTTTCTCTCTCTTTTTCTCCCTTCCTTCTCTCCCCTCCCTGTCTTTTCTCTCTCCCTCCCTCTCTCTGCCCCTCCTCTTTCTCTCTCTCTCTCTCTCTCTCTCTCTCTCTCTCTCACTTTCTCGCACGATACACTCTCGAGTCATATTTTCCTAATGCTTTATCATTAAATTTGTCTGATTTCTGAGATCTAGATGATAATACAATGAGCGTGGCAGTTGCAGTCACTGAAAAAAAAAACATTCACGAGAGTGACAAACTGATTAATGGAACATCAGTACAGACATAGCAAACAGTGGATAACACTAAAATACCTAAAGCGTGATCTTCTAAGCAACATGTACAGAGTTACTGCTCTTGGTCCACAGCATCCGCTCCGCTCCGCTATTTTTACGGACAATGAGGTATGAAAAAGTAAAACACTCTTTGCCTCTATTGCGGTGAGGAGCTGAGCGGAACGGATGCTCTGGACAAGTATACAACGGCAAAGAGTGTTTACATTATTGACCGTAAAAACAACGGAGCGGAGCGGATGCTGTTGACGATAGCAGTTACAATTACATATCATCAAAAATAACAAGTTGAATATTTGCATCATGTGACAAAATTGGGTTTGGTTCGCACAATCAATTTTTCAAACAGTTTTCGGGTTAGGGTTAATGTTAGGGTTTGGATTCGGTCCAGTTGATTGGCCACGACAACCCTTTGGTTGCGACATGGCAACAACAACATTTTTTTTTTCAGTAACTGACCCCCAGTTGGTAACACATTTTGACTACATAGTCCCTACTTAGAATATAATACTCTGCTTTGTACAAGTTTGGCGTGGGCACAAGCATAAAGCTTACTTATTATCAAGAGATATTGAATACTATGTGAACATATCATTATGGAGCTTGCGTTAAACGTTCTAACATGTACATAAGACCTGCTGAGTTTATCATTTTAAAGACCATAATATCAACATACACAAATGACTCTGTAGCACTTCTAATAAGTATAAGTTATTAATTACAGCGCCAATACTTCCACTGTGCCCCCCCCCCCCAAGTCAAAATTCAAAAGGTCTGTTGTGAAGGGAATGTGGTATTCTACATTATAAGCTCTAGCTGAATAGTGAACAGGACTCAGTATTTTCTCTATTCAGCTTTGTTATTGGACTTTAATATGTTTTCTTCATCTCCCTTCCGTTTCGTAACAAAGCTCACGGCGACTAAAAATTGAGACTTGATGATTTACCGCGCGGATGGACGGGGAGAAAAAAAAAGGTTTCTAAAAAAACAACGCTTTCATGGAGCTAAATTTCAAGGGCGTCACGCCGAACCTCAAATAATTTAAAATGTTCATGCCGATTTTGAAAGGTGTATGTGCTGCAGTTACTGAGAAGACGTGATCATTTTCTTCGAAGTGCGATGTGTACAGCGAGGCGAAGGACGAAATTTCCCATTACAAGTTTTTGATTCTACTCCAGGCAAACCTGTCTCTTTCTTTGTGGCTGAAAATATCGCAATTAAATAACATTAGAGACTGAATTTGTCCAAAATGGATGTGTCCGCGTAATTTATCATCAAAAATTGAGACAAAACCATAAAATTCCATAATTTTTCACCACGTGGTCAGGAAGTTAGGTTGTTTTACCTGGTCACCCTTGAGCTCCACCGCAGTATGAATATATGCACAAGCCATTACGGAATAAACATGCGATAGACATTCAATCTAATTTATGCCACGTCCTGTTGAGGTAATCATTTTAAAGACCAACATAATAATTACCCACTACTAGTATCAGTTACTAATTACAGAGTTGATGTTGCCATTAATGGTACATTAGTTACGACTTATTATCTTTATCACAGTCACCAAATTCCTAATTAATGAAGTAAATTAATGCTAATTAGCCCTAAAATGGTACAGGAAGCGTCTGCGTGCCATTCAAGTACTTTAGGATTCATTTTCGGCCATATGGGTTTGAGAGTAAAAATATGGCTGCCATGGGCACTGGTTTTTTTGTTGTTGTTTTTTTAAAGGTGCAATCCATCTCCATCTACATCTACATCTACATCTACATCTACATCTACATCTCCATCTACATCTACATCTACATCTAGTACAACAGTTATAATTCCTTATTTGATCAACTTTCTAGATCATCCAGGAGCCTTACATGTACAGTCAAAGCAAGCAGAGGAAGACGTAGAAGATCGTTCTGACCATCTGGAACTTGCACCAACAAGGCATTCTAGCTCGATCTATGCCATGTGTTAAACATGCCATGTTACTTCATGCGTTGGGTCTGCTTCTGAGCTATGACAGGTTCACATAATAATACGTAAGATGTGTACATCATGTGTGTGCTCTGTCAGTTTATGAAAATGAATATCCCACGTGAGATAATAAAATGATTCTTATTTCATCTCGTCATATATCTAAATCTCCACTTTTAAAAAAATTGTTTTTCGTTTTCATTTTGGGCAGAAACTATTAGCCGAAATACTCATGAGAAGACTTGCTATTAACGTGTCACCACTAGTCCTTACCCTGGCACTAGCTCTAGAACTGAAAAAGAAAAAAAATCACTGCGCAAACAAATCACAATTGAAGACCCTAGTGCTAAAAATAGTTAGGTCACATCTTCCGAAATGTGAACCGCCGCTGGGGTAACAACTCTCACACTACAGGAATAACACAAGTATTAACATTCGAAGTAACGCGGTAAATTAAAAACATAGCAGAAAACAATGTGCTCTGTCTTAACTCATGGTGGAAATCGGAGAACTGGTCCACTATCATGAATGATGTTGTCTGGTCTCACGAAAAGCTCGACTGTCGAAGGCAGAGAAGAATGTTCCCTAATTGCTTTTTGACACATTTTCTCGGTTGTGTCCTACTGTCTTTTATTTTGTCTTGTAATAGCACACTTTTTGGGACATTTCCGAATTATCAAAGTAATAATTTTTTTTAAAAATAAATCAGCGAAACTTCTTTGTGACGAGACGCTAAATCCAAATAAGGGAGGCAACTTAAGATTCCTAATCATTAAAGACCAATCTCTTTGCTTATGTCCCCTTATAAGTAGATTGACGTGTGTGGCCGATTGCACGGTGCTGATGTTCAGAGATGATTATATACAAGGACTGTATATTTTGCTCCAGTGATGTCAACAAAACTTTGATGTAGTCAGCCATGCTTTGCTCGGTGGCCATTCTGAGTCACAAATCTAACTAAACACGAATTGTTTGCTATTGTGAACGTTTGCGACCTTGAATCTGTTGATTGAAAGGTATTTATGTCCCTGTAACACCTGAAGGAAACCTGTTCTATAGCAGTGTATTGGAAAAGGGTTGTGTGTTGATACCCGTCACCCAGCGGTGTTCTGGCAGACTGCAGCTAAATATAATTATCCTTTTCTTTTTTTGTATGAGCAAGAAGATTTCAAACCAAGGCAGAAGCTGATTGGGGCACGAAAGTGCTCACTCCCGAACACATCCGGAGTCAAGTATGGCTTCCCAACAGAAAATGCTCTCTCTTTCTCTCTCTCTCTCTCTCTCTCTCTCTCTCTCTCTCTCTCTCTCTCTCTCTTTCTCTCTCTCTCTCTCTCTTTCTCTCTTTCTCTCTTTCTCTTTCTCTCTCTCTCTCTCTCTCTCTCTCTCAGTCTTGAACTGATAATTATTCTTTCTCTTTATACTCGCGAAACATAAACTGACCCCCCCACCCCCACCCCCCACCCCCCCCCCCGCCTCCTCGTTATTCCGCTCCAGTATTATTTGACCTTCTTTTTCATTTTATTCTCTAAAGATCTTCTCCTTCAACTTACTCTCAGCATTAATTTATCTTTTCTCTTATTACACTCGTTGGGAATTAATTGGTCTTTTCTATCATTAATACAAACTTTCCGCCCATGGATAATAGTGTATGTTAGACTGGCAAATGACGGTTCATTACATTCCTGAGCATGAGGACTATCAGATAATATTACAGTAACAGAAATGAGGCCATGGGAAAAGTAATAATTCATTAGGATTATAATGACGTAAGTCACCACATGACAGGAAAAGAAATGTTTTCTTAATATCTCAAAAGTGTCAAAATGACTCATGCCGTCAGCGTAGAGCAGTGACAACAATAATTACGTAAGCTGGCATTAATCTAACCTGGCAATTTCACTGTCCTCTTTTTGGGACATTTCCGAATATCGAAATCTTGTTATCCGAATGAATTGGCCTGGATAGGAACAGTTTGGCAAGGCCACCCTAGAGAAAGACTCAGTACAGATTTCCAGTGGTATATTTAGCTACAATCTCCCTATACTCCGCTACTGCCAACGAGAATGCGACCAATTATCGAAGCAATCAAGCGTTCGTAACCATACGACGGTGTGGCGTCGGCTCATCTGTTTTGCACAACGGTATATTGCCCGCCTCAACGCTTTACGGCACCGGAGTCAGCGGAGCAATGATCAACTAATGGGCGATTCCAGTCTCAGCTCAATCCCTCTTCAGGCAGGATCCAAACTAGAAACTTTCTTGCAATGTTTGTGATGCACTAGTTCGTGGACAGTTTGTGTGACGGACGCCGTAGTCGTGTCTATGTCAATCTATCGTATTTGAAAGGATCGTAGCTCCCCCCCCCCCCCACCTTCCCAACTCCTCCCCCGGCCCCATAAATAAATAAAAAAAATCAAAAAAATCACCACTCCATAATTATTGTGTACTGATTGGCCACATTTTGCTAAATAGACAGATGTTTTAAAACTACACTGTCTAAAGACCAAAACTGGTCGAATAAACAGAATGTTACGTTACATTCCGAGGGAATCAATTCTTTCTTTTTCTTTTCTGTTAGCACGGACTAAGTTAAATCTGTCGTTATCACAGATTTACATAAATTAAAGAGGTGCTGTGTAATATTCCAGAATTAAGTTCGGTATCGACAACAATCAAACGTCTTGAGTTTGCCCTCAGCAAATGTATCACTGATCGTTAATCCGCAGATTATCCCTTAACGGGATTAGCCGTGAGTGTACGGTCTTCTCGAGAACTCTTGACATTAATCTGAAAGTGTTCGGTTATTTGTTCACTTGTGGCACGATTTGGTGCACATTTGTGAGTGCGATTGAAGTGATAAAGTAGTACATTAAGTCCCGAAGAACAAGCGTCATAAAGAAACCTGCCGGCGCATTAGTCCAAGTTGGACAAAGGTTTTGGCCAGGCAGGACAGTTAGGCTAGGGATTAATCAATAAACCAAGCCACTGGTATTGCTTATTTGGTGACATTTGGATATGCTAAGCGATCATTGACATCGAGATTGTAAAACTGATAGTGTGTATTTAGACAGAACAAAGGGCCAGAGAGATGTGGTTGATATCGTAACTCAAGAGACGCCTAACAACATAGTCTCTGGCAGTTTAATGTATGTTGTTTTTGTGCAAGGCGTATATCAAAAACTGCATGTTGTAAGTATGACAATAAAAAGACGCTGATCCTAAGCATTGTAAGGTATTTATCTCCAGATTTTTCCACAAACTAAAGTTGAAATGCAATATTTATTCCTCTATAAACAGTTTTCATTGAAGACAACTTTGTCAGGTCAGTGCAAGCAATAATTATTTCGTTATTTGCGAAAATGGCGATCAACATTTCTTGTACTGAACCGACGATTTATGTCTGTACATCTTGTTTTCCCCTGTGTTTCGTAAAAAGAAGGAAATGTCAGCTTTAATTTCAGTGTTGTCATTTTTTGTGACCCTATCAAACCTATAAAACTTGCGAAGAATCTGCAGATACTTCACACTTCAGACTGAACTCTGACAATGATCTATTATTATTCAGGTAAAAGATCTCCATACTGGACATCTAGGTGTCTGCAAAGTCAGTCTTCAGACCTGTCCTTGTGGGACTGGACTGGCCGTGGTTTGAAGAAAACCATAACGCATAAAAGAAGTCACTTCAAGGGATCTACGTGCATAGTCGTAAGTCTGTTTTTCAACTTTTTCTTTATTTTTGTTTTGTCTGTGGAGATTGGTGTTACTTCGGTTTATCTATAATTTCGAAAACAAATTCTAAAAACTCAGTCAGCCACACATACAGAAAAAAAAAAAAAAAACAAGCCAGACATAATTCAGAGCTTCGACTTAAGATTTGCGTCTGAAGATTAATTTTGAGTCCAGTATTAATCAGATAATGATGGAGACGAATGGACTGAAAAAAGTCTGCAATATTTTTCATGTGACATTTGTTTGTACAGGTGTTGTTGTCGTTGTTGCAGTTGGAGAACTATACTATACTTAACATTTTGGCTGCCTGCGCTTCACAACAGCATGAAAAAATATAGCCATGAAATTTATGAGAGAAAATGTCGCACACACTGACACACAAACACACAGATACGTCAGGACTAATCAAAAGAAATTGCAAAAATAATAAAGGCGTAACTCACAGAGGTAAGAAACAATACGTATGTACACAAATAATATATCCTTCAGGGCAAGCAATAAATTTGATTAGATTGAAACAGTTTCTATCATGCCCCTTTCTTCAGTTTTCACGTACCATCAACTTCTGTCTGAGATTCCTAAATTTTCTCTTTATCACCATCACCACTCCGCCCCAACCAGTGCTGCGCAACAGTAGCTTTACTATACACAAACCAATACACTCTCTCTAGTTTTGCCTTTACTCTTTTGCCAGTTGTAACGACTGAAAGCTTTCACCACAGGTTCCCACCAAAAGCCACCCTTTATTAGCTAGTACTATCAATTTTTCATATACTTGCTGTGTGAACAATCACATACTAAAAACCCAGTCTGTATTGATTACTTTTCTCCATCCCCAAACCAATCAGTAGTGATTGATCACAGAGTTTGGTATTGGTGCAGTGTAAGGTGAAGGCTAGGTTGGTACAATAGTCGGTTAGGACTGACATGTCGCATACGGCCATGGAGGACTGCAGTTATTTAAATTTCTCTCTTCCAGAATGCGCTTATTCAGAGATTTATGTATGTGCAATATCTGAGGAAGCAATGGAGTATGTTTTCCAGGGGATCAGATGTGCATCTCTTAATGTATCTGCTAAAATGTGTGTCTATAAGAGCACACTAACTGCTCAGTTCAGCAAGCCAAGAGATTGGTGGGGAAACTATCTAAAGCCATAGAAACGCTGGAACTGACATGCTTTCTCACTCGTATTGGAAAGGTGTGGATAATGTGTATGGGTGTGTGTTTGCTGCAGGGTGAAGGAGTTTATACAGCTGTTTACATTGTTAACCTTCGTGTCTCTACCAATAAACTCCACTGCATAAATTGTATCTAAACATTCGTCATTGGTAGTAAGATGAAAAAAATCTAAAATACGTTTTTTATTATTGGCATGCAAGTGTTTTACCGCTGAAACATCATATGAAGAATACTAAAACCAATAAAGTATGCAGACTTTTTTCTTCTTTTTTAATTTATGAACATGACGCGTGAAAAATACAGACATCTAAAATAGGCAGACTTTGATTACCATCTCAGATTATGATAGAAAATACTTTTTCTCAAAGATAACATCAGTAAAGCAGAAAGTCGTTGTAGCATCTGCGGGCTACCCCTTGCCCTCCCCCGGTTTTGTTGTTGTGCTGGTGGCTGAGCATGTGTCCACTACTTTTTTCATTTTATTGTTGACAACCGCCAGAGTGTACTGTACTCCGTGACCTGACCTTCTTTTCTAGTGAGTAGTTTTTTTCCTCGCTCGCTTGTTGTCAAGTGTTTTGACTCGTTCAGTAAATATTAGTATGTTCCCGAATATTCGATAACGTTGTGGATACGAATGTTTACGCCAGATTTGGCCTTGAGTGATGTAACCTGATGACGTATTGATGCGTGATTGGTTAGTTTGTGCGAGGGCAAAGGTAACGTTTATTTCGGGAACTTTCTGTAGGAATGTTTATATATATAGACCTGTGTGAGTGGTTGGTCGGTGAGTAAGTGAATTTCCTTTTGTGTGGCGTAGATATTTAGTTTCGCTGGTGTCTTCCTAGTAATTTATTGTTCACTATACAGTTATTAAACTTTAGTGTTATTTAATCTATCGTCGGATCTCGTGTTTATTTATTTTACAGCTGTAATAGTTTCGTTTTCTAAAGGGTTGTAGTTAGATCAACTAACTCCCCCCTACTATAACGTGCTAGAACAACCTCAGCTGTTACATATTGGGGGCTCGTCCGGGATCCGACCATATTCGAGCGGACCAGATCAAAATTACTAGATTTATTTACATAGTTTATTGTAGAATATCATCGACAAGCTATCTACAACATGTTGGAGGTTATTGGAAGGCTTAGCCAGGAAGCGGACGCTATGGAGCTCACTGGGCAGGAGAGACGGGACTACCTCCGTGAAGGCCTAGAAAGAGAAAGACAGCTGGAGGCTGAACGACAGGCTCGGGAGAAGGAGGCTGAACGACAGGAGAAGGAGGCTGAACGACAGCTGGAAAGGGAAAAGATGAACCACGAGTTGGAGATAGAGAGGATGCGCCAGCAACGTGGAGGCAACGACTCAGTGCAGAAGACCGACGACCACGCCAGTTCTAAGAGACCCAAGCTACCTGCATTTCAGGACAAGAAGGACGATCTGGATAGCTGGTTGCTGCGGTTTGAGAGGTTTGCCGAGACAGCTGAATGGCCCAGATCCACCTGGACGACATCACTGTCTGCCCTGCTGACCGGGAGAGCTTTGGAGTGCTTCTGCAGACTACCGATCGACGAAGCCAAGGACTACGACAAGGTCAAGGAAGCGTTGCAGAAGAGGTACAACCTGTCAGAGGACGGATACAGACTCATGTTCAGACAAGGTAAGCCTGAAGATGGAGAAGATGTTGGAATGTTTTTGACCAGGATCAAGACCTATTTAGAGAGGTGGATAAAGCTGTCGAAGACGGAGGAGACCTACGAAGGAGTGAGAGATCTGTTCGTCAGAGAGCAATTCATGGATGCTTGCCCACCAGACCTTGCAACCCATGTGAGGGAGAGGAAACCAAAGACGCTACAGGACATCGCAGATTCAGCGGAGGCGTACCTGGTAGCGAGGAACCGGACGCTCAGCGGGAGCGCCAGACTGCAGAGCCGGCCAGTGCGACAGAGGCCCAACGGAGACAGAAGCCCACAGGTCTGCCATAGGTGCCAGAGGCCGGGACACAAGGCGACGGAGTGTCGTGCAAAGTTAAACGACAAAGGTGAGTTGAAATGTTACCTTTGTGGAAAGCCAGGCCACGTTCGGAGGATGTGTCCAGCCCAGAAGGAAATGGGACGAGGCAAGCCGAACAAGGCGGCGGCGGCCGTAGTTATAGCGGCGGACGAGTCGTCAAGACAAGATGTGACGACGGCTGACACCAGCATCAACGTTCAAGCGGTAATGAAGGACGGGAAGCTACAGTTAGCGGTGCCTGTTGCGTGCGGAGGATGCAGTGACGGAAGGACCGTGGAGAAGCTGAAGTTACCAGTGATGAAGGGCTTGATTGGAAATCGAGCGGTAGATGTCCTAAGAGATACCGGCTGTGAAGGTGTAGTGGTGCGGCGAGCACTGGTGGACGACGGACAGCTCACCGGTGGGAAGAAACTTATCGCGAGGATCGATAACTCCTTGCTAGCGGCGGAGGAAGCCGTTATCGACGTGAAGACGCCTTACCTGACGGGCAAAGTGACGGCGCTGTGTCTCCCGGAGACCATCTGCGACCTAGTAGTCGGGAACGTGGACGGAGCGAAGGATCCGTACGACCCTGATACTGAGGTGATGGTAGGAGCGGTGACCACGAGGGCCCAGGAGAAGAGGAAGGACCGGTCTACGTCGCTGAAGGTGCCGAGGGCAGAACGGCAGGCGGGAGTGGATAGAGAGGAACTTATCCGACTCCAAGAAGAAGACGAAGTCATTAGGAAGTTAGAGCAGAAGAAGATCCCAACTAATAGAGGCAATAAATCTGTTCATATTGAGAAACATGGAGGAGTACTGTACCGGATCTACAAGGACCTGAGACAGGCGACGGTTATAAGGCAAGTGGTACTACCCGAGAAACTGAGAGAGTATGTACTGAGTGTAGCCCACGACTCGATCGTCGGAGGACACCTCGGCGTGAAGAAAACCAAAGACAGAGTTATGAGCAATTTTTATTGGCCTGGAATTGAAGGTGACGTCGCGAGATACTGCCGCTCATGCGACATATGCCAGAGGACGGTGAACAAAGGAGCGACCCCAAAGGTGCACCTGCAGAGTATGCCAGTAGTGGACGTACCATTTAGGCGAGTGGCCGTGGACTTAGTAGGACCTATCGACCCCCCAAGTGAAGGTGGACATCGGTATATCCTGGTGTACATAGACTACGCTACTCGTTACCCCGAAGCCACACCCTTGAAGAAGATCGACGCAGAAACGGTAGCAGAAGCCTTAGTGAACATCTACAGCCGTTTGGGTGTGCCCGAAGAGATCTTGTCGGACCAAGGGACCCAGTTTATGTCAGATGTCATGAAGGAAACGAATAGACTAATGGGAATTCGACAGTCGACCACTACAGTCTACCACCCTATGTGCAACGGGTTGGTGGAGCGATTTAACGGCACACTGAAGAAGACCTTAAGGCGACTGTGCGCAGAGCAACCCAAGCAGTGGCACAGATACATCAACCCGCTGCTCTTCGCATATCGTGAAGTTCCCCAAGAGTCGACCAAGTTTGCCCCATTCGAGTTGCTGTATGGGAGAACTGTGAGAGGACCAATGCACATCTTACGACAACTATGGACCAAGGACGTAGAGGAGCCGGAAACGAAGACCAGTTACCAGTACGTCATGGAACTACGTGAGAGGCTGGAGGACACATGGAAGTTAGCGACGGAAGAACTCTCCAAGGCTCAAGGTAGACAGAAGACCTACTACGACCGGAAGGCGCGAGAGAGGAAGTTCCGCCCCGGAGATGAAGTGTTGGTGCTACTGCCGACGAACACTAACAAGCTCCTAGTCCAATGGAAGGGACCATATAAGGTAGTCTCAGTTGTCGGTGTTAACGACTATAGAGTCAAGATGGGTGCAAAAGAAAAGACCTTGCACGCCAACCTCCTCAAGAGATACATTCCAAGGACGTCAAAAGCAGCAGCAGTGGCAATGGAACCGAGACCTATTGTGACCGAGATGTGTGGGATGGACAACAGTAGGAGAGATACCACGCCTGAACATGTCAACGCCATAAAGGACGGCGGCGGTGATAGTGCTGAGACTGTACTGGCAGAGGACGACATGATTGACAAGAGTCAACCCGTGGAGTCAGCTGGCATGACAATCATCGAGGACTGCGACCTGGAAGGCGACAACGGTGGAACGACGGAGGATCTTGCCGACCTAGGAAGCTGGGACCAGAATGAAGGCTACAGAGATGTCCAGTATGGAACGCAACTGACATCGGAACAACGTCAAGAACTCTGCGATGTGGTGAAGAATTACCAGCACGTCTTCACCAATCTCCCTGGATGCTGCCAGTTGGGTGAACATCGCATCGACCTGACGACAGAAGTACCAGTTCGTCAACGACCATACCCGGTGCCCTACGCTATGCGCGACTCATTGAAGGAGGAGCTTAGCACCATGGAACGGCTGGGCATCATTCGAAGGAGCTCATCAGCTTATGCTTCACCTATTGTTGTCGTCAAGAAGAAGGACGGATCCAACCGAGTCTGCATCGACTACAGGAGGTTAAACAAGATCACAGTATTCGACCCTCATCCGACAGCAGCGCCATCAGAAGTGTTTCAGAGTCTCTCGAGAGGAAAATTATTCTCTCGGATTGACCTGAGCAAGGGATACTGGCAAGTGAAAGTTCGAGAGCAAGACATTCCCAAGACGGCGTTCGTCACCATGGGCGAACACTATGAATTCATTCGGATGCCTTTTGGGATGATGAACTCAGGAGCCACGCTGAACAGGATCGTAAAGCCATTGATCCGTGGAATGAACAATGTGACAGCATATGTGGATGACCTGCTGATTCATACAGAGACATTCGACGAGCATGTGAAGACTCTCAAGGACTTACTGCAGAGGATGGACCAAGCTGGATTAACTGCAAGACCATCGAAGTGTCTGATTGGAACGTCTGAAGTAGACTTTGTTGGACACTTAGTGGGAGAAGGTATGATTGGCCTGTTAGAAGGGAATGTGTGTAAGGTACGAGACGCACCCAGACCCACCACTAAGAAGGAAGTGAAAGCATTCTTAGGATTAGTGGGATATTACCATGAATTTATTCCTAACTTTTCAGCGATTGCATCACCATTGTCTGATTTACTTAGAAAGGGTCAGCCCAATATAGTTCAGTGGGATGAAACGCAGGAGAAAGCGTACACCTCTTTGAAGAATGTCATTATCTCCAAACCCGTGTTATGTTTGCCAGATTTTTCCAAAGAGTTTGTCTTAGCAACTGATGCATCAGATCGCGGATTAGGCGCTAGTCTTATGCAGGAACACGAGGGAAAGTTGTACCCTGTGGCATATGCTCGAGTGCTCATCCCTGGCCGATCGAGTTTTCACTCGTGACGGCAATGGCGAATATGGCAGTTTTCTTTAATTGTTTAACGTCCCCATAAAGGCAATTGGAGACTGTCGGGGTATCTGGGAGGTGGCGGGATCTTAGTTGTTTCAGTCCTTGGCACTCCGCAAGTATGTGCTCGACAGTCTCCTGCGGGGACCCGCAGTGCCGGCATACTGGCTCACGGAGTGGGTTGAAACGATTTAGATGTGCGTTCAACTGGACATGTCCCGTCCTCATACGCTGTATGATAGTCGCGTATTTGCGCTCTAGTGTCAAAATCGGGTCTTTGGTGTCTGGTTTGGTTTGATTATGATACACCCTACGTCCTTTATCCGAGTTTGCCCATTGATATAGCCATTTCCTGCGTCCGTGAGCGCGGATTCTGGCTCGGGCTGCTGGGTAAGACGTTGGGTGCTTTGGCTGTTCGCCTCTGGTACCCTGTTTCGCTAGGCTATCAGCAACCTCGTTGCCCCGGATACCTATGTGCGCGGGGATCCACTGGAGGTGGACCTCGACACCGTATCCACTTATGATCTGGTGGCAGATATGTCTGATTTTATCTGCTCCATGTGCCTCGAGCTTATGGTTGAGCGATTGGACGGCCATCAGTGTGGCCCTTGAGTCTGAGAACACAACAATATCTTCTGGCGATACTGTTCCGTTTTCAAAGCCGTTGAAAACCGTAGTCAGTGTTCTCCAAATCGCTGTCGCCTCAGCGTCGAAGTTGGAGCCATTCGCCCCGCATGGCCCATAGATCTTATCGGTGTCGGTGCCGTCAGGGTAGTAGATTATTGCTCCGTACCCCGCATTCGTAGTCGCCTGTACTGCCGAACCGTCAGTATAAGCCTTAATCATGTGTGCTGGGTACGAGTCAATAGTTTCGCCTGCTGCCGTTTTCAGGATCGTGGGATTGACCTCCTTAGTCACGTTTGTGTCTAGAAGCGTGGTTTTGACCACTGGGGGTTTCAGGGAGGCGTGAGGTGGCTCTTTCGTCCATAACCGATGGGGCATTCTGTCTTGTTCTAGCCCATACTCCTCAGTTAGCCGTTTGGCCTCGCCCAGGAACGACTTCTTCTGGAGTATTTTCGGTGGCGGGTCGGTTTCGATCGCCTCCCGCGCCGGGTAGTCCGGCTCGAGCCTTTTTAACCTCTCGTACTGCTGTAGTACGCTTCCCTCCCTTCTGTTTGCCAGTGGTTCCACATTGGTCATGATTTCGAGAGCATTCGTAGGAGTGGTTTTGAGGCAGCCTGATATGAGTCTCAAGGCGCTGTTCTGAACTCGGTCCAGTGCCGACAGCGTTCGGTCGCTGGCCATTGGTTGCAGTGGTAGGCTATATTCTAGTCCTGCTCGGACGTAGGCTAGATATAGCTGTCTGAGAACCTTCCCAGTGGCACCCCAGTTGGTACTGGCGAGCGTTTTTAACAGTGTCAATCGCCTCCTAGCCTCAGTCTCGAGCTTGCTGACGTGCGTCTGCAAGTTGAGCCTGCTGTCAAGTTCAACTCCCAGGTATCGTGGTGCGCTTTCCCTTTTGAGTGTCTGGCCATTGATCTTAAGATTGATGGTGGCTTTCTGGGCGTGTTTTCCGTTGGTGAAGAGTTGATAAACGGTCTTATCGACGTTTATCTCCATCTTCCACAATCGGCAGTAGCAGGCAAGCGTCGCGAGGTCCCGGTTAAGGTCTCGCTGTAACCATTGGACGTGCTTTCCTGTCCTCCAGATTACCATATCGTCGGCATACATCGCTTTTTCGCATCTCAGGTGTTGGGTAAGGTCGCTGGTGTAAGCCGCAAAGAGCGTGCAGCTTAACGCTGAACCTTGCGGTAGGCCATTCTCCATGGTGAGTTGGCTTGAGGTCTGTCCGTTCACTCTGGTGCGGACTGTTCGATTGTGAAGGAAATCTTTTACCCATGCATATAAGTTTCCTTTGACCTCCGCCTTGAGTAATTTAAGGAGTAGCCCACCTTTACACACCTTATCGTACGCTTGTTTGAGATCGACGAATACGGCGATAGTATGCTCCCGCCTATGGAAACCATTATTGACCGCTTGGGTCAATCGGATAAGCTGGTCCATCGTCTGCCTGCCACTACGGAAGCCCGCCTGGTGTCTGTCTAAAAGACCGCCCTCTTCTAGATACCAGGTCAGCCGGTAGTTAACCATCCTCTCCCCTACTTTGCAGATGCAAGAGGTAAGGGATATTGGCCTATAATGTGATGGTTCGGTACCATCTTTGCCTGATTTCGGGATAGCTGACACCACTGCCTTTTTCCAGTCAATAGGGAGTTTTCCTTGATGCCATGTTCTATTTATTAAGGCTAGGAGCCATTTCTTTGCCGTGTGGCCCATCTGGAGCAACATCTCGTTGGAGATTTTGTCCGGGCCTGGCGCTTTACGATTTTTACACTTGCCAAGTGCTCTCTCCAGTTCCTCTAGGGTAAACTCACTGTTAAAGCCATCGTAATCGCTGTCTACCTGCGACTTTTCGAGCTGACGCCTGACCTTACGGAGCCCCGTGTCCGTATTCGTAGCTCTGCCACTCTTATTTGTACTGGGAAAGTGTCGGTTAAGCATGGTTGCACGCTTATGGTCTGTCACCGCGACCGTCCCGTTTGCCCGTATCGGAGCGACATTCTTCACTCTTTGCCCCCGATTAAGGCGATTCAGGACGGTCCACGCTCGGCCACCACTCGGGTCCACATTCAGAGACTCGCACAGGTTTAACCACTTTGCCCTTTTGGTGTTTCTAGACAGTAGTTTGACTTTAGCGGTCAATCTATTGTACTCGATCCTGGCCGCCGTGCTCGTTTTTGCTTTTCTTCTCGCCCTCTTACGCTGTCGGACCGCCTGTTCAAGTTCCTTTCACCAGGGCAAGCGATTTAGGGGCTGCAGTCCTCGCGGAATACTCCGCTTAGCAGCTGCGAGCACGGCCGTAGTCAGTCCGGCGTTGGCTTCGTCAATAGAACCCTGGTTGGGGTCCACCTCGTTCAGAGTTAAACCTAAAGTCTCTCTGAACTCTTCCCATCTACCTCGCTTGTAATTCCAGTTTAAACGTTTCTCCTTCTTCTTAGCTGTTTTGGTCTGGATTTGTACGAGGAGAGGAAGGTGGTCGCTACCTACATCCTCGAGGACTGTGTAGCTGTGTCTGGTAACGAGGTCAGCAGATAGAAGCGTAATGTCGGGCCGACTCTCCACGCCGTTTGCACGATGCAGGCAAGTAGGCGCGGAGGCGCTTGATTGTATCCGGACCAGGTTCGAACTTAGGAGGAGATCTTCGACGTTTCTCCCTGCGATGTTCGTGGATTCTGGGGTGTATCCCATTTCAGGGCTTCGTGCGTTGAAGTCTCCTCCTATGATGGTTTTTCTAAAGGTAGCCTCTGTCAGCCCTAGGTCGCAGGGGACCTTTGGGGGATTATACACATTCGTGATGGTAAAGGACACGCCGTCCTTCCATACTGTAAGGGTGAGGGTATCAGTTTCACCGTTACTCGTCGGGGCGTTCTGCCTCACAGCCGTAATGTCATTGCGCACCAGTGTGGCAATGCCTCGGCATTTGGTACACGAGCAGGTGTACATGGTATACCCTGTGACGTGCGCTCCTCTCCCATTCAGTAGAGTCTCCTGGATGAGAGCTACATGTATGTGTTTTGCCTTCAGGAGCTTAGTGTCACAAATCCCAGACTGGGAGATGTAATAAGTATGACAGGACAACAATCACGAACAAACAAGTTTAACACTTAACAGAACAACCCATCAGACTCACACATTTATTAAACATAATTATACATATAAGAGCGCAATTACATACATTATATTATTGAAATGACTGCCGTACAACGGCCTTATTCTCACACACACTCTCCCTCGGATCCACAATCCGGTAGTTACTCCTAAAGGCACTTCGGCCTCAGCCTCTCCCCTCAGGGTCTTAATAGTACATTAATAATTTACTGGCACCGCAGTCTCTCAATATCCCCTTCCTATTGTCATACACCTTAACACTCCCCTAGCACCTCAGCAGGGCAATAACACGTTATTATTTCCATAGCCATCAACATGGCAACACCATAGTATCAGTTCACTAGCCTATCAACATGGCAACAACATAGTATCAGTTCACTAGCCTATCAACATGGCAACAATATAGTATCTCATTCACTCTCATATCTACGTCCCTGTCCGTGGCCTGACTGCCACGACTTTATGTGCCTCTACTGTCCTGCACTGACAGCCTCACTTCTGGCCTATGTGTGGCCTCCGGCCCTATGCTGGCCTATCTCCTGTGCTCATCGAGGTGGCTCTGCGGCCCGTCCCCGACACCTACAAGAATAATATTACATTGGTATAATACCCTACCATTTCTATTCACTCCACCTCTCCTTACAATCCATGAAGCGTACACACACTAGTTCACCTTTCACTCACCACACATCTTACGGTAACACACCTCCATCGGAGTACACACTACTCACTCGCGCTACAAATCCATGAACTCACTTTCATCTATCGCTCGTGGCGCACATTGCTATATCCAATATCAAGGACTTCCACATTCCTCACCTATACTTATTCACATCATGGTAATAGACGAATATAATATAATACATCAATCATAATAATCAATCAACATTCTACATACCAGTCATAACTGGAAAGACTTTCTCCTAGTCTTCTCGACTGCTCCCTTTATGTCTGCCCGATGGGCTATTATTCACAGATCCGCTCCCTAGGACCTTCTAACTTGCAGTGATAGTTATACAGCGCTTTCGCCTCCTTCAGACCCCCCACTCATGACATGCACGACTTTTCTTCCCTGTCTCCGTGCGTTAATTTTACTCTCATCCTTTCCCCCCGTAATTATTAACTATCGCTCACTCCACTCGTGACATCATCCCCCACCCCAAAAAAATTAATGCAATTAATTTCAAATCGCATCAAGATGACTGTCAACGAGTGAGCGTGAGCAATACCTACACTAGAAAAATGACCTATCAGTTCCCCCAGTATATAAAATACCGAAATCAGGGAAAAATATGGGGATCAATATGGTCTGAAATATGCATATATGTGTCACCTCATGAATAGCTAACTAAACACAATATCTAATACAGAATCAAAAACCATTCAACCTATCAACCATTCTTCATATCATATATTTTATAATGTCAATATTTTAAAGTCGACTTATTCACACAGATCCTGTCAATGTTCCTGTCCTCCGATGTATAAGCTCCTGAAATCTTCCCCTAGGCTCGACTAAGGTAGTCGGCGATATGATTGCTGGTTCCTGGAATTGGTTGAATAACGAAGGTGTACGGCTGTAAAGCCAATGCCCATCTAGACAAGCGTGGGCTGGACGAACGATTCTTCGACAAAAATGTCAGTGGCTTGTGGTCTGTCTGGATACAAAATTCTCGTCCCATGAGATAACGTCCTAGTTTCTGGACGGACCAGACAATGGCAAGACACTCACGCTCTATCACAGAATACTTTCTTTCTCTCTGCAATAACTTCCTACTGACATAACATACAGGATGGAGACATTCGTTCTTCTCCTGTAGAAGACAAGCGCCGACACCAGAGTCCGACGCATCCGTTCTGAGGATAAAATTAGATCGAAAATCGGGTAATATCAGAATGGGTGACGATGATAATGCTGTCACCAAATTATCAAATGATGTCTGACATTCAGACGTCCACTGGACCTTATCGGGTTGTCCCTTCTTAGTAAGGTCAGTAAGAGAAGATGACAAGGAGGAAAAATTTGGAATGAACTTTCTGTAATAATTTAAAATTCCCACTAAGCTTCTGACTTGTTTCTTTGTTTTAGGGATTTGCAACCCTACTAACTTGTCAATTTTTGTTTCTTCAGGTCTCTGAACACCTCTACCCACAATATGTCCTAAGAATACTATCTCTGGACATGCCAAATCCATCTTTGCGGGTTTAGCAGTTAACCCAAAATGACGTAATCGTTGAAAAATTACTGTTAGTGTCTGAATATGATCAGACCATGTCGACGTATGGCATGCTATATCGTCAAAGAATGACACGACATTAGGTATGTCCTTCAACACCAATCTCATTAATCGTGCAAACGTCGCTGGCGCGTTTACCAACCCAAATGGCATGACCTTAAATTGGAATAATCCAATGGGCGTTTGGAACGCCGTGTATTGTTTAGACTCCTCAGTAAGCGGGATTTCCCAATAACCTTTCGTTAAATCTATCTTGGAAAACCACGTGGACCCGGCCAATGAAGCTATTAGTTCCTCCTGAAACGGAATAGGCTCCCTATCGCCTACCGTAATAGTGTTCAATCTTCGAAAATCAATACAGAACCGCACCGATCCATCAAGTTTTTTCACGAGGACGATGGGTGATGAATACGGCGATGTTGATGGTTCTATCACATCTAACTTCAACATTGACTCAACTTCCTTTATGACTCTATCTCTCGAAGAAAACGGCAACGGATACGGTCTAAGAAATACTGGCTTATCCGAAGTCAACTTTATTTGGTGCTGAATCACCGTAGTGCGACCCGGCAAATCCGTAACAACATCCGGAAATGACGCTAATAGGGTCTCAAGTTCCCTACTCCTTGAACTTGTAAGGTCAGGGTTAATTTTTACGTCCCTGTAACCTTGTGTCGGAGTTAACTCCGGCAATGGAATTTGTAACTCCTCCTGCGCCTCGGTGTCGCTTACGTCACCGTCCAACTGGTCTACGACCCCCGTACAAGCAGTAGAGAAGACAGTCTCCTCTGGTCTTGTCTGTGCACACAGATACTGTGGTCTCTCATAAAATCTCTGTAGCATATTAACATGGAAAACCTTACTCGCTCCATCAATGTGGATAGCGTAATCTACCTTTGAAACAACTCGCTCAATAACATAAGGACCTTTCCATGTCATCAATAACTTATTATGGTCCGTAGGTAACAACAACAGAACCTTGTCTCCTGGCTTAAAAATTCTCAGTTTGGAACCTCTATCTTTATAGTCTTTTGGTCTTTTCGAAGCGATACCAGAAGCTTCTTCTGCTATAGTGCGCGCTGAAGATAGTCTTTCTCTTAAATCAACAAGGTACTGAAACCTTTTTAAACGGTTCCGAAACCGTGGGGATCTTTTGAAGAGGAGCCTGGGGTGAACGACCCTTATGCGTCGTCTTTTGGCACGCACTGCACGTCTTACAATATAACCGCACATCTCTGTATACTGACGGCCAATAAAAATCTTTCAGAACTCTCTGCTTGGTTCTAGTACTTCCCATATGACCCGCTAATGGGACATCATGGGCCAGACGCAATACTGTAGCAATTAACGACCGCGGCACGACGACCTGCTTTTGAGCGGAAGCCACTGTGACGTACATACGGAACAGAATGCCCCCCTGGACAAAAAAAGAAGATGACCCGTTCTTATATCTCCTCGTTTTCTCGGTTCGCGCTTCCCCAAAACATGGGTTTAATGATGGGTCCTCCCTTTGTAGTCTCGCCAAGCGCTCTGGCGTGATATCTAGGTTGACCGCTGGCGTAGCCAAAGGTCTAATCTTGTCTTTATCCGCTACCCGTCGGCGTGTTTCGACCGCGGCGCAAAAGTCAATACCTTTTGATTGCGACCATGCTTGCACGTTCTCATCGGAAGGGGAAACTACCCGTGATACATTCCCAATGATGAGCTGGGCGCCTGGAAAACAACCAACGACTGCTTCGACTTCCCCGCTAAGGAAAGGTGTATCTATCATTATTTTTGCCATGGGTAATTTCTCAATGGCCCCCGAAAATTGGATGCACGGGACAGTCTCACCTGTAAGCTGTGAATCCCGAATGCAGTCCCTATGCACTCCCACAACGGTAGATCCTGTATCTCGTAAAACCGAGACCGGTTCGTCCCCAACAAACCCCGGATAAACCCTAAGACCACCTCCTGTATGACATGAATTTATAACGGGGATCTTTCTCCCACAAGGTAAAACACCGGAAGATAATAACTTCTCACAACTGGGACACTTAGAATACTGTCCGCCTCCGTTGTCCGATGTAACACACGCAGCCGCATGATGAAATTTATTTGGGGAACATGGACTGGAGCTACTGTCCACGTTCGCCGCTATCCTACCTGCAGGGCAGTTCACGCTGATGTGATCTGCTCTTCCGCAGTTCCAACACTTCGCGGCCCTACACTCGCGCGAAAAGTGACCCACGCGTCCGCAAGTCCAACACTCCGCTCCCTGTGCTGCTCTAGGCCTGGGTCCCCGTGACCCATCGCCACCGGAACTAGAGTCCCTATGCCGTCGGTTATCGGCAAAGGTTACAATTCGCCCCCGGCCATTACCGCGACCTAGCCCTCCTGCTCGGTCAAACTTACCGGATCCATATGCCGGTGATTGGTGATAGCCCCTACGCTGCCCCTGGGCTTGCCCGCTATAGGCACCACGCTGACGCGACCTGTCCCCAAGGCCTGCCGGCGACCTCTCGACAACGGCGACGTATCCAGCATCTTGGACGTACGCCCTGGCGACTGGTTTGGACGGATGCGCCGTACGGTATGCCTCCGCCAACTTAGACGCCTCCTGCACCGTCGCGGGTTCGTTCTCTTTCAGGAAAGCCACCAGATCTTTGTGGCACGACGCGTACAGCTGGTCACGGATCATTAGGTCTTTCAGTTTAGCGAAATCCGTGCCCACATGCGCCAAGTCTACCCAGTTCGCGAAATACTCCGTTAGTCTCGCGACGAAGGCAGCAAAGTCCTCCCTGGTATCTGCACGTGCCCGCCTAAACTGCTCCCGGAAATATTCCTCGGTACGCGCAAATCGGCGAAGCAGCAAAGCCTTCAGCTTATCGTAGTCTTGCACGTCTTCGCGCTGTAGCTCTTTAAAGTAGGTTAGCGCTCGCCCCTGCAATAGCGATGCCAGGTACGTGGCCCATAATTCCTTATTTTCCCCCCATTGCAATTGTGCGTTCAGTTCGAACCTGTAAAGGAAGGCGTCTATGTCGTCCTTCCGGTCGTCGAACGTAGGGAGCTTAATCCTAACGCCACCCTTATTGTGTACCTGCCGCTCAACTGTTTCTGTTGGCGCATTCTTTTTGATTTCCAACTCGGCGATTCTTATTCGCGCCTCTCTCTCCTGTTGCTTATCCCTAGCCTCTATCTCCCGCTCTTGGGCTTCTATCTCCTTTAACTTTAACTCCCTTTCCTGCTCCTGAGCCTTTTTTTCCTGCTCTCTATCCTTAGCACGCTCATCGCGCAATTCTGCCTGCTGTTCTTTAATCCAGCCGCGTAGCTCTTCTCCCTCCAGGCCAAGTTCCTTACCCAACTTCATTAGTTGTTGGAGTTCCGCCATTTCACAGATTTATGGTTATGGTATCTATTATAAGACGACCAACCTGTCGGTATGATCACTAACGATACGACCAGAGACCTGAGATCACACCAGATATAACAATACCCAGTTGTCCCAAATACAATTCAGAAACTTACCTTTACAGCACAACTAATTCTATATCTATAAAATGTATAGCACTATTAATTATAAAAGAAATTAGAAACGACAAGAATGAAGAAATACAGTAGAAGGACCACAAGTACGTCAAGGACAACGAACCAGACTAGGACAAAGACCTAAAAAAGAAAATATAATGGAAAAAAGAATGCAACCTAACCACGCCAATTACACAACAAGGTACGAACAAGAACAGAGTCTGAAAAAAAAGAACGTATCTATAGATAGGTAGAAAGAGGGACAAGAGAATACGTCTTCCTGCGGAACAGAGAAGATATCGACGCTACAACTAAACAATATTACAGGTCCCTACAGAACTGTTCACTGTGATGAACGAAGTTCCAAAGTTTACCACACCTTTTTAAAAGGATAAACTAAGTTCAACACAGCAACCCCGCGCCACCGCCCGTACAATCAATTACGACAAAAACAGAAAAACAGCGGAAAAAGACAGATTAAAGGAACAGCCCACAATCCAGGGCACAAAATTTCAGTTTCACTTAACTTTCAAATTTTGAGTTTAAGTCCTCGACCTAATCGGAGCTCTGGCTACTTGTCTCCTCAGGCTGCACGCACACACACTCTGCAGAAATTTAAGTACACATTAATACCTATTCATAGCAATACATGCATCAATACATATTATAATTCATAAACATACATAAATCATACCATCATGAAATTTCCATTCATACCACGAACAAGGACAACAGCACGAATTCCTAGCACAACAGAAAAACAACTAGATATAACGAATACACAATGTCAAAATGACCACAGGTAAACAGGACGAGCCCCCAGTGTCACAAATCCCAGACTGGGAGATGTAATAAGTATGACAGGACAACAATCACGAACAAACAAGTTTAACACTTAACAGAACAACCCATCAGACTCACACATTTATTAAACATAATTATACATATAAGAGCGCAATTACATACATTATATTATTGAAATGACTGCCGTACAACGGCCTTATTCTCACACACACTCTCCCTCGGATCCACAATCCGGTAGTTACTCCTAAAGGCACTTCGGCCTCAGCCTCTCCCCTCAGGGTCTTAATAGTACATTAATAATTTACTGGCACCGCAGTCTCTCAATATCCCCTTCCTATTGTCATACACCTTAACACTCCCCTAGCACCTCAGCAGGGCAATAACACGTTATTATTTCCATAGCCATCAACATGGCAACACCATAGTATCAGTTCACTAGCCTATCAACATGGCAACAACATAGTATCAGTTCACTAGCCTATCAACATGGCAACAATATAGTATCTCATTCACTCTCATATCTACGTCCCTGTCCGTGGCCTGACTGCCACGACTTTATGTGCCTCTACTGTCCTGCACTGACAGCCTCACTTCTGGCCTATGTGTGGCCTCCGGCCCTATGCTGGCCTATCTCCTGTGCTCATCGAGGTGGCTCTGCGGCCCGTCCCCGACACCTACAAGAATAATATTACATTGGTATAATACCCTACCATTTCTATTCACTCCACCTCTCCTTACAATCCATGAAGCGTACACACACTAGTTCACCTTTCACTCACCACACATCTTACGGTAACACACCTCCATCGGAGTACACACTACTCACTCGCGCTACAAATCCATGAACTCACTTTCATCTATCGCTCGTGGCGCACATTGCTATATCCAATATCAAGGACTTCCACATTCCTCACCTATACTTATTCACATCATGGTAATAGACGAATATAATATAATACATCAATCATAATAATCAATCAACATTCTACATACCAGTCATAACTGGAAAGACTTTCTCCTAGTCTTCTCGACTGCTCCCTTTATGTCTGCCCGATGGGCTATTATTCACAGATCCGCTCCCTAGGACCTTCTAACTTGCAGTGATAGTTATACAGCGCTTTCGCCTCCTTCAGACCCCCCACTCATGACATGCACGACTTTTCTTCCCTGTCTCCGTGCGTTAATTTTACTCTCCTCCTTTCCCCCCGTAATTATTAACTATCGCTCACTCCACTCGTGACACTTAGTAAGCTCCAAGACCTTCGGGCGAAGGCCGCAGACGTTGAGCTGCAACATGTTAAGTGTCGCAGGGGGATCCCTCGCCGCTAGGGTCCCCTTCTTGGTTTTCGCACACTCATTCACACTCGCATTTAGACACAGGTCACCAGTAGCATACTTGCGCAGGGGGACCTGGTAACTGCCATCCTCCCTACGGAGAATATGTTTGGGTTTCTCAGCCCCACGTTTCTTATTGCCATATTGTACCATCATGTAAAGTGGGAATTTGTCGCTGCTTGGATCCCTTTCAGACAAAAGGAGGCTGGTGACAGCCTGAACCGACTGATTCGTATCACGTCGTGATCAGAATCTCTCTTTCTCATCCGCCAGCGTGCGGTCATTGTCTTGTTTAGTCGTTGTCACGTAGTGCTTACTGCACGACTTTTCGAAAGATCGATCTGGTCAGTCCCCGGCCCTCAATCGGGGACTGCCACCACTGCGTTCTGCTAGGCAATTTGCCCCCATCTGCCTACAGCAACGGAAAGCTCCCAGTGTTTAACGGCTTCGGGAAGGTCAGCCGTCAGCCCGTCCCCGTTAGCCAGCCCCCAGCTTGGGCTGCCCCGCTGCTACCACGTGGCGGTCGAGAAGAAATTCTCCCCGGGTCTCTCCAGACCTGGGATCGGGCTTATCCGGAGCCCGGAGGCTGCGGAATGGTCATAGGCGAAACGGTGATCATCTGCTAGTACCACTCGTTCGCATGCACCTTGTACGAGAGACCTACCGAGACAGGACCAGTATTCGATCTCAGTAGTCGGTTTCCCGGAAACACTGCAACAGCAGGACCCTCGGAGCAGCGTGTGGCATATGCTAGTCGTAAGCTATTGCCTCGTGAGACAAAATATTCGGTCTCAGAGCGCGAATGTTTAGCTAATGTTTGGGCTGTAAAAAAAGTTTACTTTGTATTTGTATGGAAAGGAGTTTGTGCTTCAAACTGACCATCGGTCATTAGAGTTTTTGAACTCTGCCAAGTTTGACAGTCCAAAGTTATTACGATGGAGTTTATTTTTACAGTCTTATCGATTCAGGATTCACTACGTAAAAGGCAGAGAAAATGTCTGTGCCGATTTCCTGAGCAGGGTATTTTAAAGTAGTACACTATCAGTGAAATGCATTGTAACCCATACTTTTGCCTACTAGATGAATTTCTAGGACGGCAGTATTGTACTGTAATTGGGGACATAGTTCATCTGTGACTGAATATTGAATTGATGGCTGATAGAGAGTCATGATGTGTTAGTCACATTTTGATTTTATGCTATGTCATATTAGTTACCAATGGAACTTGGTGTAATTTTTGGAAAATGTAACCCAAATGGGGACTGCGAGCAAGCAGTGTTTGTGTTATATTGCAATGTTGTAACTTGTTTTGACCTAATATGATGAAGAAAGACCCTGATCAGTGGCCAGTATGTATTGGTATTTTGCCATTGTACGTATGAGTTATACATTTTGGAGATAACCATGTTATGTACAACAAGTTATATGCTATGATTCGTGCACGAAGCATTATGTAAACGATGGGCCATCGTTTCACCTTATATGATTTGTAATAATATCATTGACCATTGTTTCACCACAGTGGTGGCGTTGTGTTATTTTGACCAGTAGGCCTACTATTGGGAAGCAATGACGGTATTGTATTAGTTATGGTATTAGTGATGCAAAGTACACTGCATTGTATTGTATTTGTGATGACATTCGGGAAGACACTGAAATTGTTATTAATTGTAATGGAATTAGCAACTACCTTTGTGAGATTGGGAGTGCTATAAGATTATTTCACGATAGTGCAGACGCTGTATAATGTTTTTGGAGTTGAAAGATATTCAACTTAAACTGGGGAGTTGTGTAGCATCTGCGGGCTACCCCTTGCCCTCCCCCGGTTTTGTTGTTGTGCTGGTGGCTGAGCATGTGTCCACTACTTTTTTCATTTTATTGTTGACAACCGCCAGAGTGTACTGTACTCCGTGACCTGACCTTCTTTTCTAGTGAGTAGTTTTTTTCCTCGCTCGCTTGTTGTCAGGTGTTTTGGCTCGTTCAGTAAATATTAGTATGTTCCCGAATATTCGATAACGTTGTGGATACGAATGTTTACGCCAGATTTGGCCTTGAGTGATGTAACCTGATGACGTATTAATGCGTGATTGGTTAGTTTGTGCGAGGGCAAAGGTAACGTTTATTTCGGGAACTTTCTGTAGGAATGTTTATATATATAGACCTGTGTGAGTGGTTGGTCGGTGTGTAAGTGAGTTTCCTTTTGTGTGGCGTAGATATTTAGTTTCGCTGGTGTCTTCCTAGTAATTTATTGTTCACTATACAGTTACTAAACTTTAGTATTATTTAATCTATCGTCGGATCTCGTGTTTATTTATTTTACAGCTGTAATAGTTTCGTTTTCTAAAGGGTTGTAGTTAGATCAACTAACTCCCCCCTACTATAACGTGCTAGAACAACCTCAGCTGTTACAGTCGTATAATATTTTCGCTATCGTTAAGTTAGCTTGGAAGAGGCACAGGGTCTGACAATGCTATTAAGATGTCACTAAGAGCAATAAATTCAACCGGGCTTTGAGAGTGGTTCTGATACCACCTACTGGCATAAGCTTACCTGTACTTTACAGGGACCGCCAGTATTAAAGATGTGAATGAACAGTTATTTTACCAATTACCTACGCTATACAGGGCACTGTCCTCGAACAATAACCTACCATTATTAAGGCATTATTGGCCCGATATGGGACATTCGGTTACTTCACGGTCTGGAAAATAGAATTTCTAACATTATATAGGCCTTCTGTTTTCTTGTCTTTCATGAGGCTACAGCAGGTTCTATTGAAGACAGGTCTAGTAAATCAGTCTTTGAATCAAAGCAAGTCAGTCCACTTCGGTCAACCTGTCGTGTCCACTCAAGCGTTATTTACAATTTAACATGATCATTTCAGCCTGCTGGCGTCATTCTCACCGTTAAGCAAGCAAGTTGGAAGATACCAGTACTTTTGGACCAACCCAGTAGACAGAAATTCTGAGAGAACTGAAGTCCCAATCCGCAGTTAGAAAACCTGGTAGGATACGTTTGATGTGCTCTCAGTTTCAATTTTCTGTGCATTAAAACTGTCATTTCTTTCTGGGATTAATTGCAATTCTCGTTTCAAGACTGATCACTGATCAAATAGGCCACGCATAATGTGAGTCTCACCAACAACTGTGAACAGGTTTAGGACTTAAACTAATGTGCTTTTATGACCCGGATTGTTACAAACTGAAGACTTTGAAACCTTTAGATTAATGATGCGGATGTTTGTTTGTTTTTTTGTTATTTGTTTAGAGATTCTAAACATGTTCATATTCTGAAAAGTTAACTTACGTAGATCTGCTACTGGTATATCATATCATTTTTATTTATTTATTTATTTATTTTTTGTATCCAGAAGGGAAGAAGATAAGGCTTTCAGCAACTTTTGCAGTGACTTGAATTACTAGTTTACTATAATGACTATCAGCCCGAATTTTATCTTATCATTTTCGAGTCGCTACCCGTAAGTATTTCTTGGCGTTCGAGTTAAGTGTCTGTCTTTTTCAGAAGTCAAATTTGAATAAAATCAGATCATTGCAATATCTTTAGGCAACTATCTCACTAGCAAGCTGAAAAGCACGGGGAGGGTTTTTTGTTGATGTTTTTTTTTTGTCTCCAGACATCTGCCAATGAGAGCAATATTTTGTTGACTGATTCTTCCTGCAATGAGCAGCAAGGACAGTGCCAGCACCTCCATACGTCGTGTGGTGGAAACGCCCCTGCCAGGCGCACCCGAGGGGAAAGCATTTTACGTATCTACACACGTCACTTCCGCTCAAAGAGACAGAAATACCATCAGTAGACAGACACAACAACGGTCTAAACCACCATCTACAACCCCTGTTCAGCAAACGCCACTGCCATTTGATCCAGAGGCGGATTTTAACTTTGAAAGTACAGCAGGTAACACCGCTTGCTCATTCAGACTTTGTTTCTGTCAGTTTGTCTGTCTTTTGTGTACCAGACTATGACATCAGCCCAAATCATACTTTCATGAAGCTGTAGCATAGGTAGTCGAATTCACGTAATGCTCTAATGCAATAGGCCTAACCAACATTTGGTGCACCATTAATAAGACAGCGGATAATTATGTTCAACTTGACGAAATACTGTACCTATACCAAACTTGCTCATAAAGTAAATGATAACGCAACAATGGCATAATGAGAGCAGTTGGAGAGCGCCGAGAAAAACGAGCTTAGCTTGAGATTGTCCGATTCAGTGGCGAGCACAAAACCACCATACACTGGACTTCCGAGAATCCAAGGTTGGGACTCGCAGACGTTAAGTACCCGCATTAATTATTAAACATTCGAATTTTTTATTTATTCAATTAATTTTTTTTTTGTGACTTTTATTTTTTGAATTTTCCATCCTGTTAATTTTTTTTTTCCTAAAGAAGGCCAGAAGACCTAACGCTTGATTGGTGTTCGGTTTTCGTTGTCGTTTTGTTGTATTGTTTCTGTATTATTTCTCAGGCGAGGCTTTGCTGGATACAACTTTTTCTTTGTTTGCCATATTTTGCCTTTGCTTCAAGCCTTGATGCCATCCCACTCATTTCTGTGCGCTTTGATTATTATTGTTCTTATTTTGTGCACTGCCCGTGTTAGTGTCAGCTTTTAGGACTACTGGAACTGTAACGTTTCTGCTGCTCTGTACCTGTCCCAGAAGACATTATAGCATACACCTCTAATTACCTTCATCTCAAAGTAGTCGACTAGTGACTATCACGCTGTTTTTTTGTTTTTGTTTTATTAGCCTCAACCTGTACTCAGCCCAGTGATATCCAGTGTATGGAAATTATTTTCGAAATTATTTTCAGCTGCAGGCATCCACCTTTGTTATGTTCCATCTCCGGTGATGTTGACCGTTTCATGGCTTGTAGGTTAGCGTCCAACGACATAGATATCTCACCAGACGTCAGTATCGTTCTCGGCTGTCTCAGTCACATCCTCCGTGTCACTTTAAAAACCATCTGATTCTTATCTCCACAGTCAGCCCAATTAGTTCACTTGACGACCCTAAGGAAGCTCTAAGGGATTCCTACTGCCGAATATGTCGCAGGCTCCAAGTGACACCCTGTTCAGCCTTTATCAAACAGCTCGGCGGGCCCGCATTGTCACTGAATGAGCTCAAACTAGGTCAGCAAGAGTTCAAGGCCATCTTGACGACTCTCGTGGTAAGAAAAAAAAGACAGTGTTTTGTTGTTTTTTTTCCTTTCCGTTTGCTCACAAAAATGAAACCAGCCTATTATGTCAAGGAGAAACTCAAAGTATTCTTCAGAAGTGGGACAATTTCATTGGGACTTGTATGTAACATCGTTTCATTTGTGCTTTTAGAGTTTTCAACATTTTAGTAATAAGGGAAAAAAAACTGCGGGGGGAAAAAGCATTATCAGAGCCATCATAATCCAACAACCGGGATTTCAGTAATCTTTGTGCGGGCTGGACATTTTTGCACGATGTGTTGCCATTCTAAAATATAAATTTATAACAAACAGAACAGAAATATCTTGGCGATGACTTTGATTAACCAAGCAAGGGAGTGATGTCTACAGTGTTATTGGTGATGAATTTTGGTTTCTCTTGTGAGAAAATACCGCTGTGGAATGAAAATTTGTTATTGAAATATATTGTCACTTTGCTATCTCTGCTGTTGTGTTATCAAGTCAACATTTCTTGTGAACGCTGAGCGCTCTGGGAATCCATGATTACGTCCCGTTAGAATGAGAGGGTTCTAACTCCCATCCATCAACTTTTGAGAAATTGATGTTTGAGGTTTCATGTGGTTATAGCTTTTAGAGTGATACGACTCTTTTCTTTGTAGTAATGTTTACAAATTACACTCACAATCCGTTTGATACTTTGACACTCAGTGGAGAAAGCCTGTCTACTTTGTGTAGTGGGTAACTCAGGTCAGCTAAAACGTGGAGATAGAACCGTGTCATTTTAAAAAGGTCGGCGCTTCATAATAGCAGGGGTTATAGATGTATAGAGAGGATTCACTTCCGCCAAATCGCGAAACTAGGTCGCTGCGGTAAACAAGATATTGAAGAATTGAAAGAGACCTTCTTCACCAAAGATAGTGTGCATATCTGTTCACTGTGGTTTGTTCATATTTTTGAGCTGATTGAAACTATTTACAACCGTGTGTAAGCTCCCACCCCCCATGGAAATGCACAAACGGATATTGTTTACCGCAGCGGCCTACTTTCCGCTCTGTGCTAACAGTGGTTTCGCAGAGGCCCCCGTATCTCGCAGTTCAAATTGACCAATAGTGAACCCTCTCTATATATACTCTCTGGTAATAGGATTGTATTATACTGTTTTTATTTTCTTTAATCCGTTAATGCCAAACGCACGTCTTTCCCCAGAATGATACAGAATTGGTTCAGGTGGACTTATCTGGTAATCCAGCAACCAGTAAAGAGGCAGGTTACATCGGGGAACTACTCAACACCAACAAATACCTTACGCATCTTGTGAGTAGGCAGCACGTCATGAGATTTGTGTATGCTTTAGTGCCCAGTTAGACAAGATAAGCCGAGCCGTGTTTACCCGAGCCTAACCGTACCGTCTCTCTTCGGGCGGTATGTACCGGTATATGCTGTCCGTCAGCGTTCCTCAGCAGAGCTTGGCTTATCCTGTCTAATTCGGGCCTTAGTCTGCATCCAGCAGGCCGAGTCAACACTTGATACTGCATTTTGAGGATATTCTTCACAAGGAAGTTCATGAGAGCCTGTATCTGACTGTCTTGGATCTCATCGGGGGGGGGGGGGGGCGAAATAATCTCAAGCCATTATGTCTAGGCAATAGTGAACGATATTGTAGCAATAATTAATACAAAAACCGAGTTTTTATTCCACCCATTCATGGTACTGTATTTTAAAAAATCCGTTCAACCGGGAACACAGAGCCAGATCTAGCCTTATAATGTACGCCATTATCGGGTCAATGGATAGGCAGTTGGAAGAACGGGGGGGGGGGTGGGGAAGGGGGGGGGGAAGGGTGTTTAGGCCTACTATAGTTCGTGCGTCAAAATTGGGCAAAAAGAAAAGGTTGTATGTTGCAAAACCCTGCGTGAGAAATAAAACCCAAACAATACAAAGCAAACTAAAGAGAAGACAGAAAATGCGGGGTTTTGCAACATACAACTTTTTCTTTTTGCTCAATTTTAACTTTGCTTATAGCCCTGCTGCGACCCCACAGTTTTTCTGTGGTTTTTATGATATTTCGTATAGGTCGTGCGGAAACTCAAGCCCCTCTTTGAAATGCCGTGTCGCAGGGAAAACGTCTGACAGAATTACATGAAAATTTGCAGGTCGAGATGTGTATGTGAAAGATCTTATGTAGGTAATTGTTATAATTACATAATCTAAGCAGTTTTTCATTTCTCTATTAATGGTTAGTTAAAAGATCGCAGACCTTCAAATTCATGTCCAAAAAATAGAATTTACAGTGCCACCAAAAACGTTCAAGGTTACAAACATCCAACCATAATACTTAGAGTTAGATATACGTAAACAAAAGCATAAAATATATAGATCTATATTGTGTAAGTGTTACGGACAAGAGGCTTGTAATTATCATATTCGGAACTGTTTTTACTGGTGCAGTTTTACAATTATTGATGTCATGATAGAGAAAGGGATAGAGTGGGGTGGCGGAAGGACGGGACATGAGCCCACAAAATGCGGCCATCTTAACTTTTTCGGTTTCAATCAAGGAGGTTATAAATAGCACTGGGGTGGGAGGCTTGCTCCCGCGAACCTGTCATTAATTGATTGCGCCGGCGGCCATGTCCATGAGGGCAAGCGGTCTGTTGTTTTCTTTTGTATGGAAACAATACATGAGGACTGACGGAACAATGGTGAATACATGTCCGGTTTTTGGTTGTAAAACCCGTCGGAATGCAAGCTATTTATAACCTCCTTGGTTTCAATGCAAAACCATACATTTCTCAGTACTAAGAAGCATGTGCGGATCAGTCTTCTGAGTCACCGTGGTTCCGCTGCTAGCATACAGACTCAAACTTGCCGCTGCTCCATGTTCTGTGCTACATCAGAAAAATGGAACAGTTGGTTGAATTAGTTTAGGCAGGCAGTAGCTGATTTTCCTTGGCCGACTAGTTGGTAGTTGGATGGTGACGTCACGTCATTGATTTCCAGAGAGATCCAACCAGTTGGCTGGTGGGCGGGGCCTTATTGAAACTGATTGTCGTGACGTCGGCCGATCGAAGTCAGCTACCGCGTGCCTGGGCTTAAAGTCGCCATTTAAAATGACTTCAGTTTGGTCAGTTTAGATCTATTTTGAAAGGGATATGCATTCATTATCTATCTGGGATTTTGACTTACCAGCTCCTTGAAGTTTAAATTCACTGAAATGTAAATTAAATACTCTCAAACTCCCACGACTTCACGTTTGCTGTGCTATATTTTCCTTTCTGTAGATTCTCACAGATATGAATCTGACCGTGGCCTTCGATCTGACAGGCAAGGCCTTGGCTGTCCTAGCAAAAACGATCAAGTCCTGTATAAACCTGAGCAACCTGGACCTCTCGTGTCAGTATCATTATGTAGACTTGTTGAGATACTTGTTTAGGTACTTGTTTAGATACTTGTTTAGGTACTTGTTTAGATACTTGTTTAGGTACTTGTTTAGATACTTGTTTAGGTACTTGTTTAGATACTTGTTTAGGTACTTGTTTAGGTACTTGTTTAGATACTTGTTTAGGTCCTTGTTTAGATACTTGTTTAGATACTTGTTTAGGTACTTGTTTAGATACTTGTTTAGGTACTTGTTTAGGTACTTGTTTAGATACTTGTTTAGGTACTTGTTTAGATACTTGTTTAGGTACTTCTTTAGATACTTGTTTAGATACTTGTTTAGGTACTTGTTTAGGTACTTGTTTAGATACTTGTTTAGGTACTTATTTAGGTACTTGTTTAGATACTTGTTTAGGTCCTTGTTTAGATACTTGTTTAGGTACTTGTTTAGGTACTTGTTCAGGTACTTGTTTAGATACTTGTTTAGATACTTGTTTAGATACTTGTTTAGATACTTGTTTATTCAGCTAAGTGACAGAAATTCTGTTTGAATGGTTGGCGGGTGGGTTGATTCACTGACTATGCTCAGGTGATTGATTGATTGATTGATTGATTGATTGTTTATTTGATTTGTTAATCCAGCAGTGGATGGGAGGACAGATGGGTGGACAGATGGATGGATGAATGGATTGATGGATGGACTGATGGATGGATGCATGCATGGATGACATAGATAGACGGATAGACGGGTGGATGAATACATGAAAACTGACTAGACTGGCGAATGAACGAATTGGCTACATGATGTATTAATGACTACATTCGTAAACATTTTGATTGATTCGAGTATTATTAATTTGTACCGGGTGTTTGGTCCACCGGTGAATAGGTATAATACCCGTTTAGGGTTGACTGACAAGCATCGCCTCAGAACTCACAGATCGATGTTTTTTTTCATTATGATCATAATTATATTCTGTACTGGTACTAGTTTTGTTTTGATTCACCGAGTAATTGTCCTGGGAATATTGCGCATGCACACACGCACACACACACACACACACACACACACAGTAACACACACATACATACACACACGCACACAAACACACATTGGCGGATCTACTGTCAAACGAATGAAGCTAAAGCTCCAGGGTCGATAATTCCAGAGGGGCTCTGGAGAAACTTGTTTTAATGAGTGGATTTTGGATGTTGCCCTATAGGTAGAATGCGCATATCCACCATCTTGTCTGTCCGGACCCACTTAAGAAGTCGCGAACCAATCGGCGGCGAGTTCACTACTGTAAACAATGACACGTGTGTTTACGCATATGGGAGACGTTCGGTCAATTCTTTCACTTCCTTTCTCTTGTTTACATGGATGGTAGGGAATCGGACCAGCTTGGATACATCCTTTCCACCCCTGTCACAACAGTCAACTACAATGCAACCAGCAGGCATTTTAACTGCTTAGTCACATCTCGAAGTTACACTCGTCAGCTGATCCACCGGCCATCTTGTTTGGCGGAAGTACAAAACAAAAACTCTGTGACGTCATGCGCATTCTACCTATTGTTGCTGGTTGTCGAGGGGCCCATCAAAAACGTTCAAGCTCCAGGGTCCCAAAGTTGTAGGGCCGCCACTGGCCCACTGCACACAGCTAGGCGGTCATACACGAACTTGGCACCTCTTACAAATATATGTAAACGATTAAACAAGAGCTTAATATCTTAGACAGATGAATCAATATTTTTTATTCTCTTATCTCCCGCAGCCAACTTTCTATGTGACAGAGACTGTGGCAGTATATGCGCAATAATCGAGGTACGCAAGTAGAGTGTGTCTTCATTTTCTGAAAAACTGGAGATCTTTTAGCATGTAGAAGATGTCTTACAAAATCAACGCATACTCTGACACCTGTTTAAAATGCGTTGTGGCACTAATCAAGCTGTTTCACAGTTCCAGTTTATTCTAATTCCTTATCATAATAACTAAAGCCGCAAAAGTTTAACGCCGAATTTCTCAGTTGTGCAAAAAGTGGAGTTGGAACAAACAAGAACTAAAGTCGCGTATAGTAGAAGGATCATGTAGAAATGTGATACCCGCACTCATCCATTTTTCTCATCTGAATATTTCCCATGTCGTACTTTGATGAAATGCCAGATATGTAGTACCCTAAGTGCTAAAACAGTTTCCATAAATTTAATACAAAATAAATTTTACAAATCCTTCATTTTCATGATAATGGTGATGATGATGGTAACAAGGACGATGATGATGAAGACGCACATATGTTAAAGCCAGTATTCTAGCCAAAGGCCATGCCCTATATTTCGTCCTTAAAGTATTGTAATACTAGTTATCCGTCCAATCATACGTCATCATTGCTGAACTACACTTTAACTGTAATGCTGGTGAATAATGAAAGAGTGTAGCATTAAAATTTACCGAGATTAGGGTTTGAAGTAAACTGATCATTGGTTTTTCTACAGGACACAGATGGTATCCGAGAACTTATCCTACATCACAACCAGCTGGGTGAATGTGGTGCCCACATAGGCAGAGCCATTGGTCAGTAAACACCTATCACTGTTTGCTTCTGTTCCTTGTCCATAGCCAAATCCCAGCTGTCTTTTCATTCCATCCATTGAATACAATATGATATTTACTTCGGAACTTTCATAGATAGAATATATCGAGGATTTACCAGCCAGAATATGTTA
>OZ007573.1:54910825-55028325 GCA_963931925.1 Onchidella celtica
GTTAACCTACTTTAAAGAGCTACAGCGCGAAGACGTGCAAGATTACGATAAGCTGAAGGCTTTGCTGCTTCGCCGATTTGCGCGTACCGAGGAATATTTCCGGGAGCAGTTTAGGCGAGCACGTGCAGATACCAGGGAGGACTTTGCTGCCTTCGTCGCGAGACTAACGGAGTATTTCGCGAACTGGGTAGACTTGGCGCATGTGGGCACGGATTTTGCTAAACTGAAAGACTTAATGATCCGTGACCAGCTGTACGCGTCGTGCCACAAAGATCTGGTGGCTTTCCTGAAAGAGAACGAACCCGCGACGGTGCAGGAGGCGTCTAAGTTGGCGGAGGCATACCGTACGGCACATCCGTCCAAACCAGTCGCCAGGGCGTACGTCCAAGATGCTGGGTACGTCGCCGTTGTCGAGGGGTCGCCGGCAGGACTTGGGGACAGGTCGCGTCAGCGTGGTGCCTATAGCGGGCAAGCCCAGGGGCAGCGTAGGGGCTATCACCAATCACCGGCATATGGATCCGGTAAGTTTGACCGAGCAGGAGGGCTAGGTCGCGGTAATGGCCGGGGGCGAGTTGTGACCTTTGCCGATGACCGACGGCATAGGGACTTTAGTTCCGGTCGCGAGGGGTCACGGGGACCCAGGCCTAGGGCAGCACAGGGAGCGGAGTGTTGGACTTGCGGACGCGTGGGTCACTTTTCACGCGAGTGTAGGGCCGCGAAGTGTTGGAACTGCGGAAGAGCAGATCACATCAGCGTGAACTGCCCTGCAGGTAGGATAGCGGCGAACGTGGACAGTAGCTCCAGTCCATGTTCCCCAAATAAATTTCATCATGCGGCTGCGTGTGTTACATCGGACAACGGAGGCGGACAGTATTCTAAGTGTCCCAGTTGTGAGAAGTTATTATCTTCCGGTGTTTTACCTTGTGGGAGAAAGATCCCCGTTATAAATTCATGTCATACAGGAGGTGGTCTTAGGGTTTATCCGGGGTTTGTTGGGGACGAACCGGTCTCGGTTTTACGAGATACGGGATCTACTGTTGTGGGAGTGCATAGAGACTGCATTCGGGATTCACAGCTTACAGGTGAGACTGTCCCGTGCATCCAATTTTCGGGGGCCATTGAGAAGTTACCCATGGCAAGAATAGTGATAGATACACCTTTCCTTAGCGGGGAAGTCGAAGCAGTCGTTGGTTGTTTTCCAGGCGCCCAGCTCATCATTGGGAATGTATCACGGGTGGTTTCCCCTTCCGATGAGAACGTGCAAGCATGGTCGCAATCAAAAGGTATTGACTTTTGCGCCGCGGTCGAAACACGTCGACGGGTAGCTGATAAAGATAAGATTAGACCTTTGGCTACGCCAGCGGTCAACCTAGATATCACGCCAGAGCGCTTGGCGAGATTACAAAGGGAGGACCCATCATTAAACCCATGTTTTGGGGAAGCGCGAACCGAGAAAACGAGGAGATATAAGAACGGGTCGTCCTCCTTTATTGTTCAGGCGGGCATTCTATTCCGTAAGTATGTAACGGTGTCCTCAATTTTAAAGCAGGTCGTTGTGCCAGCGTTGCTGATCGCAACAGTATTGCATTTGGCACATGATGTCCCATTAGCGGGTCATATGGGGATAGCTAGAACCAAAGAAAGGGTTCTTAAAAATTTTTACTGGCCATCGATCCACAGAGATGTGCAAGTCTATTGTAAGACGTGCAGTGCGTGCCAAAAGACGACGCATAAGGGTCGTACACCCCAGGCTCCTCTTCAGAAGATCCCCACGGTCTCGGAACCGTTTAAAAAGGTCTCGATAGACCTTGTTGGCCCCATTCACCCAGCGACCGATAGGGGGAATCGATTTTTCTTAACGGTCATATGTAATGCTACGAGATGGCCAGAGGCGGTTCCTCTGCGGACCATAACGTCTGAGGCAGTCGCGGAAGCGTTGTTTGCAATTTTCGCTTGGGTAGGAATACCAGAGCAAATTCTGTCTGATAGGGGCGCGCAATTTACGTCGCAGATGATGAAGGAATTGTTCCGCTTATTCAGCATACAACCCATCACTACCACCCCTTATCATCCGCAGGCTAATGGCATGTGCGAGAGATTGAACTCGACGTTAAAGTCGATGCTGCGTAAGGTAGCTGCTGATCGCCCTAAAGATTGGGATAGATATATCCCTGCAGTGTTATTCGCGTACAGAGAGGTACGGCAGGAGTCAACGGGATTCTCGCCGTTCGAAATGATGTACGGTCGTAGTCCTAGGGGCCCAACTGATGTTCTTCGGGACATGATGACGTCGCCATCATCGTGAGACGATGAGCAGATTTCGGTGTTTCAGTACCTTGTTGATTTAAGAGAAAGACTATCTTCAGCGCGCACTATAGCAGAAGAAGCGTCTAGTATCGCTTCAGCAAGAGCAAAGAACTATAAAGATAGAGGGTCCAAACTGAGAATTTTTAAGCCAGGAGACAAGGTTCTGTTGTTGTTACCTACGGACCATAATAAGTTATTGATGACATGGAAAGGCCCTTATGTTATTGAGCGAGTTGTTTCAAAGGTAGATTACGCTATCCACATTGATGGATCAGTAAAGGTTTTCCACGTTGATATGCTGCAGAGGTTTCATGAGAGACCAGAGTATCTGTATTCTCATACTAGTGTTGAAGGACATACCTAATGTCGTGTCATTCTTTGACGATATAGCATGTCATACGTCGACATGGTCTGATCATATTCAGACACTAACAGTAATTTTTCAACGATTACGTCATTTTGGGTTAACTGCTAAACCCGCAAAGATGGATTTGGCATGTCCAGAGATAGTATTCTTAGGACATATTGTGGGTAGAGGTGTTCAGAGACCTGAAGTAACAAAAATTGACAAGTTAGTAGGGTTGCAAATCCCAAAAACAAAGAAACAAGTCAGAAGCTTAGTGGGAATTTTAAATTATTACAGAAAGTTCATTCCAAATTTTTCCTCCTTGTCATCTTCTCTTACTGACCTTACTAAGAAGGGACAACCCGATAAGGTCCAGTGGACGTCTGAATGTCAGACAGCATTTGATAATTTGGTGACAGCATTATCATCGTCACCCATTCTGATATTACCCGATTTTCGATCTAATTTTATCCTCAGAACGGATGCGTCGGACTCTGGTGTCGGCGCTTGTCTTCTACAGGAGAAGAACGAATGTCTCCATCCTGTATGTTATGTCAGTAGGAAGTTATTGCAGAGAGAAAGAAAGTATTCTGTGATAGAGCGTGAGTGTCTTGCCATTGTCTGGTCCGTCCAGAAACTAGGACGTTATCTCATGGGACGAGAATTTTGTATCCAGACAGACCACAAGCCACTGACATTTTTGTCGAAGAATCGTTCGTCCAGCCCACGCTTGTCTAGATGGGCATTGGCTTTGCAGCCGTATACCTTCGTTATTCAACCAATTCCAGGAACCAGCAATCATATCGCCGACTACCTTAGTCGAGCCTAGGGCAAGATTTCAGGAGCTTATACATCGGAGGACAGGAACATTGACAGGATCTGTGTGAATGAGTCGACTTGAAAATATTGACATTATAAATATGATATGAAGAATGGTTGATAGGTTGAGTGGTTTTTGATTCTGTATTAGATATTGTGTTTAGTTAGCTATTCATGATGTGACACATATATGCATATTGCAGGCCATATTGATCCCCATATTTTCCCCTGATTTCGGTATTCTATATACTAGGGGAACTGCTAGGTCATTTTTCTAGTGTAGGTATTGCTCACGCTCACTCGTTGACAGTCATCTTGATGCGATTTGAAATTAATTGCATTAATTTTTTTGGGGTGGGGGATGATGTCACGAGTGGAGTGAGTGCAATTAAGGGGATTGCTACAGAGCGGGTGTAGAATAAGAAGAGCTCACGACAGACGGATAGGAAAAGACGTGAAAGGGGAAGAGTAAAAATAACTCATGCAGACAAGTGGGAAAAGCGTGCGTGTATGAGTGGTGTGGAAGTCTGAATGAGGCGAAAGCGCTGTATAACTATCACTGCAAGTTAGAAGGCCCGACGGAGCGGACCTGTGAATAAGAGCCTATCGGGCGGACATAAAGTGAGCAGTCGAGAAGACTAGTGGAAGAGTCTTTCCAGTAATGACTGGTATGTAGAACGTTGATTGATTATTATGATTGATGTATTATATTATATTCGTCTATTACCATGATGTGAATAAGTATATGTGAGGAATGTGGAAGTCCTTGATATTGGATATAGCAATGTGCGCCATGAGCGATAGATGAAAGTGAGTCATGGATCTGTAGCGCGAGTGAGTAGTGTGTACTCCGATGGAAGTGTGTTACCGTAAGATGTGTGGTGAGTGAAAGGTGAACTAGTGTGTGTACGTTTCATGGGTTGTAAGGAGAGGTGGAGTGAATAGAAATGGTAGGGTATTATACCAATGTAATGTTATTCTTGTAGGTGTCGAGGACGGGCCGAAGAGCCACCTCGATGAGCACAAGTGATAGGCCAGCATAGGGCCGGAGGCCGTGCATAGGCCAGAAGTGAGACTGTCGGTGCAGGACAGTAGAGGCACATAAAGTCGTGGCAGTCAGGCCACGGACAGGGACGTAGATATGAGAGTGAATGAGATACTATATTGTTGCCATGTTGATAGGCTAGTGAACTGATACTATGTTGTTGCCATGTTGATGGCTATGGAAATAATAATGTGTTATTGCCCTGCTGAGGTGCTAGGGGAGTGTTAAGGTGTATGACAATAGGAAGGGGATATTGAGAGACTGCGGTGCCCGTGAATCATTAATGTACTATTAAGACCCTGAGGGGAGAGGCTGAGGCCGAAGTGCCTTTAGGAGTAACTACCGGATTGTGGATCCGAGGGAGAGTGTGTGTGAGAATAAGGCCGTTGTACGGCAGTCATTTCAATAATATAATGTATGTAATTGCGCTATTATATGTATAATTATGTTTAATAAATGTGTGAGTCTGATGGATTGTTTTGTTAAGTGTTAAACTTGTTTGTTCGTGATTGTCGTCCTGTCATAAACTATTACATCTCCCAGTCTGGGATTTGTGACACTAACCTTCTTATCCGCCGGCCACAAAAGCTGAAAAGATCTAATTTAGAATATAAAAACGAACTTTAATATAGCAAATCGCAAAGAAGCTTTTTCCCCAGAATCATCAGTTGCAACGCCTTTTGAATTTGAAAAGACCGTCTGCCTTGATAAAATATAATCCTTATAAAAGGATTTCACTTATTTCTACATAGACGTGTTCCGAAAAATAGTTTTCTGAGAAAGCAAATAGAAAAAGCACTGTACACGAAGTTTCACTGATTTTCATCCATCTGTTACAAAGACATGGCCATTTTAGCTGGCGCCACGAATTTTTGAGACGCTCTATGGTAGCTGGTTTACCAATACATTTGCTGTTCAGGACAATGGGAAGATGTTTACATATATTTTATTACTTACAATCATCTGCTTAGGTCATTATTATGGTAATCATCAAATGCAGTCATATAGCTGAACATTCCATATTACTTTTGTCTACTTCGCCGTCACCATCCTTCTGTTCCAGCTCGGCACCAACCCAATCCCAGCACACTGCACCACGTACATTCTGGACCGGATAAACAAATGGAAGCATGGAAATCTGAAGGAACTGGATCTCCAGGTAAGTAGCCTTCTCCCAGCCGGCAACCCTAGTCAAATCCGACCTGTAGTGCTAACGTCAACTTTGCATATAGGGATGACGCCTTTCCGAATTAGATCCGCTGGTTACGACGTCGCGCTGATTTGATGTAAGGAACTCGTCTTAGAGCAATCCGACCAACGTTACGGAAATCCTACACAAATCTACGTGGGATCGGCGTAGACAAGACGGCTGGGCTCTTACTTTTAGAACACAGCTCGATATTCACCTTGAACTATGTCCCTGCTGCAGTTTAACAGCATTTCCTTTCATTTAATACGTTCACCGGCAATGTCGTACGGGTTTGTATTCGCTAGATGGATCATTAGATAAGAGTATCCACTGCTTTGGAACTTGTATTGAGCTATTGCGGGCTCTAGTACAATGTGGACGTGATAACTGACTGGATGGACAGTGCTTGTCTCACAGAGTGACCCCAGGGCAGCTCATGACTGGCTGCAAACGTCCTCCCACTTTCTCAGTTTGTCTTAGGGTGTCAGAGTCGGAAACATTTCGTTTAGTAGGTGTGGACGTATGGTGTCCCAAGGAAGCCTTTGATTCTCTTGTTTTATGTTATATTATTATTCTTAACAACTACACAATCATGAATCCTGAAAAAAAGTGGTGTCAGGAAATCTTGAAAGTCACAAGCTGCACATAAAAGATATTGATGTAAATGCTTGAACTTTTTCTGAGAGCAGTTGTGTCATGCAAAATGTCTCATATCTGATCTATAGGATGCGCTAGACCAGTGTGTCTCAAGATATGGCTCACGCGATGGGGCGTGGCCAAATTTGGGGGCGAAGGACTTTTTGAATCTTTTTGCATAATAATACTGTAGTACACTAACTTTGTTCGATCTTAGTGGAGCGCATGGTTTTTTGTTTTGGAGGGGCGGGGGGGGAGGGGGGAAGGCAAATTGAGTGGGATGTGGGTCAAAAAAGGATGAGAGACAATGCCATAGACCAGGGGTCACCGAACTTTTTTCACAGAGGGCCGGATAACTGACAGACTTACAAGCGTGGGCCGCATAAGCAATCTGTTCCGTACTTGCAAGCCAGAAGAAAAACTCTAGACTGGTTTTATCAAACAAAATCGATACCATGGCGGGCCGGATGAACTGACGTCGCGGGCCGGATCCGACCCGCGGGCCATAGTTTGGTGACCCCTGCCATAGACGGATGTGTTCTGTCTTCAACATTCACTTACATAAACTAATCCCAAGTTTCAGATCTCAATATTTAGAATTTCACCAGAGCATTTTACCCTCTGCTTTCAGGGCGTCGTTGTAGATAAATACTTTGAGTCCACCTTGAACAAAATTCAGGAAAACCGGCTGTTCATGGTCAGATACGACACGGCTTTGCCACTTCAGAAACACGCCAAGTCTAAACTGGATCCCAAGAACATCTTCAACATTGACCCAGTGAGGATCTTGTTCTTCATGAAACAACATCTGAGAACCATCGATCTCTTTTTGAAAATTGACAAGGACATGAGTGGCACATTGACCAAAGATGAGATGAAGTATGCCTTCGAGGTCAGTGACGCTTTTGTACTTGATTAATTCGTGGTCATTATGCAAGACGGATGGCATTTGATGTTTCCCGAAAGAATGTGAGTTTATTGCATGAGGGCTTTTGCATACAAAAGGAATTTACAGTCAAACTTGTGACACCAGGGTCTTGTTCTACGGGTAATCTACATACATGTACGTCTGGTGCAGAGAAAGTCGTCGCCATACTTCCCAGGCACTAGCGATCTGTCGGCTGTGAAACACATATTTATCATCTAGGGGGGACTGTGTGTTTGATTTGATGGGTTTGTATACATTAAAACTGGAGATCGCTGTTTCGTTGCCTCCGAGTGTTTCCACGTTTTAACCCAAGGGGGGATGTTAGGACTTTCTGGTCTCTTCCTTGGCTAACTGCATGCATCTACTGGAGGGTTTTTAGGAGGATATACACAACAGTAGATAAAACTGTCTCATTTTTGCTTTTAAATTGTATAGCGGTGCAGCTAGCGTAACGTCAAACCTCGAAAACAAGTTGTGGTAACTCCTGTCTAAATCGTACACACCCCCAAACACTGTTTAAACTCTATCACTGCTAAGGCGGAGTGACCGTGCATTGCTTGGAGTTTCTGAATTGCTGACGTTAACTTTATAGCTTTGACATTTGAACTTCAGATTCAGTTGGAAAACCCCAAAAAGGAAACGGGTTTGGACAGCTGACTCCATTGTCCCTGGCACCAAAGTGCCGGAATTGTGAAAATTGGCCGATTTAATCCGATAGAGGCACTAATAGGGTTAACAGAATTGTGACACAGTTCGACAGAGGATCTCTCGTGTATCCTCTTTTTGCTTGGTCTCTAACAACCGAAGGGAATATAGAAGTGACCGCTCTGAATGTTGTATTTTCAGCTGGAAGGTTACCCAATCAGTGATATGGCGCTAGAGCAAGTGATGAGGTACTTGGACACGAATCAGGACGGTGATGTGGATCTAGGGTAAGATATCTGTATACCCCGGTAGAAAAAACCTTTGGACGCACTTTTGGTGGTAGTTTTTGCAGTAGAAATAGCATTGGAACTGGAAACCACAAGCAAACTAGTCGCATCCCCGCCTTCCCAATAGGCCCATTGCGAATGACGTCACAGAGTGTTTTTGTTTTGTACTTCCGATACCTGAAATGGCGGGTAGATCAACTGGCGACTGTTACTTCGAGATATGTCTAAGCGGTTAAAATGCCTGCTGGTTGCATTGCAGTTGACTGTTATGACAGGGGTGGAAAGGATGGATCCAAACTGGTCAGATTCCCTACCATCCGTGTAAACAAGGGAAAGGAAGTGAAAGAATTGACCGAACGTCTCCCAAGTGCGTGAACACACTTGTCATTGTTTACTGTAGTAAACTTTTTTTTAGCTCTCCGCCGATTGGTACGTGACGCCTGAAGTGCTCACAGTGCAAATCAGCTAACGAATCAAAATCAATGCTACCATCGCCATGGTTATGAGTCGGTCCTTACAACTAAAATGGCCGTTATCTGCAATGGGCCTATACCTACTTCTCTCATTCTTGGAGAGTCATTAACTTCATTAATTTCTCATTATTCTATCGAACGTCTCCACCGTCCCCGCTCAGAGATAACTGAATCCCGACATTATGTTTTGTGTCGTAAGTCTAAGATACTTCCCAATACCTAACTACATCTACTTGAACTTCTGTACAAATCCTAAATGTGTCTGTCAGTGATTAGATTGCTTAAAAGTGTTGTTCATTTCCCTAACTCAACCACTTGGCTCAAGCACTTCTTTCCTGAGTCTTTTGGTATCATGTTTGTTTCGGTCATTAGACCAAGTAAAAGCATTGTTTTCGATCATTTCTGGAACTGTCTAGAAGAGACTGATGAAAGTTGTTTTATATAAAGAGACATTTCTGTATTTTTCTCTGACCAGAGAATTTTTCAATGCCGAGCGGAGAGCCAAACGAGAGAGGATCAAGGAAGCGGAAGACAAACAGGCCACACCCGAGCTAAAGACCACACTGGTGCAGCCCCAGTACTCGCAGGCCTTCAAGAAACCACCTCTGGCCAAATCACCTAGTAAAACACCTGGGATGACGTCACGGTCAAACACTTTTGTCTGAGGACCCGACATGGCAGAGACTAATTTTGACCACTTTGAGTCTGGCCATATTGTCACATTGTGCTATGAAAAAGCAAGACGATGGACGGAATGTAAAAGACCCTACTAGAAGCGTCCGCCAATCACCCGCCATGGCAGAGATGTAGGGGAATATGGTCTCAGGTGTGGGAGAGGGGGTATGTACGTGCAGCGAGGGAGCTCAGTCAGTTAAGCTTTCTGACTGACTGCGGAATCTTATATCTGGACGTTGTGAGGGGAAGGGAAGGAAAAGACTTAGTGCGCGAGAGCGTGCTTGCATGTATTAAGAGTCGACAGTTGGATCAGAGAGGTGGGCACTATACATATAGATATGAATGAACGCTGAATCATTGAATACTGTGTAGAATGGTGAACTGTTGTTTGTATATAGTAGAGGAGCAAGAAACTGTGTGTGTGTGTGTGTGTGTGCGTGTGCGTGCGTGCGTGTGTGTGTGTGTGTGTGTGTGTGTTGAGAGAGAGAAACAGAGAGAGTTAGGTGTCCACTGATCGAGCTGCCCGACAGTCCAGCCGCACCCAACCAACACAGTATAATTATAATGTATATCAGTACCATCATATTCTGATATCTGTTGATTCTCTATAGAGCAGTAAGTTGTTTCTTTTTATTTTCGAAAATACATGTAGGATTTCATAGTGTAAAAAGAGTACATGTAACTCAGTTCATGAAAATATGATCATTTCCTCCTTTGAAGTACTGTTTTGGTAATGGCCAAATTGTAAATTTGATGGCACTAAAGGTCATGGGTGGAAGAACTGTAAAAGAAAGAAAGACCACGGTACTAATCTGCTGTGTTATCCACACACAATCGTACCAATCTGATGTGTTATCCACACACAATCGTACCAATCTGCTGTGTTCTCCACACACAATCGTACCAATCTGATGTGTTCTCCACACATAATCGTACCAATCTGCTGTGTTATCCACACACAATCGTACCAATCTGCTGTGTTATCCACACACAACCGTACCAATCTGCTGTGTTATCCACACACAATCGTACCAATCTGCTGTGTTATCCACACACAGTCGTACCAATCTGCTGTTATCCACACACACACACACAATCGTACCAATCTGCTGTGTTATCCACACACAATCGGACCAATCTGATGTGTTATCCACACAAATCGTACCAATCTGCTGTGTTATCCACACAAATCGTACCAATGTGATTGTTATCCACGCAAATCGTACCAATCTGATGTGTTATCCACACAAATCGTACCAATCTGCTGTATTATCCACACAAATCGTACCAATCTGATGTGTTATCCACACAAATCGACATTCAGTTATGTTTTAACCATTTCTGAAATTCAGGGCCAAGTAAGAAGGAAAGAAACAAAAAATGAAAGAAAGAAAGCAGGATAAAGAAAAAATGTGGTATCAATTTGCTATGTCATCCAAACAAATTGACATTCAATCACATACACGTATTTTACAGATTTCTTTCCAAAATCCAAGCCTAAACAAGAAGGAAAGGAAAATGGAAAGAAAGAAAAAAAAAACATTATGTCAAAGACCATGCAAATGGACATATTGAGTACATATTTCAACGATTTTGATTCTGAAACCTATGACTTGAATATCCAACACCATGTCCTCACTCATCACATTCAAGCGGTCCAGTCAAAAAACGAAAATGAATGTTCAAACGAAGGCATGGATTACACAACTCAAGAACAATTTATTGTTACTGATTTTTTTGTTGTCGTTTATATAATCAACAAGAACTTTTTCAAACACACACAGACATACACACAAAAGAGAAAACACAAAGTAGAATCTATCCTAAGTCTTAGCAAATGTTATATAATACATAGTCATACACAGATGAGATGATGTTGAAACACGTAATAGCAGAATGATAGATCAGACAAATATCGACCTTCACCAACAAAACATGAATCAGTTTTCCACAAGTTTAGGCAAATATCCTCCTTATCTCCAACATGCCGTAGCTCACTTTTCCACCACACCGTCAATCACAAAATTTGTGACCCTTTAATTCACTGGGTGTTTGGAACGAACTGCTCTTAAGAGACACTTTCCAAGTGAAGCAGGAGAGAGAAAATATTGCTGAATAGTGAACACAGCATAGTATTTTCTCTGTTCCATTTCACCTGCAAACTGTTCCTACCAAAGCAGTCCTCTCAGTTAAACTACAACACACATCTATTTCAGATGAATAAAACCCTTGCCACTATGTATCTATTCTTTCTTCAGATTTCAGAACAAACATACCGTCACTGGGTAGAAAAGTGAAAGATGATCTCTCTTCCACTGGCGTCTGTGGTTTTATACAAGGGGTGGGCCAAAAGACATGTTACCTCATACATTACTATAATATTAACAGTAATCATAGCTAAATGAAGTGTACATCAAGTACATGCATGAAAAATCAAGGTGTCAGATTTTAATGTTCGAAATGACCTCCTTCTTCCCCATATTGTGACACCATGTATAACGGTATTAAAGAGTTAATAAAATAATATTGTGGACGACAAGTAAAATTTGGCCAGTATATTTTTCTACCTTGAACTTCTCAGCTATCAGACAAATGAGTTTGACTCTATCTTTTGCCATCTCACACACTTTGGTCTATCAACAACTTCATCATTTTACGAGAAGATGTTTCAAAGTTTTTGGTCCTTTTAGTTATTCTTTGATTTGATAAAAAAAACATTTCTGCTTATAATGTCGAAATGAATAAAAATTTCAAATGTGTCTCTTTGTGAAAATACAGATTTTGCCATGAGTAATGATATATGGTGGTCATAACTCAAAAGCACTAAAATCCAATGATATGTATGTATGTGAGATGTCAAAAATTGGCAAAAAAAAAAAAGTTGTATGCAGCAAAACCTCGCTACGACCCCACAGTTTTTCTGTGGTTTTAATAATATTTCATCAGTGTGTGAGATGGATGACAGTACAATTCCAAATGTCCGTCATTACAGCACAAATCAGCCCTGGTTTACCTAGCTCTTTCTCTCTGTTGTAACTGATTTTACATATACAAAAACTACCATGTACGTGATTCAAATGACTACAGCATTATTTTTCATTTTTTCCTCAAATCTGGCAATGATGAAGAAATACATGACTGTATTGTACAGTCCCTTCACATGAACTACCATTCAAATGTTTCACAGCTATTCAATGTCTGACATCCAAAGACAATGGTCAACTCGTTAAATTTGGATATCATTCCTTTCTTGCTGTCAAAGAGTGAACCACCTAAAAAGTCACACCTTCCATATCACACATTGCTGATGAAACTAACTCTGCACCAATGGGAAAAGAAATACACTGCAAAAACAATTCACACTCAGCTTGTAGTTGTATGAGTCTGATGAGACTGTCCCACTATCAACTATATTTCACATGAAACTCTCAACAAAAACACTTCACGGCGACATGGAAGAAACCTATCAGAATGTTTGGGCAAGAGAAACTGGCAAATTTAAAGTTAAACAATAAATTCATATCTTTATCCCAGTTCTGTTCACTCGTACATGTTATTTATTCAATTTTACTCCTTTCGTGTGGAAAATAAATATGGTGTATCACCAGAAAAAGAATATTATGCAGATTGCCAAAATAACATGTAACAGTAAGGTTATCTGCAGGTCACAAGCAATGAGGACCAGTTGACTGCAGGAAGATGACAGTGAATTTAACTCTGGGAGACCCAAAAAATGCTTGAAAGATCTTTGACAAATGACCACTCCTGGAGAAAGTTTGGGGTTCAAAGTGTTTCTTGTTCTCTACTGTCTTGCTTTTCCCACTATGACTAATACCATGCTGATACCTTTCTCCACACTCAAATTCAATTAAACACACACACACGGCACCGATGGACAGAAAAGCAATTCCACATTTGCCATGTATTTCAGTCATCTCAACTCTTGTTGCATGTACACAAGAGGAAGATAAACAACAAGAAGAAGAAGAACAGTAATCCACTCCCTTTTAACATCCAAGAGCCGTAATTGTCCTCTGGGTTACCCCCCTTAGGTAACCACATAGACAAGTTCATGCTCCACCCACCCAATCCCGTGCCTAGAGGAAGTAGAAAACAATACATAATGGCACATGAAGAAAAAAATCAACAACAAACAAATCATGTATGGCTGAGCATATCAAAGTCAACAATCACTGTCCTCACAGCACCTTGTCATTGTCATCCACAGTCAAACAACAATAAGAAAACCAACAAATGAACTTTTATGAGGTAAAAAAAACCAGAATCACTTGATGGTAACACCCGAATTGCCATTGCCACCATTCTACAGGGACAAAAACCAAGCAATTTCTCGGTATTCCCCTGGTAAAGATTGTCATGATCAGAATACTTCATGCTACTTATTTCTTCTGGACACAAGAAATACATGCAGAACTTTTGTACAAATTCAGTTCAAATCTGTGTTCCCTCTCTCTGGGTCTTCAATGCTACTGCTACTTTCTTTACCTATCACACAAACCAATACGTAGATTACCCTTTGGCTTCTCAGTTTTAGGGCGTCATATGAAAAGCCTGTGATATAGCATGGGCTCGGAGACTGACTGAATGACGTATGTTACTCCACTGCCAGGGGATACAACACAGGTGTATCACACCTCTATTTTTCGAAGGAAAGTAATCCCCTTTTGTGTGCAGTTGGTTATCCTTTGCACCTTGAAATCGAACTTAACATTCCCCTAACCACTTTAAGACGCCTTTTACCAAATACTGAACTGCCTCTTTTCACAATTACTTCATATACTCTGTATTTCTATCAGTAACTATAAACATAACAATACTTAACAAACATAAAACTAACTTGTAGTACATGCATTTAGTTTAGTAATGATACACTGTAGTCCAATGTGCATGCCACCACATGATAAGTAGACTAGATGTTAATACACAAGAGAAAACATTCTCCCCAGGCTAAGCTCTCGACCTTATGTTATCATTTAGTGATAGGAATAAAGGATAATGTATTACTCTGTCAATTCACAGATATCACTAAGTGCAGTGTCACAAGCACACCAGATGCTCAATAATTTGAATAATAAACTTTAGCATGAGGTCAGGCAGGGTTGTAAATTTGCAGATTTTTGTGAGTTTTGCGATTCTTTCACCTCAGTATCCCAGGCAAATGTACCTTTGTTACAGAGTTTGTGATCTGGTTCACGGAGCAGTTTTACACCAAAATTACTGGTGCAGATAGTTTGTTGGAAGTTTTCCTGCCTTTTACTTACAGGGCTCTTGTATCCCAAGTCAGGGACTACCCTGAAATGACTGGTTTCTTCAAATTTCAAAAGGGGAATTCCCTCAGCTCTAACTCAAACACAGGCTCTGACTACTGGCGTGTTCCAATCAAAATTGGCATACATTATACATAATATGATTTGATATGATGCTAATGAAGACAGCAGATGTTATTATTTAGCAACTCTGGACACTTTCACACTTGAGTCTTGATTCTCAAGACAGAATAACAGGTAAATACTATCATATTATATGGTATCAGGTAGGCTATAATGTTTAGGTTTACAGTACATTTTCTTCTCTTCAGTACATGATTATCCATCCATTCTTCTTAAAAATAACTGTGGTGAAAATGAGTAAAAAAAAATGCAGTTTCTTAGGCAGACTGTCTGTAAAGTAGAGATGATGGTGATCCTAAAAAAATGAGTAGAAAAAAAATAATTACAGTGTGCATGAGGGGAGTTTAGAGGGAAAAAAAAGTGTGGGGGGGGGGGGGGGGGGAGGGGGAGAGGGGGGAGAGACAGAGACACAAAGTGAGAGAGAAAGAGAGATGTAAGGGGTGGGTTCACAGTTTTCAGTAGAAATAAAAATACACATAATGAAATATCTTTTTACAAAATATTACAAATGGATCTACTATATACACTAGTTGAAGAATATTGACATATAATTAAATATAACAACAAAAATGAAGAAAGCAGTGGCTGAAGCTGGCTGCCTGACGGTGATAGAACCAACTGGACAAAATACATAACAACAGCAGCAAGATTGAATATAGAAAAAATTTACTCATACATCAGATTGCAAAAACTATTCAATGAAGCCATTTGATCAGATACAAAAATAGAACAAATCATAAACACCAATCTGGCATGGAACTACTTGAAAAGTCAACAAATTGCACTTTTTGCGTCTAACAGCAAAGATTTGAACATGTTTATGAATGCAACGGAGATCAGAACGCTAAAGAACGGAATTGTTTACATGACTGGAAAAATAAATCCTAATTTACACACAGCATGGCATCCTAGTAGTTGAAGAATATAGACTGGGGAGGCTTCATGCATGCAATAGATGGTATACATTTTTATATAAACGATATAAAAAATGACAACGTAAATAAATGTGGGCGCCACTAACATATAAACAAAAGATGATGAGACTCGCATTTCTTTTTGCTAATATTAACTTCATGTCTACAAAAGTACAAGCAAAGTATCCATTCTAAGAGAAGCAAAAAAAAAAAAAAATATATATATATATAAAAAGAGATACCGGGCTTTACCTAAGATAAACCTGATTTCTCCCTCCCTCTTGACCCATCTCTCTCTCTCTTTTCCCCCAAGCCCATCTTGTGGATGGGAAAACAATGGGTGAATACTCAGCAAACAAGCCTCCATGCCACATTATGTTGTGGCTCTTTTTAGTTTTCAACTCTCCAGGGAAATGGTAGACAAAGGTGATGATGTTTCCCCGATTCAAATTTGAAATTGTGAATGTATCAAGCTGGAACCACTCTATATCTTCTCATCTAAATATGCACATGTCAACCTACAAGCACAGTTTCTAATTCTCTTGGAATTTATTGGCATAATTTCTTTACTGCTTGTTGTTAATGCAACTTTTCTCTCTACTTTTTTTCTTTTCCCCCACATTTCAACCCTCCTGTCTTCCGTTGTAACACAACCATAAATTTTAATGTAATTAGGGCTTTGATAACCTACAAAGTGAAGTAACACTAGCTAACACAACACAGCTCACAACCTGGATACACATACTTCCATAAGCAAGAGTAGGGCTTTCACATTCCTCTGTTTCTATATCATAAAAGAAAGACAACAGTTCACAAGCAGTTCCTTTGAATGTTTCATTTGCTTTTCAGTTGTAGTAGCAGTCATTCTACAATGACTATTGCTGTGCAGCTATCTGTGAGTGTGGAACACCGCAGTGTACTGGAATATGGAGCACATATTGCCAAATTATTTTATATTAATTAGCATATTGCAGGTTTCAAACTCTGCTCTATTCATAATTCTGTTGAGGAATCTGCATAATTATTGTAGAGGTTCATAATCTGTACAAAGGCCAGCAATGGGAAAGTTTAGCTTCAGATCAGAAATTAGTTATCTGTATGTCTGTGCAGTTTTATGATATAAGAGGAGAATTTAACTCTTTCTATCCCAATCAACACATGCTGCATTGATTGCCGATCGCCTAGATGCTCCACCAACCCACCATGCATCGAATGTCATGAATGTTTTGCTTTTTTTCCTGGGGCTAAACATGGCAGCAAACACACCAAATCACACTGAATTTTACAAACACAAAACTTCTGCTTTTTTCCCATCAGTATGGTAAATAATAACATGAACGTTGTGTACGTTTTACTTTTGTTTTTGCTATTTGAAAATGTACAGTCAACTGTACACCTTAGCAGAGTTGTACTCTGTGTTGTTTCCCTTCGGCATCTGGTGCTAAATGGCCTGGGACAGAAAGAGTTAAACTTGGAAGCTATATAAGCAGTCTTACAGTAAACAGAACACACAGAATAAGAAGATGTTTAAAAGAGATAACAAGAACACAACCTTCCAACTATAAAGCTCCACTATAGAACTGCATAAACAATGGCACATTCTGACACTAGCAAGTGGTAAGCCTGAGGTAGATCAACTGACAATGTCACCTTTGTACAGGTGTCGTCAGGAAATAAACGAGACAGCTGGACAGACTCATTAATACACAACTGAATTAATCACTAATGACTGGGACACACATATCTTTAAAGAAAAAAAAATAGCTGAGGAGCTTAAACTACAAAAACCTTGAACAGATTCAGGTTCCTGGCTAGAAAAAGCTGTAACAGATTATACTGTATATCAAATTTCATTACATGGAATTTTCCCTGCACATTTTATATAAAATCGATCTGATGCACTAACATTAAATTTCCATGACAACACAATCAAATAGTCAGCCATGAAATGGCTGTTGATCCAGCTATCCCTCACATGATGACCAAACCACCCTGAGTTACAACAATCTGCTAGACAGTTTTCTCATACCCTGGACCATTCGGACATTTCTTAGAGCATGTCATGCATGGGAACTCGTTTTCAGTTGGTGAAAAGTAATTGGGAATTTAATCTTGGTTTAGATGGATAAAATTTGGTAACTCACTACCATAAACAATTGGGATTTTTCTTTCAAATCATCAAATTGAAAGAGTCAATATTTTATGAAAAACAATGATGGCAACAGCAGAAATCATGCGCATTCAACTCAAAATCTACTTTTTTTTACCTATTGCAGAGATGGGATAAATATGATACCATCTCACAAAATGATGTGTTGAGAGGAACATTTTTGCTATCCTGAGGAAAGTTACCCAAATATGTCTTTATAGAAGTGTTACCTCGCTAGCAAAATGTGGTATGGGCATGTTCCACTTCCCTAGGTCTGAAATCCAACCAAGAATTACAAAAGGAACATAAAAACTGCAAATTAAAGCACAATTTTAGAAGTATCGTATGAATTTTTTCCCTCTTTCTCACTTCAAAATTTCAAGGGAGAAATGGTATATTTTGCCAGCTATAATCCCAACACCAAATAACCTTATAACCAAACTTAGAAAAGCTGATACTAAATAGATTGAGACAGCTGAAGTTTTGCACTGCAAAATAAATGTACTGACTTAGATACTGCTGAGAGAAAGAGATGAATATATGTACATATAAAGGGATACACAACTGACAACCAATAATTTTAAAAAAGGTAACAGAAATCCTCAAGATTGCAATTGAGCAGAGAGGAGCCATTTTTCAATGATGATTGATTAATCAGAAAAGGTTTTAACTTTACTTTTCCAAGCATAAAAGTTAACGGCACATAGCTAGCTAGGGTAAACTTTGTACATTTATCTAGTTCTGAAACATTTCTGATCGAAGTCTGTCTACACTCAGACATCATTTCAGCAAAAGTTTACACATCAACAAGCATATTTTAAAGATGTTGCAAATGCAAACACTTCGCTGTGCATATAATGAAATACAACAGAACATGCAATAATAAAATATTTCCAACAACATACTGTGAAAACCTAAAAAATCATGCAAGAACTGAATTTCCATCGACCCATTGATAAAGCATAATATGGCAGCTTACTAAATACCATCAACAGATATAATTATGGTAACAAGTGCATCATTGTGTCAAAATATCTCTTTACAAAATGTACACTGTTTATTCACTGAAAGACATCTACTTAGCAGAAGAATGTGGAGTACCATAAGTAAGAGAGGCAAGAAAATTGGATGAGAGACAGTGTATACAAATCATCAATGGCAATCCATGCATGGGGAGAGAAAATACAAGAAAAACCAAGATTTGAAAATAGATTAGGAAAATAACTTAAGCTGAAAATTCTAACAGCACGTGCCCTGCTACAACTTTTGTCCAAGCGACTTAAAAGGTACACAATACTTGCTTCCATATGCCTGGGGCTGCATGGAAGTGAAAACTATTTCTCATTGGTGTAAATTTTTCAAAATGCACTTATTTATTCAAGTGGTTGGACGCAAGAAAGCAGAAGAACAAAAGGTTCTCTCTGCTGACCAAGTTCAGATTAGAATATTAGGTAAATTGTCCTTGTTCATTTCTGCTTTCTTGATAATAATTCATGTATTTTTTTATTCACTAAAGGCGACAGAAACTAGTTCAGTGAAAGAATAAAATTTAAATAAAAATTATATTTTTGGTGAGACACAAATCTTCATCTCCTCTGACATCTATCGGTGCTAATAGCTCAAAGTTCTCAGTTGCAAAACAGATCTGAAATTAGTTTCATTTCTCACTAGCAGCTTTCAATTCTGTGTTACAGATTGGATTTGTCATGCCATAATTTAGAAAATGAGGAAGATCAAAATGAATAAATACTGGAGAACACAAGAGGGGACAAGTAGAATAGTTGGAAGGATTGAGGTATGGTGAGATGTAATATGGCATAGAAATCTTGGAAAACTATGAAACACTTGACAGAAAAGAGAAAATGGAGTATTAGAATAATAGTAGTTATGGTAACAGAATGACATCCTGGCATACCACCGTAAAACAACAGGTTACAACAGCATTGCCAGATATAATGCCAAATTTGTGCCAAATAGAAAATCAGTTTACTCATAATTGGTTTCCTAATCTTGGCATTTGAGAAAACGCTTGGATTTCAGAATTAACCAAATACTTTGACAATCATAAAACTGCCAGCAAATACCACATCACCAAACACTGATTTGTTTAATCAGATTTCAAAAGCCTGTGCCAGCAATTTCACAGGACTACAAATTTATTTTGGATTTGATCATTGAAACTAATGAAAAAAAAAAGTTACTACTTTGGACTGTCCTGGAATCACCAAGGTCAGTTAGGAATGCCTGCAAATCATAGTGTAATATACTGTCAGGATACCAAACCGACCAATAAAATGACAATTATGTTTACTGTTTCAATGTTTGGCACAATCTGGCATTTCCTGCCATGTCATGGAAAAAGACTGCAAACCCCAGAAACAAAAGTACAGGATGCAAAAACAAATTTCACTCTCCTGTTTCAATTTCTGTTTTGCAGATGAACAAAAAACAACAAACTAGTAGCTGCAAAAAACTTTAACCTAAATTGAAAGAAGAGCAAATTTTATTCTATAAAAAAGTTTAAAAAATGTTGAAAAGTGAATTTGACCTAGACTGGTGAAACAAATGTTATTTTTCCCTGACATGGCAGTTTTATCTTAAAGCATGTCTACTGCCTCAGTTTGAAAACAACAAAAAGACACAACTCTGTCACCTTGTGATGACTGTATTCACTACATTTATCACCTCAGTCTGTGGTCAAAGGTTACATCTATGTACAGTTAATATATTTACAGTTTCCAGTGAAAAAAGAGGATGTTATGCAATTAGAATAAACATCAACAGACATGGCAGAAAAACATCAACAAACACGGCAAAAAAACAATAGACATGGCAGAAAAACATGATAGACCTGGCAGAAAAACATGATAGACCTGGCAGAAAAACATGATAGACATGGCAGAAAAACAATAGACATGGCAGAAAAACATGATAGACCTGGCAGAAAAACAATAGACATGGCAGAAAAACATGATAGACCTGGCAGAAAAACATCAACAGACATGGCACTCACTAAGAAATTTGCTGAAACAGAATAACAAGGTTTTGCCAACCATATGCAGGGATCCTGCACCTCCTTAAGAATGTTTTTCACAGGCCTTTCCAGGGCTACTTAAATGCAAGAAAATGAGAGAAAATGTATTTATGTATGCAATTTAGTTCACATTTTTTCCCCATTTAGCTGATATTTTTGAATCTCAGGAGAATTCCAGGATTAAGCCAATATTTCCAGGGCTTTTTCTCAAATTTATAAATTTCAGGGATTTTTCCAGGGATCCTTGAACTTCAATTCTGTGCAGGAACCCTGTATTTATACATGATATTTTTTAATGTCAACTTTTTTTCTTTTCCGTTCACCATGAGATATTATATATGGTTTTTAACAGAGATACATTTGTGGACATAATCATAATGCAGACATTCCCAGTAAAACTACAAATCTGCCTGACGGTGCAAATTAAAACACTAGAATGGCACAATGGGGGACCTTAGCAGAACCCAAATGTAAATAGTTTTCGTAGCACCACAAATGTACCATCTCCATTTTCTATGTTCTCTAACATCTCGCCAATCTACTTGGAAAATTGCAATTTTAATCTTCAACTACTGATTTCCTATCACCCAAGAAAGTGTTTTGATCAGCCAGTAAACTTTCAACAGTTAAATTTGTGAAAATATTCTGCAAGTAAACCATTCATACAAGTCAAAGTGAATAAATAACTGAATACATGTACCAAATGTTGATGCTAAATGACAGTATCTAGTCTTGTCATACCTGGGCTCTAGGCTCTGGTGCTGATCCCATTTAATTCATTACTCAGCAAAATCAATCTGAACCTCTCAGAGATAAATGTCAAATTTGAACATTCCACATCACTGACATGCAGACAGATAAGTTCTGCTCTAATCCCAGTAATAAATCATCTTCTCTTATAATTCATAGCTCACAAAGACAAAATTCTTTCAAAATTTCTTTCAAATACAAGCTAGATGGCTTGGATGGCTCATGACAGTGTACAAAACCTCATCCGCATCTCCTCGACCAGGAAATGGACCAGCAGTGCAGAAATAATATAAAAAAAACTCCTTTGCCTAAATATCCAGCAGCACACTCTAGTATAATAATCATTCCCTGCCAGAAGTTCAGAATCTGAAATTTAGGGTTTCGATGTGAGAACATTTCACAGCAAGAAGATCACATCACATTCTCAACTAAAATCCAAAAACTTGAATGCTTGAGTCACAGTAACTGAACGGCAGATTAAAGTTTCAAACCAACTGCTAACCTGTCAAAACTCCACTAAACAGCTTTCAATTCAAGGCAATAAAGAAGTCTACTAAATTTTACATTTATTCACAAAATAAAGATACTATCTTTTCAGATACAATGAATCTACTGGTTATTTCATTTTCATGGATATCTTAATCCCTTCTGGAGCTGTTGCACTAACTGTCTCCACCTTGAGAGGTCATGGGCAATGGCCTGCATTGTGGCAAAGTTTTCTCCTGTCCATTCAGCAATATTGTCCGTCCATTTCTTTCTTTGCATACCCCATCCCCTCAACTGTACCCTGGAGGATGGCCTTTAATAGTCCACCGGCTCTTGTCACATGGTTCTTCCATTCCTTAAGCAAAATCTTCCAGCTGGTCTCTAAATGTCTTCATAGAAAACTCAAGCACAGAAGCTATTATTTTTCGAAATAACACGGATGACATATATTTCCATAAAATAGTCTAAAGTTTCAATACAGTGTGAGTAAAATGGTTCACTAATGTACAGCCATTATGCCACCTTGTAAGAATAAAATTTCACAGACATGGTCACAGACTGGAGATCTCATATGTAAATTTAAAGAGCTATGTATTTCTTGGTTTCAGAAATACTGTATAATATAGAAATTTCCTGCTATGTGTTTTTTGGTTTCGGAAACGTTATGTGTATGATACAGAAATTTCTTGCTAGAACATATTTTCTATGTCAGATGGTTCCATGATGCCCCATCACAAAACACTGAAATAATTTCATATCTCAGAACCTAAACTGAAAACTATGACAACAAAAGCCCAACAGCAGAATGTAAAAGCATGAAACAGCTACAACAGATCAGTTATATCAAAAACCAAAATGAGGTCACTAGGAATAAAAATGATCATGGAGCAACTCAGATATCTTGTCATCACAGTACAAAACCAGATCTGAAGGATGCAGAAATGTTCCACTGAGTATCCACAATCTACCAATACTGCACCATACTAACAACCAACATTGTATCCAACATCACAAGGCTACACAGATATCCAACAGTACCGTAGATATCCAACAACAGTCAGTACTGTCATTTAATTGGTAAAGCTGTACATGCTGATTGGTCCAAACAACCTGGGTACTGGGTAATGCTGGCTCTTGCTTTGGTTTTCTGACAGGACACACCGTCCTAAAGCACTCAGTGTGAGTATGACAAAATTGATGGGAGATTTGAACCAACACAGACAATTGAAAGAAAACAAAAATCATCATGTATTACTTCTGTAGCAACCAGTCACAATATTTATGCTACAAATAAAACAAAAATACTTTCACCGTTCCACTGTTTTGTTAACTCATTTTCCAAGTATTTCATTTAAAATCTTTGGTCCATTTCAAAACTGATTAACTTCCATGAACTTAACCTTTCACTTTGAATTGGTCTGTCAAAAATGCAATCCCTGTATTAAAAAATGGCCAGAGGGACTAATTCAGAAGATCTATGTACAGAATGCCTATAGCACATACGCACAAGCTCTTCACTCTCTCCTGGTCATGTACAGCAGTCTTAGTAACTCAGAAACGGCACTGAAAGTATCTCATTCAAGGCTTGAAGTATTTATTTAGTCAGATGGATGGGGAGCTATTGTTGTTCAGATGGTTTGTGGCAGAGATCATGTCTGGTGACTTTCCAGTGCCTTTCAAACTCTGACCAAATGCAGGTGGAGCCTTTGAGCTATAGCCTGGTAGTGCTGAAGATGTGGCGATGTCTAGGCAGTGTGACTTGTTGTACTGATTGATACAGGGTCCGTTGATAGAGTCAGTGCCGTGAGATAAACTGTGGTATCCTGAGGAACTGTCACTGGCACAAGATGGAGACTCGTCAACCGACACTGGTGATGTGTCACACACAATTGGTGATGCCAGGGATGTATTCGTGGATGAGACGGATATGCTCAGGGCGCCAGGTGTCGATGCCCCTGATCCAGCTATTCCAGAAGTTGCTGCTGTGATTGGGCTGTCGTAAGAACCATATGCAGGTGGTGGGGGTGGCGGGGGCGTGCCTTGTATCCGACTAGCAAAATCCATATGTGACTGAGAGAGACGAGAGGCTGGGTGATGTATGGGGTGGTGGTGATAATGATGATGGTGGTGGTGATGATGGTGTAAACTAAATGGAGATGGTTGTGTTGGCTGAAGATGAGAATTGTGGTTTGACGCTGAATTAACTGACTGTGGTCTGACTCCAGCCCCTAAGGGGTTATCTTCAGTTATTTGTCTTGGGCTATTTTGGTGACCAGATTTATTTGAAGATTTGGTCCCCTTGTCTTTTGGGGATGGTGTAGCGGCAGTCTTTCCTCCCTCTGCAGGAGAAGCGCACCCTGTGCTTCCACTGTGACCTGACTTCAAGTCTCCAGGATTGTGCTGGGCAAAGCCTGGGTTCAATTCCCCCTCTGTAGGTTGCCGCTGTAACGGAGGCACAATGGCCATGCGTCGTGGGTTGGTTGGGACTGGGGAGCTGAGCCTATGTCGTTGTAGATCAAGATGTTGTTGTTGTTGTTGTTGTGGCTGTCGTTGTTGTTGAAGCTGTGGCTGCTGTTGTTGCAGCTGGTATTGTTGCTGCTGCCGTACCTGAGCTTCCAGTTTAGCTTGAATCACTCTCAGTTCCTTCTCTTGCTTGGCTTTGTCCGCCTGAGACATCAAGAGCAGAAAAACATTGTCATTACACAAACACAAAGGAAAACATATCTAGCCCATGTTATTGCAATGCCAATAAGTTAATTAGCCACTTTTAAAATTAATACCCTTTAAGCGTGTACAAATACTTAGAAACACAGCTTATTTTAACAAAATTGTTTACTTGGTCGAACTCTGTCACTAATCATCGAATTTGTAATGAACGGTTATTATTTCTTTTCAAACATAATTGATCTTCAGGGCACTTTTAATCTGCAACTGGTGATGATTCACATCTCTTGTACTTGACAATACATTTTAAAAATCCTATAGATAATGGTTTACACACTTCTAGGAGATAACATATGGCAAGCATATCCCTCCGTTTCATAAACAAAATATTGTGACAAAGACTGTAAGGATCACAGGCCATTATTCACATGATATTTCTTTCTAAGGTCATCATAATGATATACAATGACAGGAACTACCGACAGAAACATTTTCTCAACTTTTGACTTAACACATCACCACCAGCTGCATCACTCACATATGCAAGCCCATTATGTTTTGGCAAATTTCCATCTCCGGAAAAACAATAATCTAAAACTCCAGGAACTGGGAAATTTCTGGAGAATTCCCATCCCCGAATACCCACTTTTGGGGTAAGAAACTCTACCTTAATGATATCCAGCCGAGCATTCAGATTAGCATACAAACTGCCTGGTTTCGAGTCCTTGGCTGCCTGCTGCATGTTCGACTCCAGCTGACGCAGCAAATTGTCTTGTGAAATCAGACTTTCCTCCAGGCTACGATGTTTTTGTCGCAGCTGTGCCGAGAACATGTGCATTTCTGACAAGGTCTTGTTAGACCCTGAAACTAAAATGTACAACAGTTGTTCTTGACAAACCATGAAAAATTGCCAGAAAATAAAGTCCCAGAATAGAACCTGCAGAGCCATTCAACTGTTTAATATATTTCATCATTTCTCAAACATTCTATGCATAAAGAGTCTTTAAAAGCTGTCAACACCTCCCACCTTCCACTGCATCTTATACACCCTGTGTCAAAAATAATTTTTTAGATGTTTCTCTTAATTAACTAATATTGGAGAAATCTCTGCAATTAAAGACAAACAACTCCAATTATTTTGTTTACATTCATGTCCTAATGAAATAAAAATCTTTATTCTGAGTTGCAAGCAAGGATCGAGATAAACTGCTTTTTACAGTGTACAAGTTATACCTACCTTGTTCAGGCATTGTATTAATATTGGCTTCAGAGAGATGCGAGTTGAGTTGTTGGTTGGCACGATACATCTGAGGGCCAGAGCTCATGTTGCTCATCTCAGCCATAGGAGACAAGAGCTCTGGTTCATCTGAGTGTGGAGAAAAAGACATAAATTTCATTCGCTGTGAGTAAAGCAAAGAGAAAATGCCAAATGTGAAAACCCGCACCTGTCAATATACAGGTATCAGGTGAAATGGAAAAAATGCATTTTTTCCCCCGCTTTAGCACGATACTGATAGTCATGGGAACAAACCACCAAGTTCCAGTTTGCAAATTGTTTTGTCTTCATTTTGCTAGTTAACCCCAGGTGGCACGCAACTGGTGAAACCCCCTGACCTGGTCAGTGACCTGATTCACGGGAAATCTTATCCCAATCAGCAATCCTTGCCGAGGTACACAGTACAGCTGTTCACATGGTTTGTTTTGGCAGGCATAAGAACATTTCTGTTGTGTCTGGCCATGCTTAATTATGAATTAAACAATGAAACCTTTGTCTCTAATCAATGATCTGACTTATGATCCCAAACTGACAGCTATATTTTCTTGAGAATGAAGCGTGATAACTAGCTATGCTCCCAACTCCTGAACAAATGGTTTTGTCCAGATTGGCACACACTAATGAGCCAGCCTGGGTATCTCTAGGGCAAATGCTATTTCAGAACTTCTTTTTGATTGGTTCCCAGACACAGGCAACTCTAGCCAAGGGTTAGTTTAGGAGAAAATTACATAATATTGCAAATTTGTTGAGCAACATTGACCGTCTTTTCAAAGTGAGCACAGCTGACACTTGGGAACAGGGATTCGTGATGATGTATTTAACGCAGCGTGAGGGTCAAGAAGACCTCGTTCTATTCTACATCATGTGTAAAATATCCTATCATAGAACACAATGGAAATAAAAAATACATCATCATGATGAAACTGTTTATCTCAGCTGTCTCTCTCCACATTTACTCAGGTTTTCTTCTCCTATAATGAAGCCCTTTCTAGATTCAGGTGTTACTATCATGGGCTATTGATATGTTTCACAAGTGGCCATCTGTTGTTTACCAGAGGTTTAAGTTAAAATCCTCACTTGTGTATCCCTGCAAATTTGGATATAATATAATACCTGTTACTGATGGACTCAAATGATGATGTTTTCAAATGCATAAGGTGTAATTGCATCACCAATGGAACTGAACTCATTTTGCTTGAAAAACTAATGATAGATCAACAATAAAATTCAGCTGAAAGATAACTATCAAATCACGCTCTGAAAATGCCTTACTTAATTCAGACTTACCTTTTATAGCAGATGGTGTGTTTCTGCTTGAATCAGGGGAGAAAACTGACACTGGTGAAGCCACGTCAGATATCAGTGAGTGGGCCGGGGATCTGCCACCCCTATCCGCTCTGGTTGGCTGAGATGGTGACCTTCCTCCTCTCTCCATCGCCACAGCATGGCTAGGTGACCTGCCCAGACCAGGCAGCATGGACTGGGCTGGAGACTTGCTCCCAGCCGAAGATGTTGACCCACCTCTCCCCTTGAGCAAGTTTCCCAGAATGGAATGTTCTGGGTCTGTGTCTGGAGTCATGTGACCTGCAGTTTGACCCTGATTGGCCACTGACCTCTGTGACCCCTCCTGATTCCCTCTGTTGTTGCCAGCCTGCTGATTTTTCCCATACAGTGAATTGCTGCTGCCTCCTTGAGGGACCTGACTCTGAAATGATCCGTTTGGGCTTTGGCCTGGGAAAGTTGACCCCTGGTTGTACAACAAAGACTGTCTCACCCCTGACCCAGTCCCTGTAAAAGCAGATATTGAAGGGTCATCTAAAGACTGGGCCCGCTGAAAATGCTGCTGTTTTTGTATATGTGATTTACTACCCCTGGGACGTCCAACCCTTTTTTCAGTACTGACATTCATTCCTGACATTGTTCTATAGGGTGGAATTTGAGCACTTGGGGTACGATCTTGATTTCCCCATGATCTCGGTGACATCAGCTCCTGGCTGGCCGTTCGATGTAATCCAAAGTCCGAGCCAGGATCTAACATATCAATGCCATCCAGAGACTGCATTCTTTGGAACATGATGCTGTCATCACCATGAAGTCCTTGAATACCAGACAGATTGTCGGACTGATGACGTGGACTACCATCCCCTTCAGAAGTAAGTCTATGAAAATCTATATTCTGACTATCTGGAGACATCATGCTACCGCCAGTTGACAATGATCTTTGGAGGGACAGACCCGAGTTTGGGCTCATGAACACATGATCTCCACTGTTCCCCATGGGTGACAAGCCACTTCTGGGAGACATACCCCCAGGGGTGGAGATTGGAGAGATGCTACCTGGTGGCAAAATGGAGTCTGATTTCCGAGTGTTCCCCATGGCTTCTCGTAATTGTGACAATTGTGCAATGCTGCTGCTGCTGCCTCTTCCTCTTGCTCGACTTCCCCTCCCACGACTTCCTCTGGTACCCCGCACCCCTCTAGTCACACCCCTGCCCCCTCTCCCACTCCCCCGTGGCCTGCCCCTCGTCCTACCCCGACCTCGGGCTCGGCCTGTGGGATTGAGCAATGCTTGATTTATCAAAGCATCACCAGTGTAAATACCTTGATTGTCAGATGGCACAGATGGAGGTCCAGAATTGTCAAACAAATAATCAACAAAAGAGCCTGTGCTGCCGCCTGGCACAGGACTGTCACCACCACTATTATCTGGCAACATTGTATGGCACACGGCACTGGGGCTGGACATTTGCTGCTGATACTGTGGACGTTGTGAAGTGTATATGGATTGCTGCTGGTACTGTCTGTTGTAAGTCACCTGTTGTTGCATGGGCTGGTCACGGGCATTATCAAAGTTGTATGAGTCACCATAACCAGTGCCCGTGGGCGGAAGTGATGTCGGAGAAAGCATATTGTTTTGTGACTGCTGATACTGGCTTCCCATGGAATACTGAGAGTTGTGACTTCTCTGTTGCTGGCATGAAGATGAAGGTGCCAAACCAGGCTCTTGCTTGGGTGTGAGGGGTGGGATACGCATGTGGTGGGATAAATTGATACTAAGGAGGTCTCCACCGTCCCCTGCAAAACTGTCCGTCAAGACACTGTTTTTCATTCCTCCTTTGGACATCACCATGTGAGAACTTCCTCCTCCAGCCTCAAGTGCTTTCACAGCTCTTTCTATATCCGTCATACTGTACTTGATGGAAGGATCGGCCTTGACCCACATCAGTTCCTGCTGATGACGAGACACTTGCTCTCTCCCTTCACGTTCACTGGGAAGGATAAGTCAACAAATTACAACATTCATCACTGCCACTTTTCATATTAAGATCCATGTTTATACATACAGAGGCTACATTAAACTTTTGCATTCACAGCTTTAGAAAATTTTGCAGACTTGAAACCGACATAAATGATGAAAAATGTTATTATATTGATTTAAGATTAATAGTCATCATCTTATATAGCTCTTCAATGGACAGAGCAATAATCTTTCAAAAGTTAAGCTCCTCATAATACGAAATCAAGAGAAAAAATTCGCATAAATTGCTTATAATTGCTACACCATATTATGGTAATCGGTGTTTCAGAAATGCCATCATTGTAAAATGCAGTCCCAAATACACGGACTGACTGAATGTAGCAAAAGAAGAAAAATGTTGTATTTTGCAAAGCCAAAGTGAACTGAACACGAAATTCCTAAACACTGAAAATGAAACAAATAAGTAAATAAAGAAATAAATAAAATACAAGTTGTATTTTGCAACGCCTTGTGTTAGAAACAAGTAAAAAAAAAAACAAAATGTACAGTAAATTCCGGAGGAACAAAAAATTCCATAAATAAATGAAAAAATAGCGTGAAAGACCAAGGTGGTCTGGAGGCAAGGTACTCGCCTCTCATGCCAAGGGTCCCGGGTTCAAAGCCTGGCCAGTGCAGGCATGTTGGAAGTTTGGGATTTTTCTCATATTTTCGTGTCCCTGATCCTAGTGGGGGGGTAGGATCGAGTACCTAGTCTTCTCGGATAAGGACGAAAAAATTCGGAGGGCCCGTGTGGACGTTGCGCACGTTAAAGATACCTTGGCCGTTGGAAATCGTAAAGAGCAGGCCGAATAGGCCGCTGCCTGGGCAAAATTAAATAAAATTCATCCCTACCATTCCCTCCCCCTCCCTCATCCTGCCGCAAAAAAAAACAAAAAAAAACGCCGACCGGCGCTGCACTGTGGCGACGACGTGCCTGCTCCAATTATAACTGGGCTGCAATGGCACAAAGGCAAATTTCCCAAATGGGATTAAAGAGTTATACATATACAAATACAAATACAAAATACAAATTTAGCGAGAAAATCAGGCTTACTCCACTAGATTGTGTAGACAAAAGAGGAACTTGGGTTTATTGGTGTGTTTGTCCCTGGCCAGTTGGATGGTTGTGTGTACATAAACCACGTCTTGGCTGCGTGTGTACATTCTGTACGTACAACTGGAGCCTCTCACATTGATCAGAGCTGCCGAAACATAGGTTGAGGGGAAAAGGGGGAAAGAAAAAATCTGTCAGTAAATATCACATAGTTAAAATACACAGTGCTGAAGCAACTTGGCGGAAAGCTATATGATATTGTCACTATTCCTTATGACTGTGGTAACTCAGAAATTCAAAAAAATCTATTTACGCACTTATTCAACAACACTGAAACCCACTTCTAATGATCTTGGTTATAGACTCGTAAGCTGAAAAAATCACTAAACAAACTTTCAAAGATTCATCCTAACTAGACCAGTTGTGCTCAAACAAAACAGGTTTTTTTTGGCTTCTCCTAAAAAACAGCCAAAACTGATTGCTACAGTTTTAGGGATGATGACAAAATGTAATACAATGATATATCTCTAAAATAAACTTGCATAAAGAAAGAAAAATATGCTGAAGAACTAGCTACTTATGAGTATGATATTCATCAAGTAATTCTAGCAAAATGGCTCTTCAAAAATATATTCCATCGGTGTTTCAAAGGTGAAAAAACTCTTCTGACACAGGTCTGTGAACTCTACTTGGGCTGTTTGTTCATCATTTTGTTAATGCAGTCTTACATTTATCCCCCATAAAAAGTCCTTCATATTTTTTTTCTGATCTTTCAAATGCCAGTTGACTCTGATACGACACCTTATTTGCGTTATTTGGTTTTCAAGGGCAGATTAATAATGTATAATAATAATGTATAGCATTTATATAGCGCATATCCATTTAAAATGCTCTATGCGCTTTACAGAAACAACATGTCAACCACAGAGCAGAATGGAGCTGCCGGCGAAGCGCTCAACACACTGCACTGCTTCTTTCTCTCTCCCTGTCTCGCTCACTCTCTCTCTCTCTATCTCAAAGCAAATTGTAACGCAGCCTGTTAGGCGCAGTTCACAACTCAATGAGCTTTGATAATTTTCATGTTGCCCAAAAAATAACGTTGAAGATAATGACCTAACTGGCATGCTCAAACAATGTTTCCCTTAAAAACCAAAAAAGGACTGATTAATTCTGTTTGTGGGACAACTGTTATTTCTAAATTACATTAATTTGTGCACTTTTATTGACACCTTGAGGTTAAGAATGGGGCCACAACATCTTTTGGTTATAGTCCGGCAAAAATCAAACAAATTTAACAGTAGCTCAGGTTGCACCAAATAAATTTTGCTTCACTTATAGTCAACTTTCAATTTACGTTGAACTCCAAATCTTGATCAAATGCTGCATTAAACTGAGGCTCAATTGAGTTACCTTGATTGTGACTGAAGGCAACATGTTCTTGGTCATCCTGATGGACAAAACAGTAAGGGGAAAGGCCAATGACTTCATTAGGTAGATACCCACTCACTTGACAAGATCTGCAGGACACAAGACATAAAACACTCCAATGACAAACAAAAAGAAAAGAACATTATTAACAACTCTCAGAAGAGCAAAATGACAGGAGATCTTTGGGCGCTGAGAACCCCTCATCAAACAAATGTTTCGCTCGTTTCCTGCAGCAGCTCTCTGAAAGGACATGATTATCGAGGCATTTTCTGGGTCATCAATCTTCAACAATAACCATATAGGGAAACAGTGATCAGGACTTGGTAGTCACTCAGTAATTGACAAGTGGAATATATTAGTTTTTAATATGTCCACATTACTGGTAAAATGAAATGAACTTTATTTTTTTGCTGTTGTTGAAAAGTCAAAAAAATTAATTTCAAGTGTGCAAAGTATTTTTTTTTTTTTTTTCAAAATTACTGTGGTCTGACCTTGCTGACCACCCTATCTCTGACTGCCATGCTGGTTAAATACTAACGCTCCCTGCCACATCCACAGATACTCATAATTTCCTCAACAGACAATGCACATCACAGACCTGGCATCGATGTAGATATATTTCCCATCCAGGGCATTGTGGGACACCCATTCAACAAAAGGGGAGCCAATCCCTTCCTCCTCCACTTGAGGTGTCATTACTCTACATGCGCACATTAGCCATGTTTCATTCTGACCTGCAAAAACCAAACACAACATATCAAACTGTAACACTAGCAATCAAAACAACAAATTTGCTCCACTGAAAGACTGGCTTTACACTCCACAAAATTTCAAGTTATTGGACCTTTGCATGTGAAAGACCAGAGCGAATTTATATTTATATTTGCTTTAAAAAGTAACGTTACCAGCAGCCTCCACAGCAATCTATCATTTTCTTTAATCTCGCCATAAACATCCCCCCTTGCCCCCCTCCTCAGGTGAAAGTGAAATCGAATTACATGTCCTAAATGCAGTAAATGACAGAAACAGCAATGAATCCTGCAAATACTATAACCCAACACCAATAATCATGTACTGGGATTCTTTGGTCAAATAAACTTCAAAAGCAATACAAAAAAAAGTGCACAGTGTAATAGGAAAGCCCATCTCCAAATGCCTTGTGCACCAGTCTGTCCGTTGTGAAAGCTCAGGATACAATTTTATTACTGAAGGATGCTGGTAAGATTTCAGATTTTGATTGCTATATACTGCTGGCAACTATCAGATGAAACAAATTACTGGTGGGGAGTCAGAATTGCAGCTAAATATCAGCTGGATTTTTCCACCTGACTTTCATCCATTCCCTTCCCTTTCTGGACTTACATATCTGTGAGGCACCAATGCAAACTGCAAACATATGCCACGCCAAATAATTATTGTCAAAACTTGCCATGCACAAACTACAAACACAACTCCACTACCTGTAGAATTAGAAGCCAATGCCACCTCCTGCAGATGTCCTATCGCATGTACCAACTCAAATCTTCGTTGTTGAGATCCCGAGCGCCACATGTTGAGCATTCTTGTGTAGAATGAGCGCTGGGCTGAGAGTCTTCCTGCTGCAGAAATGACAGGAAGGAAAAGGAATGGTACAAATTTAGGAAAAATATATCTCATTATCTGTCTGACACATTTACACATCACTGTGACTACTGCACTTTTTCCTACCATTGCAAGGTATATGAAAAAGACTGAAGACCAAATCAATTAAAAGCTCTGATATCTTTTTCATTTCTATGCTCCTTCTTCACATCTACATAAAAGAAAACATATAAGCACCACACTTATCTTTTCTCAAACTAGATTTCTCAAAAGAAAAGAATATCTTTAGGGTTAAAGGAATACAATAACAAATATGAATGCTTTTTTGCAAACCGCATTACTCCCAAGACATCAGCAAAAGCTAAAAATAAATATGTTGTATTATCAATTGTGAACAACAGGAAGTTCACGGAGGGCATATCTGTGCTGTGAGATATGTCAATGCTCATTCACTGATGGGTGAGAAAAGATGTTATAGATATTAATTAATTCCCTGGACTGCACTGAGATCACATTATTGCTCTAAAATTGGCTACTTTAGGACAGGATGCTGTCTGAAAATGGAACTGACATCACCCGCCTGGTAGCTGGCCAACTCAAAATATCTGCAACTAGACGTCATCACATCACCATCCAACAAGCTGGCTGACATAAATCGGCTAGCGTGCAACTGGGCTTCATATTACATTACCAACACTTTAGGCCAACAAGAGATAATAAATTCCAGTCTTCAGAACGAATAGTGTCATAACAATATTATTACAATGACAAGCAGCATCAAGTTGGTGCTTGAAAGCATAATGTTTAAATTTCCCACATGAAGAAAAAAAAGTGTGTCAAACTGCTCATATTTGATTTCACTGTGCAGTGAAGTTTTGTCCTCTCAGTTGTAAAAAGTTCAAATTAAAGCCAAAGGATTCCTCAGTTCACAGATTGAGGAAATCGGTCTCACAGTTATGTTTGAAATCTTAATCTGTTGAGGCTTTTAGCCATGGGCTTTTGCATCTCAGTTTCTACTTAGTTTTCTCCATTTTTCTTCTTCTTGATTTCTAATTTTCTTCTTACTCCAAAAGCCCTCGTTATTTAGCCTTGCACAAAGATCAATGAGTAAAATATTATGTACTTTTCAACCTATTGCAGGCTTCCAGGGATTTAACCCCTTCCCTGCTTCGCCCGAAACTGTTCCGGACCTAGTTCGAAATTCCCGAATTGATTGTATTGTATTTCTTAGTTAGTTCCTCTATTTACTTGCATCATTTGCCTGTAATTTAAAAATGTGGGATTTATGGTGTGTAATTTTTTAGATTTGCGTGTTTTATCCCCTTTTGCACCTGGCACATGAATGGAAATCTGTATGGCAGGCACAGGGTTAATATCTTCTACATGACTAGAAATCTTTCAAAAAATGAATCACATTGTTTCAAGTGATGCTTTTTCTGTATTGTTCTGAGATGAACGACAAATAAATTTACATAATGTGATCTTGCTAGTCCCTGAGAAAACAGGCCATGTAACAGGGCCTACAAATCACATCTGTGCAAAGTACCGCAGACTCTCACAAGATAAAAAAAATGGCAACAAATTCTGTATTGCAAAGCCCTATACAGAAAACGGTACTAAATAAACTAGAGAGTAAATTCCAAATTCATTGTTTGTTTCTACATGAGACTTTGCAACATAAAGCATTTTCCACTTTTTGCCACAGTTTAATTTAGTTCCAAGTCCTGCTACAATCCCACATTTTTCTGTTTTGTTTTTTTTTTCCCAAATATTTTGTCAATCTCTCAAAAAATTACCTCCCTTCAAATTATCTGCCCACATCAATTTGTTGGTACAGCAGAACCAGGATTTAGTATTGCACCATTTACACAAAAAATATATATATATAAATTTAAAATCCTCTTATTTCAGTGCATAAAGTAACCATTTCTGTTTTGAAAAAACTACATTTCGTGACAATCTTTCACAATTTTGATGAAATTGTATGTTTTTTCTGTTGTTTTATCCCCCCTTTTCTCCTTCTCCGAGCCTGATCCAGGGAATGCTGACATGATTGAAAAGTATTGATTTTCTGGAGCTTGTTAAGTTTTCTCAGTAATAGCAAAGTTTTCACACCTTAGGCTCAACTGTATAAAGTTTTGGAGTGATCCAGTCTGAGGAATGGTGTAAGTCCTTCAATTATTTCCCCTGGCATCAATACTCGGACAAGCAAATGACCAAGTTACACTAAGTTTAGTACTAGAAAACCCTGAGGGGACATCTAAAAATCGTGTATCCCTGATTTGGACATATATTTTTTTTTTTACCCTGCCTTCCCCCACATGCAAGTTTTTCATGTTTTCCTATGTTTGGTTACAACCACCCCATCGCCCTATGTCTGAGCAAGTACAGCTATTAAAATGGTGAATATTCATGATCAAGTCTTAATATTCTGAAACTTTAAAGAGACATTTTGCAAGAATTATTAGACTGCTGCATTACTTACATGGCCTACAGCTGATATTTGTAGTAATCTTACAGTGTGCTTTGTTAAAAAAACAAAAAAAAACCGAAACCAACAACAACAAATAAAACCCAACTGTTTGGTTCATTGTCATTTCTGAAAAGCATATTGGGTAAATTCTTCTCCTTCCCTATGTTTGCTGTTCATACACTAAGGTGGCGCAGGCACCCCCCCCCCCCCCCTCCGCATACACTTGACTGCAGCAGAAGTCCTGCACATCCATGCATAAAGTTTTCGTCACTGGGTATATAACACAATAACAGTTGTTATGTTACTAGGGCTGATGCTGTGACTTACTCTGGCCAGGAAAGAGAGAGAACTGGGAATGCAAGACAGGTAACTCCTCTGGATGTACAAGGGAGTGAATTGAGCGTCCCACAAGGTTCAGCTGTTGAAAGGAAGATAATAAAGCATGACATAAATTCTCAAATGTAACACACCAAATCATTTACAGTGATCTATCATTAAACATATAAATTTGAAACGACGCAACATCAAACAAACCCAAAGTTCATGTTAGTTTTGTTAAGAAAACATTCACGACAACAACACCTCACATTATATACATTTTAACAGATTAATTGGATTAAAAGTGACATAGTTTCATATGAAGAATCTTTGCACTTTCAATTTTGTTTCAGGAAAACAACAAAACTGTTCAGTAATAGTGTTCTGGTATGATGTCAGGCCACAGTGACAGGCACAAGCGAAGCTTCCATATAATGACATTCCATAACTTAGGTGTGATGTTCATCATGGCAATACAGAAACAGGCGATGGTGAAAATTAAGATCTGTTGTACAACAGTTTCTTTAAAACTGCATAAACAACATGTTTTATAAATCTTTATTTAAAAACCCAAGGACGAATAAAATCACGGTTGGAGCCAGGACAGGACAATATCATATATGGCAAATTCTTTCAGGTGATCAGCATAAAGGCCACGGGGCCAGAAAGGGAGGGAGTTCCAGTGGGAGACCAGGTGGCAAACCCTCGCTAAACATAGATTATTTTGCTTTTCAAAAGCTAGATCGAGCCATTTTAAACAGTTAAAAATGTGACAATACCAACATTGCCTGAACAAGTTCCATCCCTGATAAAAAGCACTGAATTTTTTGTTTTTATTTTAAAAAAAAAATTTTTTATGACCTACCTGGTCATGTCCTAATAGCATTTCTACAGCATCCGAGACATAAACAATGTTCCCCTGGGAGGTGACAATCAGCATGAAACAACCCATGGTCTGGAAAAAAAAAAAAAGGTGCGAGAAAAAAAAAATCATTACCATGTTAGTATTTCGTTACTACAATGTCCACATCGATGTACTCTAACCAAAGCAACAAAATTATATAGACTTAACATTCTAATTAACTAGTTGAAAACAAAAGTGAAGTCAACAAAAATAATGCGCAATTTTTTTCAAAACCAAAGAAAGAAATTGCCAAAGCTTTAGTGTGGAATGAAACACAGACAAGTAAAGAAGGAGCTGGGGGCAGAAGAAACAACACAAAATGGACTGATTCCATATTGTGTGACAGCCAGTGAATCTGATTTCAGTTATCACTTTGTACATTTTGAGTAAAATGACTATTGAATGTTTGCCTTAAACTAGGATATATATGAATACAATTTCCTATCCGTTCTGAAGTTTATTTTAAGAAAAGCTTATGGCTGTTTTCCAGTAGGGTTCAAATGCATCATCAATCAAATGTGTGTTCTGAAATAAGCTTTCACACGTTTTGGGTGTAAATAGCAGCACTTCCATCATGAAAAATGCTTATGTAAATGGTAGGTGAAAATTACAAGTAGCCCAAAAATTACAGTCAGTCACAAGCTTTGAAGTGCCATTTAGGAAATAAAACAAATTCATAAGAATTTTGAAAAAATTAATTATGATTATTATAAGATTGAGAAAATGAAAGTGATTGGAAGGAGACCGTTTCCATAGCCAGTCTTTTTTTTTAAAAATTCATCACTGAATATTTGCAACGGTCAACAAAAATGATACTGTCAATGAAATGGAGACAAGCAAAGCATGGTGGTATCTGTGTTATATGAAAAAGTAATTGCATCATACAAATACTTCACTCTTCAAAGTCCATCACACAATAATCATATAATATCAGGTGCATTTGCCTGTACACTGTTAAGCTGGCAAGATAGACCAGTTGATGTTAGTATTTAAATCCCTTCTCCAAACACCTCCGGACAGTAAGCTAGACTGATTCCCATTTTACACTACTATATAGATTTATTTCTCACCAACCCTGTCTAAAAGTAAAAACATAACCAGATGTGTGATATCTATACTGTGTAACACATGATGTAATTGAGCAGTTTTTCTGGGATTTATTTGTGCACAAACTTGAATATGTATTAACCCTTTCAGTTCTTACAATTGTATACTGGCACAGCACAAAACTTATATTTTGGTACCAGTGTTCAGATAGTGTTAAACTTTAATGCCGAAGATTCTAATACCAAAGTTTAGCATTGAATTTCTCAGAATCTTCAAGACTTTAAATTGTAGCACCATCTGCACACCAGCATCGTGGTACAGGGACCAAAATGATAGCAGTGCATGGACCTGAAGGGGTCAGACACAGGTGTTAACATCAGAACAATTTTTCTTTCAAGAAAATTCACAATATGCTGCCAAAGTGGCATGAATGATTCACAATTTCATAATTTGCCCAGGCAATTAAATCAGTCTACAAATCTACATATCAATAAATAATTGTTTCAAATGTTGCTCCAATATGAAGAAAACTAATGCATTTGCATTGCAGCTATTTCATTCAAAGTGGACGTGATCAATTCTCATTCACAAGACAAGGGACCATTTCATGAGCTCATTCAAGCCACATATGCATGTCAACAAATGATTGTCACCAATATTGCTCCACTTTAAAAGAAATAATGCATTTGCATTTCAGCTATTTTTATTCAAAATGTATTTCATTCATATTTGCCCGATCAATTTTCATTCACAATGCAAGGGACCCTTCAATCAGCCCATTCATTAACTGGGTTTATGGTTTTGTTTTCGTCCCTCTATGAATATTGACAGACCTGGCAACATCTTGGTATGTTCCGTTTGCTAGTATTAATTCACAAAATATGTAGATCTATTCTTTTACACTGTCATGTTTTAGCTCCTTCTTTATCTCCATCTCTTTTGCATTTTTCTCTTCCATTCTCATTCAGCCAGTGGGTTTATTCTTCCACATGCTCCTTTTAAATATAATTATATTCTTTCACTGAATATTTATCTGTTCTTTCGCTGAATAATTGAATAGACAATTCTTAAAGATCTAAGAGTACTGTTCTCTTGAGAAGTCTTTGAAGACAATCCACCAGTGCCATTGTCATGCTGGTGTGTCTATCAGGCTAAAAGGAAGAAGACAATAACTCGAACTGTCTCTGTTTTAACTCTGTAAATTCTGTTCAATGTCAGGAGAATGACAGCATACACTTTATGAAGATTACTCACTACTGGGCTTATATCATGTTACTGAAAACCTAATCTTAAGCCTAATGTTAACTCTCACCTGACTCCTAAAAAAAGCATTTCAAAACAACAGTGCTGTATTCACAAATGAAAACACTCATAGACAAATACAGTATCCAGTGTGTGTCCACAACTGTGGCCACTTGGTATGCTCACCTGCTGTGCTGCCAAGGCCAATCTCCCCCCATCCATGTCATCTGGCCACCATTTGGTCTGACCATCTGTACTGGCCCGGGACTGAAGGCCTGTGACAGTAAACAACAACATAATGATCTGTACACTTGTACTGTGCATGAATGGGTGGCAGTGAAATAAATCAAGCAAGTTTTTCTGAAAGCTGTTGTCCATAAACAACAATGCTGCAAAAACACTACGTCCAGCATGAAAATGAACCAGCTTTTTCTGGAACAAATAACCCAAGGCAGACTTATCAACTAAATGACCATTTCAACAAGCGACACCTTGTAATAAAGGCAAACTGCAACTATCAATTACATACCAAGGGCTGTGTGGTCAAGTATTGCAACTCATTTTAACCAATTTTTTGGGAGAAGCAAATAAAGTAGATAATTTTCTTTATCAATCTTTAATAGTTACCGTATTTCAAAAAAATATTTAGACCTTGGTTTTCACAATTTAAACCCCAACTTATATAACATGACCTGTGGGTTGTCAGTAGCTGGAGGCATGCCAGATATCTCAATGTTGGTAAAAAGTCAAATTACAACAGTTGACCATGCAACTCTCTATCTACACCAGCTTCAGGAAGGAGGAAAGAAAGCGCAAAGACACCCTGAAGATGGGACAGTCCCGTAAAGTGCAGGTCAGTTGGCAGATCTGCCACGGGGGAATGAGGACTGCAGTTAACACCCTGACCAACTTTCACCCATGCCACAAATGCATGACGTCTTAGGATAATTTATCACTTTCTGTACAGATTTCCTCAATTTAAGAGAAATAATAACAATTACAACAATAACTTTCAGTTGGCTGTCGGAATCTTGATAAAACTACAATCAGAGGCTGCAGTTCGACGACTGTTGGCAGTCTAATTACAATGCCAAATAGACAAAAAAAAATCTCAGATGTGTTCACTGTTGGCTATAGTTTTTTGTACATAATATTAACAACAGCTTTCGAGGTTTACTTTTAACAGAACAGTTGATCGACAAATTCCTGTTTTTCCCCATAGGCCTCAGATATGAGGTTCTTTCTTGCCAACCAGCTTTTTCTACCACTATTTAACAATAGTTTCATTCTCTTTTGAAGTATACCACTCCTCACAATCTTAACATCGGGTTTATCAGTCTAATGGTGTGAAGAATAATTATCATAATTATAATGATGATATCACAGAGAAGTATCTTAAAGTGTCTCTTAATGAGGTCATCTAAATATCATGAGTTTTCCATCTCCACTTTTTACACATTTGCGGCTCTAATATTAAGATAAGAAGTTAGAAACTGTGAAACAGCTTGATAAATGCCATAAAGCATTTTAAACAAATGTCGAAGTGAGCAAATCAGTGTACTCACCCTGCTGCAAGGTGATATATGCTTGGGCAAGTCTCAGCACACTGGACTGGTCAAGATCTCCACAACTGGACAGTTTGGGCGCTTGTCTCAACAGTGCCTGGGCATAAGTGTACTCACTGACTTCTCTCTGCTTCATGGCCATACTGACTGATGCTGTTGTGCCAGTGTTGACACTGCTGCTGTAGCCTCCACTGTTGTTGTTGTTGTTGTTATTGCTGTTGTTCATATTGTTAATGTTGAAGTGGCCGCTGGAGACATCTGGATCCATATTTTTCTCCCGTTTACATGGTTGATCTCTGAAATCACAGGTACAGAAATAACAGAATTTAAACTACTTTTAAATGACATCAACAGACATTGTAAAGTCAAAATGTGCCAAAAAGAAAAACGTTGTTTGTAGCAAAGTCTCATGTAAGAAAACGTACAGAAACGACACAATAAACTGCAAAGGGAAAGGAAATATAAAATGCCTGGTATTGTATTGTTTCTGGACTGTTTCTTATGCAACATGCAACTCTTTGCAACAATTTTTTCTTTTTGCCACATTTTGACCTTGGTTCAAGTCTTGCTGCTGTGACCCCATGGTCCACATATTTTCGTGCATTTAAAAAAAAAGTATAATATCTATAGGCCTATATATAATATCTGTGCATTTTTGTAGTCTGAAATCACTGCTACTTTCAGAATATCCATCATCATGTCAGAAGCAAAGTGAGCATGTATCAGTTCCATCAATTTTACTTGAACCTTTCATGTCATTTCTTCCACAGAATGCTGATAAAGCCAAAGGCTAAAACGCTGTCTAGGTAAACAGTGTTGCTCTTCCTCTGAAGATGTGGGTAGCCTTGCTCTCCTAAAATGTCAATTCTATATTTTTATTTTTATTTTGATGTTTCTTCGAGGCTACTAGTATGATTTCCCCAGCTGCAAGGATGTACAGAAATTCTGTACAAAAGTGTCCTCTATTATTCACATTCAACTTTCCTCCGTTTCAGTCATGAAACAGTTGATTGATCTCACAGTTTTATCCTTACTTACACTAGAACATCTCTCTCCAACTTCATTAAGAGACCCACACACCAGTTACTAACTTATTGTGTTGCAAAAACTTTGGGGCATCGCTATATTGAGCTAAGGGTGAAAGTTCTGCCCTCAAAGGCCCTTTTGGGGAGGCCCCCAAAACTCTGGAAGCATTCTCATCGCCTATAACTCGAGTTATTGTGATGTAAGAGGATAATATAAAAGTGCTGCAAACTGTGGGTTATTTCTTAATTTTGCATAATTCACACGTAAAATTCTAAACAAACACTTCCGACTCCCTGCTTTTAGATCTATGATCTATTTTCAGTACCGTGACGCAGTTTCCCTCATCGTTCATTCGCTGAAGGAAGCAATTGTGGGTTAGCGAAAACATGGATCGCCTGTAAACTTTCGCGAAAAAGGGTAAACAAACTCCAGAGTTGGCGCGGAATCCGAGTCAACACTGATTCTGTCATTACGTTTCTTTGTCTGTGGAAGGAACTTTACTTTGTGTCCTTGATCTAGATCTAGATCATTATAAGTAATAAAGCTATTTCTCCCGGGCAGGGCCGGGCAACTCGGCTAGTCAAGTCAATAGTTGAAAGTCATTGTCACACTGGCCATGAACGTTGGCGTTTTCAGCTAACATCATAATAGATCTATCTGCAGTAAGACAAAGAATGATGGACGTCTGCATTATATGCAAACATAATCTCCTGTCTTTCTTGTGACAGATCACTGAAATTACACAGGCATCAAAATCTTCACCGGTTGCCCCCCAACAGATTAATTTCACAGGCTAACTTAAGATTGACAGATCTGTGTTAACAAAATTCAAATAATCCACCTTCTCAGGAATAATAAACCTGAATATCTCTTTTGAACTAAATAAGGCAACGAGAATTGCCGGGTTGCACCTTTTTAGTATACTCAGCATCTAATGGCCGAGTCTCGTTACTTATAAAAACGTCCAGAGGACTGACTGGCCAACGGGGCTCTACCCCATGCTCCCCCTCTCTCCCCTGGCACGGCCGCGTCTTAAGCCATGACCTTGTGAGTACCCGCACAGCCCCGCAGTTTGGAATATTATTTCATTAGTGAAAGAAAATCTGGCCACGTGGTGCATGCGGAAATCCCCCAATCCCAGACAAGGAGTACTTCACACTTACGTACTACTACAGCAGACCACAGAATCTACAGTTCTACACCATACAGAACTGCATAGTGTCGTAGAAAGACCGATGACAATATTGTTCATCGGTAATGAACACCCCTGGCCTCAACTGCCACAGAAACAATAGGAATGACGAAGGGCAGTTACTACGACAAATAATGTAAGCAAAGCCAGTTTTAACTGTGTCAAACAGCAAACAAAGTCTAGGCCGAGGCCACCATCACCTCCTATTACGACACCACCACAAGAAACCCACACTATGACCATCTGCTTGAGAGGCAACCAGCCAGCAACCTTGCCAAAATCAGTTGCGCATAATTGAGGTCAAGTTTGCACATTGGAATCGCATCGTCCCCACGTAGATCTGCTGGTTACGACATCGTATCGATGTCGGCTGGAACCCGCCCCTACGGTAATTCTACCAATCCTACGGAAATCTACGTCAGATTGACATGATGTCGCTGGCTGGGCAATCAATGCATTGTTTTGTTTCAGTTTTCCCAAAGTACCATACCCTGACGATTTCAAATACAACTTCATGAACCCAAGAATCCAATAGGTCATTCACGTAAATCAACAAAATATCCAGCCTGTCCAAAGGAGCCCAATATCTTGATTCAACATTAAGCACTGCTGTATTTCTCTCACAAAACTCCCTGCCCATGAAACCGTCTTCAGCACCAGTCATGTGTCATAGCACATTAGCTGTCTGTACTACGGAATCCCAATCATACACACCCAAAAAATCGTAATCCGTTAATGACAACGCTTTCATTCTTAACGCTCGTTTCAACATCTTCAGAGTTAGGCTGGTACTGCACTCAGTAAAGTCTCGGTTGTACGGCTTGAACTCCCTGGGATGCATCTAGCGAGACAGACGTGTTCCACCCTTACAGGCAGGCAATGTCCAGTTTAACCACCACAATACACAAACATCCCCAGGCAAAGCCAGGCCTGGCTCAGTGCCAGATCGGCCTTGATGACACGCATTTCAGCGCCAAAAACATTCTAGGATTCGGAAAAATGAATAACCGACATTATTTCCACATAGCAAGTACGTCACACTTCCAAGTTATCTGCTACTGGATCTAGATAATACAGGCTGAACCAACATTCCCACCAACCAAAACGCTACCCTCCTATAATCTTGTGTACGAAGTATACCAGACAGCACCACCACATTAGTTCCTTAACTACTTGTGGAACGCTGGAGTAATTCTATGACAATACGAGGAAATCCACTCCAGCCATGCCCCTCCCCCCCCTTTCCAGCCACCCCCCATTTACCCACTGTTTTCTTTTCATAAAAAATGTGGTGCATCATCAAATACATACACTACGCATGTTTTATTTACGGATGTAATGCCGAGGAGACACTAATCTCCACATGAACAAAGCTAATGATGCCCACGCGCTATCTAACACACGCACATTATTTACAGTGTGCTGTGAGAAATGCGCAAAAAGTTTCTATTGTCTCATAATAATTACGGTAATCAGACAACTGAGCTTTCTTTTCTTTTATTCCCGTACAGAAAGAGGTCTTTACATAATCAGTGTCTGAAGCAGCGCTCGTCAACGCTATTTGGCTGGTGGCGTCTTGAGTCAAGTCTGTCCTGCTCTTTTTATTTTATTTGTTAGGGGGGATTCAGTGCGCGATATCTCAGCTGACTCAAACACGTTTTGACGCGTCCAAATAGTGACTAAAGACGGACTGGTTTAAGGCTCACCGGTGCAACAGTTACTGGCCCCCTTTGACTCCACAGTCCATATTTCACACCAAAACTGAGACAGACTTGAGTCTGTCTCAACTGTCTGCCATGAGCCCTACACCTTACAACTTATTTACTTCTTGTTTAAACTTTCACTGAATGCCAATTATTCACTCCTGTTTCCACACGGCATTTGTCTTTAAAAAAAAAAACAACCAAGATATTAGCTTTAAGTAAGCGTAAGTTGAAAATTCTAAAAAAGCAGATACGTGCATTATATTGTAGCGGTGAAGTAATGTCTCCGGTGCTCATTCTACACGTGCACTAGTTGCAGAGTTGTGTGTTGACCCGGAACTGAAATTCGGCTTGTTTTGCTGGGACGGACGCCGGTCTGTGTCCAGTCAGCCCCCACGGATTATTCTTTTAAACAAACATTTCAAATATATCGTAACTTCAATTCTTGCCTTTTTTTAACAATCTAAAAATTACAAAAAGAATGCCAAACTAGAACTGGTCCGATGCGACATAGTAAAAACCACAAATAGCCGTTGTTCACAATAACCACTGAACGATCCGGATGGAAGTCGTGAAACTGAATTAAAGACCCGAACTCCACATTTACACATTTCTGTGTTGCTGCCACACGATGTCGTCCAGATGAACATTTCTGTTTCTCGAGTGCTTCGGCCTAATGATGTTGGCCCTCGACATGATCTCATCCTTACTCAAAGCCAAAGACCTAAGAAAAAAAAAAAAAAATAAAAAAAAAAAAAAAAAATTTTAAAAAATGGCATAGTTGCACATCTCCAGCGCTGACACCCGAAATCATTTTTATTTCTTTCTCTCAAGAGATTAATGTTCACACAAACGCACGGCACATGAACAGCATACTGCCCTCGCCCCGTCCCATTATCTAAAACTTAAAAGCCAGAAACAGATTCACAAACGCGCTCACATACACACACACACACACTGAAACACACACACACATTCAAACACACATCCACACGCCACAACCAGGCCGATAATGTAAAGAGTGACAGGCTTAAATGTTTAATAGATAAAGGGCGAAATCGATTCCCTCGCCTTGACAGGATTTCGCATCCAATCTCCAGTTTGAAATGTCCGTCAATGTTGAGCGATGAAGTTTGATTCCAACGACGCCAGTTCCTAAGTTTAGCCGCCAATATCTTTAAGGGGACAAGAAAATGGTGTGGCGCAGACATCTGTACGGCCATTGCCCAGTCTTTCCAGCGCCACCCCCGTCCCTGCCATCCCCAACCCCTCTCCCCAGTTCCGTATGTCTGTCACCGCGCGTCAGAACACGCCGACCTTCGGGCTGGGTAGCCGCGGACGGGCTGGGATTATCGGCCGCCACATTGTGGGTGGGCGGTTTGAAAGGGATTAAAAACCTATCGCGACAAAATAGACGATGCCGGGGCATTTTAGAATGTCACACCCTGGACATGATGTTTTCTGGATCTCTTTTGGTTACTGTCTGTTACTCACGAAATCCGTCACTCGGTGTTTGTCGGTCTTTCCAACAGATTGATGGAGCCGCTCTCTGAGTTACACATGACCCGATTTAACAACCGAACTAAACATTACTTCTCTCTCTTTCTCTCCCTCCCTCTCTCTATCTCTCTCTCTCTCTCTCTCTCCCTCCCTCTCTCGCTTTCTCTCTCTCTCTCTCCCTCCCTCTCTCGCTCTCTCTCTTTCTCTCTCTCTCCCTTCCTCTCTCTCTCTCTCCCTCTCGCTCTCCCTTCCTCCTCTCCCCCCCTCTCTCTTCCTTCCCTCCCTCCTTCTCTCTTTCTCCTTCCCTCCCTCCCTCCCTCTCTCTCGCTCTCTCTCTCCTCCTTCTTATATCTATCTTCTTGTTCCTTTCCTTAACGGGTGGTTGGTGGGCGCTTCTGGTAGGATCTCCTTCTGTCCCATCACCCTGAGATATTCGGTAAATTATCTTCAGCGTCAGTAATGTCGTGTCGGCGTACTTTCTCCAAACTCAAATTAAACAGCCAGCACAGACTGCCTAACTCCAGCTGGAGTCAGCTCAGGATTTTTCTCATATTTTCGTGTCCCTGATCCTATTGAGGGGTAGGATCGAGTACCTAGTCTTCTCGGATAAGGACGAAAAAATTCGGAGGGCCCGTGTGCACGTTGCACACGTTAAAGATACCTTGGCAGTTGGAAATCGTAAAGAGCAGGCCGAACAGGTCGCTGCCCGGGCAAAATTAAATAAAATTCATCCATACCATTGGCCCCCTCCCTCATCTCCCCCCCCCCCAAAAAAAAACCGCCGACCGGCGCTGCACTGTGGCGACGACGTGCTTGCTCCAGTTGTAATTGGGCTGCAATGGCACAAAGGCAAATTTCCCAAATGGGATTAAAGAGTCATACAAATACAATACAAATGGACCGACGGATTAGGAGGTGAGCGCAACGCAGCAAAGCCAAGCAGTGCACACCTTCAAAAGTTAAGTACCGTGACTTTTCATGTGCAAACACAATCGTCGTAATTATGGCAATAACAAAACATAAAATTAACTCGCATGAATAGCTGGTAATTGTCCCTACGCTAACAAAGGTACTTACGGAAGACACATCTGAAGATTGATGATATAGTCAAAGCCATGAATTTCGCCTGCTCAAGACAAAAGGCAAAATCAATTCTAGCGCCACAGAGAGGTTCCTTGAGAAACTTGATACTACCAAGACATACCATTTCCTTTTCTGAGTATATGCCATCAATTTGCGCGCGTATTATTTGCTGAGTCATGGTGAGCACTTGCTATTTTTCACTGTTTTATGAAGGCATGAGGTGGGCATTTGTTACATTGCTGACATCGTTGATACGCGCTCAGGGTTACAGGCGGAATTTGGCAAGTTCATTCGCCTCTATATACAGTGTCTCGGGGGCTCCTCCACTGTTGTTATTGTCAGAAATTCTGACATCTGACATATAATACACAATGGCCAGACAACCCAGAAAACAAAATTTACCTGGAAAAAAAGCTAACTTTGAAAATCCTACACATGATTCCATTTGGTCACTGCACACTTACGCAGCCATGTATTTTACATACAGGAAACATTTGTATCGCTCATTTTACATAGAACTCGTCTGTGACAGGGACACAATGAAATTAATCAAAAGAAGTACCTGAAACTTGAGTGTGAAAAATCGAATGGCCCTCCTTTCACTTTCCCCTCTGTTTTTCTGGACAGAAATGTTACTTCGTCACAGTTAGTTATTTCGTATCTTGAATTACTAAACAATAATTATGTTTAATTCCCAAGAAAATAAGGCTAAGCGCATGGACAAAAAGGACTATAAAGCAATTTTTCTTTCTGTTCGCTGAGTTAGGCTGTTTTACGCTTCACACATACCTGGTTTACACGTGGAATGCTAGTTGCAGCTTGATCACCGGAGAATAAATGGAGGGCCGAGTGGTAAACTGTCGTAGCTCAGCCTTTACTTAGTTTTCAAAATTTCACCCCCAACCTTTAACACAACCTTTGGGCTGTAAAGGGCTAGAGACATGCAAACTATCTTCTTTCTTTTTTTTAAAGTGGAGTTACCACAGTTTACAATGCAGCAGCCCCCGAAAAGTTAACGCTAAACACCCTGCAGCCAATATCAAGTCTGTTTTCTTTTCATTATGGAGGCGTAACGATCTGTCGTACCTGTCAGCTTCCCAAGGCCATCAGTAAGCGGTGATTGTCCTACAAATCACCGTATTCCGCATTTAGCCAAAGAGATCAGTTTAACAACAACGACTTTCTAAACTCGAATGTAATTATTTATCCTCCACGTCCACAAACTGAGACTGATGGGGCGCGCAAAGATGCTCATACAATCACTGGCTTTAAAACCTTTTCTCGTTTCACAAATAGATTACATCCATACGAACTCTAGCTTGAGTTATTTTCACTGTCAAATAATCTGACAGCCTGTTTTTGCAGCTTCCTCGTCTTTCTCCGCCAACACAATGTCCACTACCACCACAATGTCGTCCTCTTCCTCCACCACCACCGCCATCATCACCATTCACACCCACACACAATGTTATAAAATAATATACTAAACAGACATTGAGGAGAATGGAATTTTCTATGCGAATAATCATATGCTCTGGTAATAAAAAAGCGCCTAATTGGTCTATTGAACTTTCTTTAGTTTGTAAACACTTGTCATCATTCATCATGTGGGCGATGTCTGTCTCCTCCACACCTGTTACAACTATACCATGGCCAGGTGAGTATCGACCGTGTCAAAGTTTTTGCCAACGCTTGGGAACGACAAGGCACATGTTAGTTCGGACCTAGGGGGTATCCACTGGCTTTTTGAAGCAGGGATGTGGAGTCGGAGTCGGAGTCGTGGAGTCGGAAGCTTTTTAGCTGGAGTCGGAGTCGGAAATTGTCAAGAGCCTGGAGTCGAACACGGAGTCGGAAATATTTTCTCCGTCTCCGACTAACATTAGATTTTTGCAGAGTTTTTGTTTAAAATACATGTATTTTTAAAAATTAAATCAGATTATATTATTAGACAAACATTATGTTTTTTTCCTTATGTGGATAATATTAATATTTTTTTAAAATCTCAGCAACAACAACCTAAGTTCTTATTTAAGAAAAAAGTAATGAAGGATCAACTGTTCGGTTAGAGAAAGAGGCCGGAGTCGGAGTCGGAGTCGGTCATTTCAGAAAAGGCTGGAGTCGGAGTCGGAGTCGGTCATTTTCAAAAGGCTGGAGTCGGAGTCGGAAAATTTTCAGACCGACTCCGCATCCCTGTTTTGAAGAAACAAACTTGCAGGGCACAACCTGTATTTTAGGCTCGTACAGATCGCCAGAAAAGCAGAGCAGTGCAGGGGAGAGCAGAATTTGATCAAATGTACTAGACTAGGATGTTGTTAGGGATGTGTTCAGACTGTTGAGCAGAATGTTGTAAGGAATGTGTTCAGACTGTTGAGCAGAATGTTGTAAGGTATGTGTTCACTGTTGAGCAGAATGTTGTGAGGGATATGTTCAGACTGTTGAGCAGAATGTTGTAAGGTATGTGTTCAGACTGTTGAGCAGAATGTTGTAGAGGATGTGTTCAGACTGTTGAGCAGAATGTTGTAAGGGATGTGTTCAGACTGTTGAGCAGAATGTTGTAAGGGATGTGTTCAGACTGTTGAGCTGAATGTTGTAAGGAATGTGTTCAGACTGTTGAGCAGAATGTTGTACGGTATGTGTTCTGACTGTTGAGCAGAATGTTATGAGGGATATGTTCAGACTGTTGAGCAGATTGTTGTAAGGGATGTGTTCAGAATGTTGAGCAGAATGTTGTAAAGTATGTGCTCAGACTGTTGAGCAGAATGTTGTAAGGGATGTGTTCATACTGTTGAGCAGAATGTTGTAAGGTATGTGTTCAGAGTGTTGAGCAGAATGTTGTAAGGGATGTGTTCAGTTCAGACTGTTGAGCAGAATGTTGTAAGGTATGTGTTCAGACTGTTGAGCAGAATGTTGTAAGGGATGTGTTCAGATTGTTGAGCAGAATGTTGTAAGGGATATGTTCAGACTGTTGAGCAGAATGTTGTAAGGGATGTGTTCAGACTGTTGAGCAGAATGTTGTAAGGTAATATGTTCAGACTGTTGAGCAGAATGTTGTAAGGGATGTGTTCAGACTGTGGGCAGAACAGAGTGGTATAAAATTAACCGGGCTTTTTGCTGCTTGATCTGCACCACTTACTTCACTGTGCTGCTATGGCGTCGCATTTTATCATATCTGAGCGAATCAAATGGAGATGCACACATACCCAGAGTTATCAACTAGAATGTGTTATGTCCAATAACTAGAATGCGTTATGTCGAATTTTTTCACTGCTCTTAAATGTCTATAGATATCCAAGACACACCGTGTGTGACTTTAATTCATAACCCAATGAAACAATTCGTGTAACCGTGCTGATCTGAAGCTATTGCAAATTATTTGAATTTTCATTAAGGTTAAAAATGTCAAACTAGTTTTTTTTCAATTTGACAATAATTTGGACACAAAACATTCTGGTTGCAAACCCTCCATAATTATGTGCTAGACACGGGTTCATTGCAGAGTCAGCAAGAACATGAAATCCAGAAAATTTAATGACCACAGCACGACAGTATATTGCATGCGTGCGCCTAGCCTGAGAGGATGTCTAAACCTACTTGAGGATTCTACCCCTGCCCGCAGTATGAACACCCAAACTTTCTGCTCTGCTGTGCTGTGCTAGCGCGCGCGCAAGGGGGGGGGGGGGGGGGGGCTTTTTCAATTTTGGACAAATTTTATCCATGACGAATGACGAGAGTTTTTAATCGCTTACTGTCAAAAGGGTGTGGGGGGGGGGGGGGGCTTTTTCAATTTTGGACAAATTTTATCCATGACGAATGACGAGAGTTTTTAATCGCTTACTGTCAAAAGGGTTTTGTCTCTGTTTTCTACGCCACAGAAGTACCGGTCATGCAGATGAATGATCCATAGATAGCATGTCCTGGACTACAGCTTTTCTTTTTTCAGTGTGCCACCGCACTGAGGCAAGTTTGTTTTGCCCCGGTTTTAGTGTCAGATGTGGACTGCGGAGCCAAACGGGACTTCGCGCTCTAAAGAGACTGAAATAATTCTGTCCCGCCAACTGACTCAAAGGAAGTACAAGTCAGAGTCAAAACCCGACGCAAGACAAGACTTGTCTCACGGGCACGGCCAAGTCAGCTGACATGCCTGTCCTCAGAGCAGAAGACCATGTCCTTAGAGCAGCTGACTATGTCCTCAGAGCAGTTCACCACCCCTAGTGTGACCACATACTGACTGATTATGACTATCAAAAGCCTCGGACTGACGACGCAAGGACAAGAGAGCAAGATTAGGTAGAGGCTCCTGATAACCGCTTATGCCGATAAGAACAAAATAACCCGTCCAGCAATTATGAACAAAATAAAATCCAGTAAAAACATGGAATGCATTAGGCACGTCACAAATCAAAGAAAGGGTGAACGAATGAATGGAAAAAACCAAACGATCACAGAGAGAAAAATTTCAAAGGAGTGCGTAAATCAGTAAATCATGTTAGAAGCGAACAGTGGAGAAACTCAACGAAAGACCATACATCAAAGCCCGTATCTAAATGTCAACAAAATCAAGCGATAAGACCCGATGATAATACGCCAGCAGCGCAAACAGGAGTGGCACACACACCGAACTGTTTACATCTACATTAAAAAAAACAACTGCATTATATCAGTGACAAACTTACTGCCAACACAGAAGATAGTGTTCTGAGCCTTGGACAAATATACGTTCATTTGTCACAGAAAGTAACGGCAGGACTCAACTAGGGCCAGACTCACAACACTGACCTGAATAATGCCAATAGCCGAGGAATGTCGAGGATCTAACATCAATAAATCTCAATTCCCGTGATAATATGCTGTGAGTTAACAGGTTGCTTTCATGGCACTGTCACGAATTTCTTGCTTCACACAATGCCCCATGAGTTTGCGATAAACCAACAAGAACCGAAGAAAGGAACACAATTTCTGCAAGTAATCTCTCATATAAAATATGGTGTACTCAGCGAAAAAAGGACATGGCTATAGACAGCAAGCCACCAGCACTAAAACTGGCTCATCTTTTGTGAAAGCTCCAGGCAAGTTTAATGAGCACTGTTATCCAAGTTGTACTCCGACACTGCCGCTCCTCCACCAATTATGTTCAATGATGTACATGCTGCCTATGCTCAAGAAGCGCGGTGACCCTTCTCTGTATGTCTTGAATCCCTCTTCTCATCCAATATAACTATTCACGTGATCGAGTTCCACAAAATAATGCAGTATGTCGCTGGCCCTATCATGAAGCCACGCAAGTGCTAAGGATCTAAATTTACATAAATAGCGGATAAAACTGCTTTACTTGAGATGTATTTTTCATCTTAAATATATTTTAGCACTATAAAAATACACGTATGAAATACTGTATGCTTCAAAGAGTTCATAGACTATTTGGAAAAACATTCAATAAAAAATAGTTGACAGCTGCAGTTATAGTTATGAATGCACTTGTGCCATCTCAGCACTGGGTCAGCGATATACGGCTCTCTCACCCTCTCCGGGATGTCATATCATCACGATAGTTCCTTGCGTCAGGCACACATTTTCCAAACGTTACGACACGAACAGCGTCCACTTTCTCTTCCGTTTCTCCTCTTTCCAATAAATCACAGTTTCACCTAACTGCATGAAGAGTCGTGTAACCGCACCAAATCATATCATGAAGTCCACCGTGCCTTTAACCTATGATAAAACTACTCCTCTTAGCATTTCAGCCTAAAAAAACAGCCCCTCAATTCATTCATTGATGTTAAATAACCATCCTCCCAAAACGTTTATATGTGTCGCCGGTTTCGGCAAGTGACAAAAACAATCAAGATGTTCCACAGTGTTACTTGTGAAATCACTTCGCAAATCTATGCACTGCATCACTTCAGCTGGGAACAGCACGTCGCACTGCCGCTATAACTGTCCTTTTCTGGGGAAAACCTGCCTTTCATTGTTCGAACACTTTTTTTGCGCAGTGCAAGTCGAGAACAGTCCATTTTCCGATGAAACGAACAAGGAAGTAGATTCTCTTACGCCCTGACACATGCTCATTCCAAAGAAAAATATCACAATGGCATCGCATTGCTATCAGCAATTACTCTAATGTAAACACTCTCTGTTAACCCTCAAAACCTGGGACAAAGCCAGGCAATTATTACCCGAATCCGGATGTTCGTCCTACTTTTTCTTTCGGATCAACACTTAGCAAAGGGAACTGTGTCACTCAGTAAGACCTAATACTTCGTAATGAAAAGGCTATGCATTTTCCACTTACTGCTCTCCGAATCAGGACAATATAATTTTGAGCAGTCCTACAATAAAACCGTAAGTCCCGTGGTTCACACCCCCCCCCCCCCCCAAAAAAAACAACCCGAAAACCAATCAGATGAGACTTCAGCTTTTCCTTAGTAGCTTACTCCCGTCCTACTCCTAGTTTTAGATCCGGCAGACAGACATCTCGCTGTCAATACTCAAACGTTCAGTCACGCTTCATCAAACACTGTCATCGCCATCTGTTGAGTCCTGGAAATGATGACTTCAGAAAGGTCCGGGTCATCCTTCAATAAACATTCACAGCCCGGTTCACCTAGCCGACAGCTCTCTGCTAACGTGGGGTTATGTGAGGACGCACGATGCCCGAGAAATACAGCGTAGTAATGAATGTTAGTCTCCAGAAACAATAATTATGATAAGATAAGATAAGATAAGATAAATTTTATTCGTCCTTGTACAAGGAAATTTGTTTTGATCATTGAATACATAACAATATAGTTACAGAAGCAGAAAGTATGATACATAGCGCGCACACACACATATATACACACACACTGATAAATTAACTAAATTAACAAAATTAACAGTGCACACAATATGCTTCTCTAACTAAAACACATTGACCTGACACGCAGGACATAATTCAACTGTGCACAGATTACGATCAAGATGACGACATTATTGTAACATCCTAGTTGATGATGGAATAAACGATTTAAAGTAGCGCTCAGTTTTAGTTTTCTTTGACAACAGCCTTAAACTTCTTACAGATCTTATATATTCCTTGTTCAGGGGATGTTGGGGGTCATTTATAATAATATTAGCTTTTTTAATACAAGCACCAGTGTACAGCTCATCAAAATATGGCAGATCACAGATACAAATTTTGGATGCTTTTTTAATTAAATTATTGATCTTATTTTTATCTTTTTGTAAGATGTTTCCTCCCCAACAGACAACTCCATACATCAAAACGCTCTGAATAGCCATGGTGTAAAATATTTTCAGAATGCTTTTGCTAACTTTTAAAAAGCGGAGCTTTCTGAGGAAATACATGCGCTGGTTGGCTTTCTTGTATACATATGTTACATGCGCATGCCAGTTAAGCAATGAATCAATAGTAATGCCAAGATATTTGGCCTCTGTGACAATTTCAACCTCTTCATTGTTGATAGTAAGAGGGCAAACAGGATCGTTGTTATTTTTCCTAAAGTCAAAAACAGCTCTTTTGTTTTCTTAACATTCAGTAGAAGATAGTTGTTATTACACCAACAATGAAAGGATTGTACAATGTTAGAATATTCGTGGCCAGAGTTAGGTAAAAGGCCTAAAATAGCAGAGTCGTCGGCAAATTTAAGAAGGTAAACGTTGTTGTGTGTCACAGTGAAATCATTTGTATACAATGTATACAAGGCAGGTGACAGCACGCCGCTTTTACTATAGTTTTTTCGGAGTCTTTTTTTGTCAACAATAGCTTCAACCAGCTTCAGAGTTTACAATAAGCTCAGAAAGTCTCTACGATTTACAACTTGTCACAGGGAAGAAAAACTTTCGCCTGTTCAAACAACAGCTGGAAAATCTCACAAGAGCTGCCGATTAAAGACTTCATGAAAATCGCCGACAGACATTCCACGCGTTCTTGGCATGGACAGATTCTACTATCCCAAGCAGATGATACTACCCGGTGTCTTTGCGAAAGAAACCAAACTTCATATATTATATATGAATTATTACAATTCAAGACTATTTACAGACGCTACAGTATAACCAGTTCATCCTTTAGTATTTGAAAAACTTCACCCTGACATTTAATCCTCAAAGACAGGGCCTCAGACCAGGGTTTCCACCCAAAGAGTATATTATTTATATTTAATGTCTACATCGAAATGGGAAGAGAGGATGGGGGTGGGGGGGGGGGGGTTGAGAAAATGAGAACGAACAAAATTCTCTCACGTTCACATGCCAGGGAATTCTGATTGCAGATTTTGCTGGGTACATTCTAAATGACATTGTCTGTTTAGGACACTGAATGATTTTTCTTGAGAACCAAATTTACTTCAGAAAAGAGGCAAAGGCAATTAACCTTCCAAACTGCTTGGCTTTGGCATATATTATTTATCTTATACAACTGATGATATTTTCACCCCGCGGACTATTACTATTTTCACGCAGGATGCAAGATATGTGACAACGCCAAGACAATACACAAACAGCACGCCTCGATGCTGTTGTCCACAGCATCCGTTCCGCCAGTTTTACGAACGAATGACATATGAAAAACTCTCTTTACCTCTATAGTGGTCAGGATACTGTGGACAAGTATACAGAGGCAAAGAGTGTTTTACGTCATTGTCCGTAAAAAAAAACCCGAGCGGAGGGGATGCTGTGGACAAATATACAGAGGCCAAGAGTGTTTTACGTCATTGTCCGTAAAAAAAAAAACCCGAGCGGAGGGGATGCTGTGGACAAATATACAGAGGCAAAGAGTGTTTTACGTCATTGTCCGTAAAAAAAAACCCGAGCGGAAGGGATGCTGTGGACAAATATACAGAGGCAAAGAGTGTTTTACGTCATTGTCCGTAAAAAAAAAACCCGAGCGGAGCGGATGCTGTGGACAAGAGCAGGTATTGTTATGTTGTTGTTGTTTTTTCTGACAATTAAGACGCCCTGACGAGAGAGCTTACAATTTATTGAACTTTTCTTTTTCTAACTTGATCGACCTTCTGGTGGCATGAATTTCCATATTATAGAAAGTAGATTTTATTGCTAACATAGCCCAGGAGCTGTCAGATTCTGACATTCACTGGCTAAATGATGGCGTAATCCCTCACCATGATGTTCTGCAGCTGATCTTACGGCAATGAACGTCATGCCAGAGAAACCCGCCGTGCGAGTGAGTGTGTGCGTGCACAGTTCTGATGTGTTTACTGTGTGTGTGTGTGTTTGTGTGCCTGTAAACAGACATCTGAATTAGTCGCCTGTTCCCTGGGAACGTGTGTGTGTGTGTGTATTATAAGTATGTAAGCTCAATTTTTGCCCCTCCCCCCCCTTCATGTGTTTTTTCATGCGCTGCTCCCCCCCCCCCCTTAAACGTGCGTGCGGCCTCCAAAATGTCCATGAAGCGGCCTTAAATTTTTACAACTGTATAAGTGGCACTCTGTATCATGGGGTATTTGACTACTTCATTATACACATAGCATAAACATATTCCAATTCAAAGAGCCCCACAATTTTTTGTTGAAAAACACACATAAAAAGTTTAAATTAATTACCACTATTGAAAAGTGCATGTATGTGCCCCAGAACCTTCCCCACCTCATCCGCCTTTTTGCATACCGTACACACTTTTCATGCGACGTGGGCAGCCCCTCTATCTTGTCCAGAGACATGTGTACAACCCCTGTGGCATTCCAATGGATCTTCTTCTAATCAAAGAGTCATCGTATTCTGTGCATGTCATGTCAAAACACACGACATTTAACCTACTCACTGTATGAAATAAACGTCTTCTCCAGTAAGTCCACCTGCAGAAGCCACAATGTAACAACAGTGTTGCCGAAAGTCGCTTGTTCACTTGAATTCTACGAGTAAAACCCAGTCTATGCAACCGTTAAAAAGGTACTGCAGATTTATAAAAAGAAATAGGCTGCCATTCAATCTGAGTAGATCTGAACCAAAAAGGCTTGGTGTTTAGACCCCGTGGAAGCTGCCCTTACGCCCACCATGCTCACCAATTAACCCCCCCCCCCCCCGGTAAAGAGTACAATTAACTCCCTTTAGGAAGTCTATTTTACGTCCAGTTTTACTCAGGCTTAAACTTCTTTGAGTCGACTAGAGAGACAAAATCTGTTTCAGGCCCACTAGTGCGCTTGGTCCATTTTAATTCCGTAGTCTATAAAACCGCGACAAAAGAGACTTGAGCCAGCGCGTTGTAAATCACTGAGGGCCCAACTCTGAGTCAATGACTGACTTTAACGTGCTTTCAGGACTCCCAGAGGAATTACATTTACTTATACTTGTTGCGCAAAAGAGAAAAAACTTACATCCCTAACGAGAAATCTTCCAGGAAGATTACATTCCTGGAACGCCGCATCCGTTTGTTGCTACTTGTAAACAGTCACTTCTCTGTAGGGATTTACTCAGGTGCAGACTGAATATCCCCTTCTCTTTATTAAAGAAACATTTATCATTCATGAATGTCGTAAGAGCCTGTATTATCAAGACGTTCTGTGTATATTCCGTGCGTATCTCTGTGCTCCTATTACTGACGCCAAACAAGGTGTCGGGCATCAAATAAACCAGGTGTTTAGATCCGGGATCAGCCAATGGCTTCACACAAGGACACATTCAAAAGTTAGCATCTGCACAGAATTGCAGTTATTATCTTTGTGTATCACACAAGACGAAAAATCTTCATGCCCATCGTCATTCCCAAATCTGGCTTTAATCCCACATACTTCCTTGTCCATTTGCCAAGACTGGATGGAGAAAATGATGAAGACAGACGCTAACTAACCAATTATGCTCACGACATGCGTCACCTGTCTAACTTACCATTACCCGAGCGTTACCGTCGGCATGGCAGGATATCTCCTACGCTTTGTAAAAATATAACGGTTTAAAAATCAATCCCCTGTTCCGAGGAGTGACGGGGGGGGGGAGGAGGGAGAGGGAGGGAGAGAGAGAGAGGGGGAGAAGAGAGAGAGAGAGAGAGAGGGTGGGAGGAGGGAGAGGGAGGAAAGAGAGAGAGAGGGGGGGGAGGGGGAGAAGAGAGAGAAAGAGAGAAGGGTGAAAATCTCATAACTGGAGAAATTCATACCACCATCCTGCTGTCAAAGATTGAAATTCCCGCTTTGACCTGGGAATTTGTGAAAATGTTGATTTCCAGCTTCCACTCAGCAATAGAACCCCAATGTCCAGAGGCGCTATAATGTACCCCCTTTTGCCAAGACAACTTTTACGTGCAATACCTCCACACTGACATCAGCATCTGCAGACGTTTCCCCGCAGATTATAATAAGCTCTATTTTCTACCTACTGTCGGACTAAGAATATAACTAGCACTTTAAAAAGTGACGCTTTCGTGCCACACGGGCAGTCCAGGCCCAATGTCTTTGTCGTGGGAGACAGTCTCTCAATATCAAATGGACCCCTTAGAGATCGGGACCTTAGTTCTTGTATGTATATTCCAACTCCACTTTTTGCACAACTGAGACATTCGATGTTAAACGTTTGTGGCTTTAGTATTATGATAAGGAGTTAGAATAAATCGGAACTGTGAAACAGCTCGATAAGTGCCACAATGCATTTTAAACAAGTGCCATAGGGTGCATCTGTTACACCTTTTCTACAAACTAAAAGATCTCCAGTTTTTCAGAAAATGGAGATAGAACAAACAAGAACTGAGTTCTCCAGATAGCGGCAGTTCCGACATAATACAGTAGTCTCCCTCTAAGAACCCGGTCAACGGGAGACAGAAAAAGCGGGTTCTTAGGCGGATACAATATATGAGGCCCAGTGTTACCCTGTGTAATAATCGCAGTCAGCCCTCAGTACATGTATCACTTTTGAACGTCCAGCTCAGTGCTGCATGAATTTGCATACTTACATGAATTGTGAATGACGTGGCGTTGAGGAGGTGAACCCTCCAGGAGACAAGTAGGATGGACAAGACGCCTCTGGCTTCGTTTTCCTGACGTCTGAAGACGAATCATCATCCTCATCATCATCTATCAATGAATAGACTTGACCGCTGGACATCATTTTCTGTTGCACATCGTGGGCAAACGTCCACGGCGCTTCAGAAGACTCTGAAGAGAACACAAAAGGAGACAAAACGATAAGAAAAAGAAAAAAAAAGCAGCACTAGACTGCATGTCGTCGGTGTAGAACAACACTCCTGTAACCCACCAAATAATTATGTTGAAGTGGGTTACAGGAGTGTTGAATCTCACCGACGATCTGACTGGGGACGACTACAACCAAAAGTAATGACGATGACATACTGTTAAGGGGAAAAACTATAAATATCACACTAACAGTAATATCACAGAAATGCTACAGCGGTGACATTTCCTAAGCTAAGCCCAAAGGGGACTAATAAGTTGAACAATCAACATGCATAATCCATGATTTTTTGTCTATCCGACTTCACGTGGAAACTGTCGCTACCAAACCACTTCCATTAATAAAATACAAAAAGTCAACAATATCAGATATACTGTCGTGCGCCAACCATCATTTTATTTTCTGCATTTTCAGGACATCGCTGGCAAACGACCCTTTATTCCAATAGGGAGGCGGGGGTTAAAAACGATAAAAGACAGTAACTGGAAAAACCCAAAGTAACATATGTCAGACATTACACATCAAAGGAGGTGCAGGTTAGTCATTCCAAGCGAATCGTGACTGCAGCAAATGTATGCCATGATTCCCTGGCATGTCTGGCGGATGTGGCACTGAAGCTGGCTTTTCATCTATACAGAAACGTAAACGGCAAAGGAAACGCCGTTTCCATACACATGGGAACACTCTTGCTTTTTACTACTTGATGGATTTTTGACGTTTCCGCACGCACGAAAACACAGCTTGAGACAGACAATAGCCAACCCCCCCCCTCCCAACCCCCCAAGAGCCTCCTGCAGCCTTTGAACCCACAGCCCACGCAGCGTGTCGACCTCATTCCATTCCATAACGCTGATGACGCACTGAGTCAAGTCTTGTTTGTCTCGGTTTCAGTGTGACTGAGATGTGAACCATAGAGTTGTACGGGACCCCACGCACTGGCGAGACTGAAATCAGTTTGTCTCACTCAGTCCAGGCGCGATAAACCTGTTCTGAGGCAGCTGGCGGACAGAGAGATCCTGCGCACTGTGTCAAACCAGACTTGAGACAGCGCACCAAACCTAACCACCCCAGCTTAGTTCCTCCTTAGCCCTCACTGCTGCCAGGGATAACCTCACGTATCCTACCATGTGTAACTGAGCTGTCTGTGGTAATTCTATAAAATAATTTGGTATTACCCTGCAGAGACTCGGAAACCTCAACAGACAAGAACGTCCTACAATGCTGATTGCACTGACTTTGGCAGAACGGCACCGACAAAATTAGCCAATTAATAATCCCACAGTCCGTACACTAACTGGGTTAATACCTCAGCTCTACGATTTAATATTTTTTTTTAATGGGGGGGGGGGGGGAGAGAGCTTTGCACAGTTGGTGACAGTTGTAGCAGTGCCCAAGGGGCATTTTGTTCCGTGCACTCACGCATAACTGGTTGAACTCAGCATCATTAGTGCAGTCTGCGTCAAGCGTCAGCGGAGTTTGAGTTTGGAGAGAAAGGACATCGACATGATATATCTGTCATAGTGTGCGAGGAAAATGGCAAGACGATAGACACGTAGGGAAAGACCTGCTGCAATGGCGTAATTTATTTATGTTTTGTTTTTGTTTTTTAAGACAGATTATGACGCAACCGGCGAGTCGACTTACTATTGCGGTAATTTCTTTAAAATTCCCCACAAGCGTATAAATCATAACAATGAATATGCGGCTCCTCCACTTCAAGATGCCCAAAGTTCCTCCACGTTAATATTATATCCGCCAATTCATGCCATTTGAATACATAAGAACGAAATCGGGCCATCGCTCAAGGTGGCCCTAGCTCATTTTCCAACAATTGTATAACTATGTAAATCTTTGCATAAAAATCCCACCTCCGCTCTCCTGTCTGACGAGGTTATATTGAATTAATCCATGTAGCCGAGCAATTCATCGCTTTGCATTGAATCCATCTGTTGAGAAACAAAACGCCATGTAGATGAATTCACTCATTACATCGAATGATGTCGAAGTGTCATTCACGTGGGCTGCCCGGTCAGTGTCGACTGGCTTCCCCGGTTAACTTTCTGGTATCCATTGTTCCATTTTTTGAAACATTTGACCTGGAATCCAATGTTCTGTTCATGGAACACGTTCTTTTCTTTTTAACCAATAAACAATATTTCGTAATAAACACGTTTAATTTTTTTTTTTTTTTGCATTCGTTTGTCCATTATAACCAGTTTTGGAATATTACGAATTTGTTCATAACAATAATAATAGTAATAATAGTCATAATAACCACGATCATTATCACAAGAAGAAGAAGAAAAACAAAAAGAATACACAGCGTCTACACAGTTAACGACCATGCTCCAAGCACTTTACATCATTTATTTCATACCTATACTCTCTCTCTCTCTCTCTCTCTCTCTCTCTCTCTCTCTCTTTCTCTCTCTCACACACACACACACACACAGATATAAATGTATTTTATAACTAAGAATTAACTCCATGTACATTCATAGAGTGTAAAAATGTGGCTTTTTTACTCAGTTACCACGCCCAGGATCAAACTGGTGAAAAGGCTACCACGGCCTACTTGATGTGCCTGTAGCCCGTCCATGTGTTTGCATTCACACACACGTTACGTCACATTGTCTCTTTATCCCTTATCTCAAAAATCGTGCTGCTCAATGAAAACCTACTAAAAACAGGTTAGAAAAAAAAATTGAAACAGAATCACTGCGTACTGCTTGCTACAACTAGTTGTGCCTGCCCACCGTAAGTGCTTCATCATCACTAACATAAAAATCTCAACATCAAGCTCACACGCTAAAAATCACTGTCTAAATTCGATCAGTTTGCTGAATACTGCCGTCCTACGACAAAGACAGATTATGCCAATCGAGGCCAGATTAACCATTTTAACACTATTTTATAGAATGAAACGTGCTGTACCTTTCCGTGTTCGCGATACTTTGTACAACTAACAGTTTCTTTTCATAGCCACAAAATTAAAACTGAACAGTTTCTAAACAGAGTTTAAACGCCGACTATTTTGTGTAGCTCCTGTAAAATGTTACTTTGGTCTATACAGCTGAATAGTAAAGCCTCTCAGAACGTCAGCGTGAAGAGTTCCCTGATGTCATCATCTTAAAATAAAGCAATGCTTGCTACGGCAGTTTACAGTCTGGTTGGAAAGGTCAAGTTAAATGAAGCAATGGCAATGTCAGACGAGTGCTGGGTACTGTCTCGTCTCGTCTACGTTACTACTGGCTCTCCATTTCACTCGCTCTACGACTTGTCGTGGAGCAAGAGACCACAGCACTCGCTGCTGGTTACAAGAATACAAAAAATAACAGCAACGGAACAATACAATATAATAATATCACATCTCGCGGGTTTAGAACAAAATGGTTGTATCTCCAGTGATGTGAATAATGGAAGCTTACTCGGAAATACCACAATACTGGTCTCAATGATCGCATTTTTAAGGGAGATACAACAAAACTGCTTCTCTGTAACTTGGAACTGGTTAAAGATAGCGGAATAACGAACAAATTGCGAGAAGCAGTTTGTCATTATTACAGTATTGCCATTATGAACCCCAATTCATGTCACTGGAGATACAAAAATTTTACTCTATACCCGCGATTCTGTCCTTAGGGACACACACAGAGGACCAAATTTCCAGCTGAGTGGGGGCTACAACTAAGGTCGGTGGCACATTGAGTCCAGTCTGTTCTGTATCAATTCTTGAGTGAGAAGCGGACTTGGGAGTTTAACGGTTCTTCCTGTACTGGTGAGACCCAAACGAGCCTGTCTCACTAGTTCCGGCGCGTCAAGACTGCCATAAGTCAAGACTTGTGTTTGAGTTTCAAGAAAGCACGTCGATTCAATAACTGCCACACTGTTCTAGGAAAAGGCCAGACAAGGGCAGAAAATAACCGAATGGCAGGACAGAAGGGGACGCTACCAGATGCACCCACAAACCACATGCCTAAGAGAGACACCGTGCACTGATTCAGAATAGACACAGAACAGCCCCGAATCAATATACCATTAGCCTAAACTCACGTGAACATTTTACAGGAAAATGGACGCGAGCAAACACCAGCAAATATATACCGAAAGGGACTCTTGCAAATGTATCGAGAAATAACATGCCTTTCTTGGTATGTTTGTGATTAAAAAGAATAAAAAAGCCAGCTGTCTGAGAAAAGATTTGATTGACTGACATTGCTGCTGGGCTCATTCATATTAAGGACATCATTATTAGAACAATTTCCAGTGGTTTTCGTTCCCATCTGGTTGTAAAGAGCATATCTACATCCAGGTCTCCCCTTCAAATGCCTTAACTACGGGCATCATACACAAAGCAGAGGGGTGGTGGGGGGAGGGGGGAGGGGGGTCATGGGAAGTATACGTGCACTTTTAACTAGGATAATGACTTTGAAAGTTTGGTTTTGATTTATATTTTTTTGTTCTCCTCCAAATGACTATACTATAGTTTGTAAAAACCCCCACATTTCTAACGTAACCGTCCCACAGCCCATGTCAAATGTCAGTTCAGGATTTGAAACATCCAAACTTTATCATGGACATTCACCATACAAATGGACGTAAGCTCGCAAGGGGGGGGGGGGGGAGAGAGAAGAGTTGAGGCCGAGCGTATGAATAACGTCCGGGGGGGGGGGGGGGGTTAGAAATAGCCAAAATTGATGAAATAAAGTAGTTTCTCGCGTCAGAATTCATGTCCATTTTAAATGATACTTAAACAGTTAGGAATCCCATCCCAGTTCCGGAAAGAAAGTATTCAGCAAATCTCAAGCAGCGACCGGGTTACCATTTCACAGACATTCACTGAGCTAAAGAACTAATCTCTTGGGCGTATGCGCTGTCGCTCACTAACACTTCTATTTAATTTGACACGACTCCACAGAAATTATTGTTCACCTGGTCTCCTCCTCCACACCATGAGCCTTTCGCAAAATACACAGCCACTGAAACATCTGGTCGCAAAGACACCAGAAAAGGCTTGAAAGAGGCTCCCTAATGCAGTTCTCGAAAAAAAAAAACCTCCGAAAAGGCTTATCAAAATTTTTCACTTCAAAGTCTGTGCCTGGTATCGCCCCATCATGGCATCTCTGTCCGTACCGTCATGCCAACTGCATCAACTTGAACTGAGTCAGCACAGCTCATCGTGAAAGAAAAGGCAGGAAACGCCACTGCTAATTTCGACCCACGAAAAGAAATCCCTCTGAAGGTGTATCATAATCTCTGACGTCATCAAACCATTCACTGTCTCACCAGGGTAATGTCAGTACTGAGAGGTCACCCACACACGAGATGTCAACACGCGGTTACGCACACAGGCAAAGCTGTACACTGGCTGGCTGCTGAGAAGTGTGACTGTATTACTATGCATGGACAAGTTCTAATTTAGATCCGTGATGTAAAAGTTCACAACAAACACTGCTAACCTAAAGAGAAGTAAGACTCGCTGTCTGGCCAACACAGCGCACTTTCACGCCTTCCCCAAACCACAAATTCTGAACACTTTGCATCGGCCAGCATGAATCCTGAAGGCAGGAGGTTCGTGAACAGGAAGAAATACTAGCGCTATGCTTGTCTGTTTGATCAGTTTTTCCATGCAAACAATGCAATGCAAACCGCCATCCACAGCTGAATGTCCATCGAAATTGATATGGTATCACCTCCAACCTGTTCTTCACAACTGTCGCGTCGTCGTAACGAACGGCCTTAGATTTACTTCTGTCGCTAACCATGGGAAGACGTAAAATCTGGCGTAGAATGTGCATTAAGACATTTAGCACCGCATGCTTTAGAGTCTAGTTTCAATATTTTCCCAGCGCCCTGCACGGATCAACATTAGGGTGTGGTAAAATAAATACGTGTTAAATCCGACCTGCACCACTTTCAAAGTATCAATGACAAAGTACACATACGGCCAGTCAAGATTCAGAAAAGCTTACTTGTTTGCTTGCGTGTGTGTGTGTGTGTGCATGTTGAGTGGCTGGCAGCGGAACAGGCTAAAGGCTCTTGATAAATGCATGAAGAACTCGCAAATGGACCGGTATCCCATGACGTTTCGGTGAACTGTTGGGTCCTGTGTACATTTACAACCCCTGAGTAATGTCTCATATTGCACATGCATTTCTCTTCTATGTAAATCGAAAAAAAAAATCTCTGTGTACGGTTGATCGAAATGATCGAAACTGCCACTACTTTCAACAGTTTACAATGAGGGTACAAACTGTCAGCATAGTTATACAGGTCTGTCTGCATATATAAAATCGATACCAGATCAAGATCATTTGCTCGACAATATTACTGCAATTTTCGATTCGACTCTCGTCTACTGACACTGGCCCTCTGATAAGACCTGAATCACATACAGGTGGGAAGAAACTAACTTCCGGTCCTTTATCGTAGAAAAAAAAAGTTGCCCTACAGAAGAGACACGTTATTTCCGCTACTTGCACTTCTCAGAGAACCTTTGCAAGGGTTTTTACTTCTTCGTGCCATCTCCTGTACCCCCCTGCACTCCTCGGAGAACCTTTGCAAGGGTTTTAACTTCTTCGTGCCCAACCTCCTGTACCCCCCTGCACTTCTCAGAGAACCTTTGCAAAGGTTTTAATTTCTTAGTACCCAACCTCCTGTGCCCTCCTGCACTTCTCAGAGAACCTTTGCAAGGGTTTTTACTTCTTAGTACCCAACCTCCTGTGCCCTCCTGCACTTCTCAGAGAACCTTTGCAAGGGTTTTAACTTCTTAGTACCCAACCTCCTGTGCCCTCCTGCACTTCTCAGAGAACCTTTGCAAGGGTTTTTACTTCTACCCTCCCCACCTCCTATACCGCTGCCCTTTAAGTTTCACTAAAGGAAGAAAACTAGAAGATAATTATAATAATATGCAAAAAATTATGCAGAGATGACTATTTGACAATAAATTCACAAAAAAATAATAATACACCATAAGTTGTGAAAAGATCTTGAGTATTTCTAGGCTTTTGGCCCCCTGTTCTTCATGCTCGCTTCTTGTCTCATTCGTTTTTTTGTGTTGTTTTTTTCTTCTTCCCTTTTGTATTTTTTTTTTTTTTTAATCATGTCTTCATTTGGTGTCGCCTGGAACTCCCATAAGATAAGAGTCCGCATTTTTGTCAGTTTTATAATAAAATTTCTTTCATTATTTAATTTTTGTTTTCCTCTTCCTATTTTTTGCCCGACGAAGATCTTTTTGACCAAAAAATCTTGTTTTAGCTTTCCTTTTCTTTTGTGTTTTATTGTATTCTTTCTGTATTATCTTTTTACACTGACAGAAAATGACACACTGTTCTACTGAGACCGGTAAGCTCCACATTTACACTAAAGCATACAATTCACAAAAATTCCCATAAGGAGCCACGGGAAACCCATTTGCTTCCCATAATCTGAAATGTGTTGTCAAAAAGCAAGTTGAAAATAGCGATTTTTTATTCACCAGCTTCCAGATTTACAGCATTTAGTGAATCAAAACTCACAGACGCAATTCATCTGCGCAGTGCGTAGGGTGCCGGGCCTGTTCCATTTAGCAACATCTTGCATATCGCAGCTGGAATCCATTGAGCACGGGCCCTTCAGTGATAACGCGCATCGCGACTTTCGCATCATTTCAAACTCCCCCTTACAGAACCGATGTCACCATAGCCGCCAAATGAGAAAAAAACAAACAGCCGATTCGTTAACGGTGGTACACACATTGAATTTCAGAGACATTTCACCTACATTATTCACACGTTCACGAAACACAATAAACGTTTAATGCAAAAGGCACTTGGAAAATAGGTACAGACTGGTATGGTGGTCTTGAAAGACAAAAAAGACCAAAGGAGGGTGCAGAAAACTGAAATCAATTAAAATGCTTGTGTAAAACAGAATATTACTGGACTGTTTTAACCCACAGTCGCTGAATTTCCCCGACGTAATCTGGGATAGTTTAACCAGGTCTGGACTCTAGTCACCTAATTTCAACAACTCTTGACTCTGTATGACCTGCTTGGGTAGGTAACAAAAAAAAACAAAATGAAAGCAAAACAAAACAAAGAAACTTACAATTACCCATGCTTACTAACTCCAGACACTACAACATTGCTAACAGAATGACCCGTACACTGTTACAGGTTCAGTCGTTTACGTTATACTCCCTACTTACCTGATCTACACAGATCTCCTTTTACTGACACTATTATAACACTTTCCATCAGAACTGATTGTCAAAGCCAAACAGATGCAGAAACAGATCACTGCCCTCTTTGATCCACTAAACCATGCATTACATTCGACTGTTGGGTAAACAATACGCTTGCATTACGCTGGTTGCCCCTACAGAGTAGGCCGCGGCGTATTTAGGCCTACTTAAATTTTAAAAGCATGCCGTGTACTGTCAGAATAGATCGTGCGATAAACGCTTCAGTTGAACAAGGTGGTTCAGATTATATCAACATGTAATTACGTTCCTAGTTAGGAGTGCGCACACACGAGGCAAGAAAAAAAAAGCCCATAAAAAAAAGAACCGTATAGCTCACATAAAAGGCTCCACTCGGAGACTTAGTGGGTGGATTTCACACTTCCATGCGAGTGTCACATTTGGCGTTGTCAAGGTAAAAGCCGCCAGTTTGATGTCGATAATTCTGAGCCAATCTTTCCCATACAGTACTGTTGTGTTTCGATCAACATTCTGCCATAGAACATTCCCTGCGCCTATAGCTGCACATTATTTAGAACTGTGCGCGATCTGTGAGTGAATTTCACTGAGATCCAGCCAGCCGGATATCGCACGAGGTTTCATTGCAACCCAATGTCGTGGCGTTCCTCACTCAACTAGTCAGCCGATTAAAATCGGCTACTGCAATCCCAGGCTGAGACTGTGACAGAACGTTAGGGTCACCAATGTGGTTTTTGACAACGTATTTCCCACTCTAACCTGAAATAACTTGGGAAATCTGAGGTTGGAGTTGAGAAGCTATCACAGGAACATAACTTAGAGACTCTCTCTCTCTCTCTCTCACACACATTCTCTCTCTCTCTTTCTGGCATGTGATTTGCCGTCGGCTTAATGAAAGACGGCTTGAAGCGGAGTCCTGAACTCCTGTTAACACGGGGACAACCCAGAAGCATCTCTGTGCGCAATAATTTGGACCCTACAGAGCACCATGCTATTCCCCCTCATTAAGTTATGCATCTTCCCCTTTCATCCAAACTTAAGACAGATCACCAAGTCTTCACCATAATTACGAGCAGAAGTTTTCAATTATCCTGATGCAAACAGAGTTGCTTGCATATCTCTCCTCTTCTACAAAATCAATGTCGTTGGGTATAACCAGTCTTTATCACTCACAGCCACAAAACGATACATTTTTGTCTCTGCACTAAATTACCCAACATTTGTTTCCACTAACGCCTTCAGAACGTATAACTAGCAGTCCCTTTGACGTTCCTGAAACTTATTGTTTCATTTGACATTGATTACCTCAAAAATAAATCATGACAATGAGAGTAAAGTACCGGTAAAATCAAATTTCCATCTTAGAAGCATCACCGCAACTTTCACTTTGGTCAGAGACCATTTGTAAACAAATCACATGTGCACAGTTTGTGGAAAAGTCAGCGCCCGAGTCAGTAGTTTTACACTCATAGTACTGGCGTAATGCGTGGGGATGACCTGGTTGGTTTCGATTCTTCATTTTCTTATTTAATACAAGTGAAGGGCATCGCTTCATCAAGTGTTTAGTCATGTCTCTTGTTTGATGAAAACGTTGCAAAACACTCTCTTCCCATCTACTCACACTCTAATCAAGGTTATCTTTCTCATTAATCTTTTTTTTTCGGATGTTTCAGAACCGGGAATGCCACAGCTGGGCTAATGTAGAAACACTGAGACACTGGACAGTTCGCGACCGTCGTTCTCCTTTGTTTCAACTCTACGTTTTGCTGCACTGAGAAATTCGATGTTGCACGTTTGCAGCTTGGGTAGTACAGCTTTGTGATTAGACTACGCTCTCTTAACCACAGCCATTATGATCAGGATGACAAGAGAACACCCCAGAAAAGTGGGGGGGGGGGGCGGCGGACAAGGCCGTGGGACGACAACTGAACAGTAGGGACACACTGGGAGGGAGAGGGTATAGTAAAAACAGCAGGAGCTGAAGGAGAAAGAGGGAAAGAGAAAGGGTGAGGGGAGGGGGCGAAGTGAATTTTGAGAGACAGATTGAGAAGAAGATACAAACAGAGAGACAAAGTGGCCGAAACGGGAGAAAGAGAGGGAGAAGGAGAGAGGCAAACTGAGAAGGAGATACAAACAGAAAGAGTGGCAGAAACGGGAGAAAGAGAGAGAGAGGGGGGGACAGAGAGAGAGAGAGAGAGAGAGAGAGAGAGAGAGAGAGAGAGAGAGAGAGAGAGAGAGAGGGGAGAGAGAGAGAGAGAGAGAGAGGGGGGAGAGAGAGAGAGGAGAGAGAGAGAGAGAGAGAGAGAGGGGGGGGAGAGAGAGAGGGGAGAGAGAGAGAGAGAGGGGGGGGGAGAGAGAGAGGGGAGAGAGAGAGAGAGAGGGGGGAGAGATAGAGAGAGAGAGAGAGAGAGAGAGAGAGAGAGAGAGAGAGAGAAGGGAAGGGAGAGACAGAAAACGAACTAGAATTTAGAGGGGAAATACAGACTCACATAGAGAATGTACGTATCTCATAAACATAATGCCACAAGATAAATGCCATTCCGGACACCGCTCGCCGCCTTAGCCTAGAAAATTGCATCCTAATCCCCTATGGTTATGCAGTGAAATGCTGCTGTAATCCAGTAGCAGCTGCTGGGACATCTCCTTCGATAAACCGATCTTTATTCTGCTGATCGACCCACTCAACAGCGGCGCGGACACATTTTTACATGTCTAACGACAAAATGACCGAATATACCAAATTCGTCAAATTCACATTTTACCACAATGATAATTATATCACTGGCACTATCATGAAGTCGCACAACTGCAGAAGAACTATATAGTTTTAAGGAAGAAAACACAAAAGAAAGAAGTTTTTCACCTGAAATGAATTCTTTATCTTGAGTACATTTGTACTTGTGCATTTTGAAAATAACATTTGAAAAGTTGTAACGAAAGATCCATAAAATAAAAAAAAAAGCATTATTTGGCACAATACAGTGACCATCTGCAATTGTGCGAATGTACTTACGCGGTTTCATCATAGGGCCAGCGATATGCTTTCTATCTAGGTCATAATTTCCTTACATTTTTTTTCTTTTTTGTCATCATAAAATTTGAACAAACGTTAAAGAAGAGTGCAAGGCCAAATGTTTTTTTGTGTCTCACGAAAACGTTTGTATTTTGAGAATACCCTGTTTCCTCGTGGCAGGGCAGCGCAGCATGGCGATGGACGTGGGAGCTCAGTGGGGGAAGCCCACCAAACCCCTCAGGTCTGGACATGTGTTTTCTTCTTCACCTGCCGCTCAATTCCCTATTGGTCAGTATTGTCTTGGCCAGCCTGTACCGAGCTCACCCCTTCTCCCCTTCTTTCCTCCATTTCCATAACCTCGCCCCACCAAGACATAAGACCAAATTTTACTGTTCTTTTACCAAGGTAGGGCGAATTTATTGAACCAACCCTCCCTCCCCGGGGGGCGGGGACATACTCTTTGCATCTCATAAACTTCAGAAATGCACACCACCTATATGCAACAGGGCAAGCAAAGCCGCCAGTGAGAAAATTATAAAACAATTCATGATACGGCAAATCACTTGGCCACGATCGTATGCACCTTTATCAAAGTGTACACAAATGTAGAACAGTCTAATCCTCTTTCAACATAAAAATGCAACCAACAATGAAACCATTATGTGCATGTCAAACTTCTTGACGATGCCGCGATTCTCTCGCGAGCAATACCATGCACTGTTATCAGACTGTGAACAAAGACCAATATTTTAATCTTCCTCAAAAAAAAATTTAAAAATACGACAATTAAAACGTACATGTATAAACTTCTCCATATGACAAACCTCTCATTTGCAGTATTATGCATAGCTATCAAGCTTAACTAAAATTTCTTCATTTAGACCCTATGTATGAAGATTTCACATTATTCGACTGTTTTACTAAATCTTAAGTCTTATGGATTGCAATTGTCTTCGCTGTCCTTACTGTTACGCATTCTCTATGTGAAGACCTGCCGATGAAATGACTAGATCTACCTCAATACGGGACGCCTTCAAGAGCACGTTAACCCATGTCCTATCGAAGCAAACTGAACCCACTGTTGTGGTTTCCATAGAGAGAAGAATACAAATAACGTGCGGATCACTGTAACAGGCTTCACAGATCACAATCATAATGTACTCCATGTATATGAACAACACTTACTGGACGTGTCTGTATCCTCAAACATGACAGGAAAAAATCTTTTTGTTAAAAAATATTATTTCTCATGTCCCCTGGAACACACTAAATCCAGAACACTCCTGTGAAATTACTGAAATACGCGACATTGGTAAGGCTATCCATGCATGAGGTCATGTGGAAAAGACACGTTTATACCGGTGATGTAACACTTACATTGTGTACACATGAGTAATAGAAAAGTAATGACTACTCACGTTTGATACAAGCGCTCTTATTACTGTCTCCATTCATACACATCGTCACGGGCCCATAGCACTCAAACTGTGCAGACAACCTCCACACCCAGCTGCTCTCTCCTGCCTAGTACTTTTTCAGCCCCCCCCCACCCCCCAACTAACATCCCCGCCCCTCCCCCCCCCCCTCATACACACCCCCTCTCCATATGCGCGACTGAACTACATCAGTATACAACATGTATAGTACATTGCTCGTGTTTTGGAAAAAGACTGCACATGAAAAAAAAACGAATATAATTATTTTACACGAACAATTTTCTTTTCTAAAATGCTTCATTCATAGCTGAAATCCCATTTCGTCTTAACTTAAAGAAATTATTAGTAGTGCCGAATCATAAACCCAAAATAGAAAAATTGACCCCAATAATTATGTTGTTTAGTTGTTTTGTTTTTTCAATAAAAGTAATGTTTAAAAAGTGCATCTGACCTAGATTGGCAGGTACGGTATTTTTCCGTAGGCTGTCACGTCAGTACAAGTAGTGCTAGTCCAGGTCATTCCTCCTGTCGGCGACCAGGCGACCGGTTGCATTATTTAATACCCGACTCCGTCGTAAAAAAAAAAAAAAAACCTACGGGTCGGAAGTAAGCGGCAGGTGGCTTCACCGCAAAGAATGGGCCAGCCAGCACGGCAGGTGAGCACGTGAGTGAGGCAGATTTTTCCAGCCTGCGCGTCGTAAAAAAAAGAATTGGATCAAACAATAGCGGAATGGGCACGGTGAGGACACGAGACACCACAGCCAAAATATCGGTATGGAATCAGAAAGAAAAGCCCGTCAAACAGAAGCGGTGTTAGACTTGGGAGACAACACGCTGACCCGGTAACGGTCACAATGTGCTAGGAAGAAGCTAGGTGATCGACATAATATAACAATGATTGGACAGAAGGAGACACTAACCAGAAGTTTCCACCAAACCATCAGTAATGAAGAAAGATATCGGTCAAAATAGGAGGATGAAATAAGAAAGAAATGCGCATGAAACTGAAGGCTGTTGGATTCTGGCTTTGAAGAAAGCACGTCCGCACGGTAGGCCTAAACGGCCGCTTTTGCGATCGGCAGATTTAACAGAATGACATAGGACAGTAGGAGACCCTCAAAAGCGCTCGCCAGCCACTCGCAAAAATTGAAGGGAAAACTGGAAGAAAAGTGAACGGGGGAGAATATGGAAGGATGTGTCGGGAGAAACAGTACTGCAAAGCTTGTATTGTCCTTCACAACTCCTTGTTGATCGATTAACGGAAGGACAGATGGATGTACATGGGACAAACCAGTAGAGGGAGAAATATGTGGATGAATTCTTGTACCAAGAAGATTGACGGGAAGACTAGTAACATGTGTGTGTTGATGGACAGGTGGCGGCAATCTGACACCAGCTGGATGGAACGATAGACAAGATACAGATAAGATAACTGGCAGGACTGGATAGACAGAAAAAAAAAAAAGCAACGGAGAGGAAAGTAGGACAGGCACAGGGATAGATAGACAGATTGATAGATCGATAGATAGACAGATGGCTGAACGGACAGACGGACAGACAGACAGATAGATAGATAGATTGATAGATGGATAGAAAGATAGACGGACTGATAGATAGATAGATAGACAGATCGATAGATAGACTGACAGATAGATTGATAGATAGTTAAGACATATTGAAAGACAGATAGCTAGATACAATAAGATGGTTGGATGGATGGATGGATGGGTTGAGTGTGTGAGAGAGAAACAGAGGGGGGGGGGATTGAGAGGGAGAGAAACAAATTGGATACAGCATTAAGAGGGATGCATGCACGTCTCTAGATAAGCCAGGCAGACACTTGCTCTGAGGCATCGAACGGAGAAGAGAATAACACTCCATGTACATCAAATGCGCAGACAGCCACGTGATAAAGCGATAATGAACCTAATTTTTACAGCATAGCCCACGTCAATTTATCTTCTAAATGAGGAGGTTCAAATGAAATGCTAATGATCACTCCCCCTCTCTCCACAGAGCCCAGTGATGTGGATGGCAATGCGGGCCCGTCAGCCTACAAATAAATTTTCTATAACCACGGGAAATTGAAGAAAATGGCAACATCCTTGTTCAATGTTCGTGAATTTGAAGTGGCAGTGATTGAAAGAGGGAGAGGGGGAGGGGTGAGGACGTCAATGTCGTGGTTGTGGTAGTGGTGGGTGGTGGTGGTGGTGACAGCGCAGCCTAGAGTGAGAAGAATACCTGTAGATTGTAGCTGTAGTGGAAGAGGTAGGAATCACGGCCATGACATGTTAAATGGTACCAATAGTGCCTATCCTAGAAGTTAAGTAGCAGCTGTAGTAGAGAACAAAACGTAGATATCATGGCTATGGTCTTGTAAGTAGTGCGAACAGAACCTGCGGTAGCGGCTGAAGTAAATGCGGCAGAAATCATGACAAAAGTCTTATAAATGGTGTAAAGTGTGACGGTAGGTAGTAGTTGAGGTGGAAGAGGTAAAAAATCGTGGGGATGGTCTTTGAAATAGTGCAAAGCGTACCTGTAGGTAAACCTAGTAGCTTAGGGTAGCCACACAAAGGCCACCGAATTCGGTCACCGAGCCACTAGGCGCTTTAGGTGAGAAGAATTGCACTATATAATTTCAAGAACTGCACACAGAGCCCATCTAGATTCGGTCCGTTTAGATAGTGCAATTCTTCTCACCCAATACGCCTAGTGGCTCGGTGACCGAATTCGGTGGCCTTTATGTGGCTACCCTAAGGCAGAAAAGATGGAGCTCATGGTGATGGTCATTTACACAGTGCAACGAGTACCTGTAGCTAGTAGCTGGGGTAAAAGAACTAGAACTCACGTTGGTGATCTTTCAAATGGTGCAAAGAACACTTTTGGGTAGTAGCTGTAGTAGGAGAGGCAGAAATCATGGAAACGAGCTTTTAACAATCTAATAACAACCCCGGTGACTTACACAAGAAAAGACAAATTGATTGTTCATACAAATATTAAACCAAAAAAAAAAAAAAAAATGAGGACGCCAAAAATGAAGACGTCACTTCTCGCCAGAAAACTCTCGCCTGACGCCAGTAACATTTTTTCTTGTCGTGAAGTGGCATTTCCAGTAGAGTACACACCATAAATTGTTAGTGTACAAAAAAATTATAATAATTTCCAGAGACAAAGAAAATCCATGTAACAATGCCAGGAAGAAAAAAATCCGATCAATAAATTAGAAAATTGTCTCAAATAAGAGGCGACTGAATGAGATACAAAGAAAGCCAGCGGGAATTTCAGAGTATACAACATGCCATCCACGCCTACGATGAATCACTCTATGAGCTTGAAGCTCCAGCTGTGGTGTGTCATACAGAAACCCTCAGTAAGAAAGATAATGTCTCTTAGGAAGCTGTTTAGTGGGGACAACCACTGGCCTTGTGCCTAGGCACGCGCTAGCTATGTCTGATGGGCCCACTGGTTGGCCTATGACGTCACATGAGTTTCCATGACAGCCAACCAACCAGTTGGCTGGTGGGCAAGGTCTCGCCGACTGTAACTGTGACTCTAGGAGCGCACTAGCCAATTTTGCTCGGCTGTCTGGCTGGATTGTGACGTCACATCACTGAGCTTCAAATCAATATGAGATCCAACCACCGCAAGGTCTCGCTGAATGTAACTATGATCCTGGGCGTGCACCAGCCAAATTTCATCGGCCGACTGATTGAGCCCCACTCCGATACGAACGCTTCTGCAGAGATCACTGTCTCTACCGACGCACTTCGTCACAAACAGTCTTCCCAGGCACCAACCTAGACAATCCTGATCCGAACATCTCTAAGCCTTCCCCAAAAGGACCAAGAAAAGTCACAATGACAACATTACTGTCCACAACTTCAGAATGTCCCACTTATCACTGGTTTTTCCATGACTGAGCAACAGTTCTCAAATTGTGAAACACGACACACAATGGTACTTCTACTGGAAGATCTTTATCTTTTTCAATGTCAAAAAGAACCGTTTTGCGTCACCATTCTTCTCGTTCGACCCGTTTAATTCTTTCACTGCCAAAAGCCAATTAAATCAGTTGATTTTACAACTGTTCTTCTGAAGCCAATGGTATACGCTTTCCAGAAGTCTTGTATTTTGTTCAGGTTCCCAGGTCAATGCAAACCCCAAGTACCAAACTGAAAATGAACAAAACCACTTGCAACTCAAAAGATCTTCACAGGGCACAATGGTTACTCCCTGGCAGCGCGAGGGTTAAAGACGGCTATTGGTTATTTTTCACCCTCACCATAGTTAGTTCATTCACTGCGGATTCCATGCCCACGGTGTTCTAGATATTTGGAACATTTGATTCGTGCAAATGAAGGATTTACTTCCTTAAAGTGGCTAAGTCACAAAAAGCTAAATATGAGAAATTTTGCAAAGACCAATTTACAAGCATTCTTTTGCCTCTGAAAACGTCAGCACTTTCAAAGTGCTTCAGCTTGACAATATCGGTTCCTGATTAATGTACTTTGCACAGAAGTCAGAAGACTGGCTGATCTTTATAATTATAAAACTTTCATGTTAGATTTAAAGTTGAAGTGGACTTTGCCCTAGGACAGAACTAGTCCAGTCCATTCTTAATTTCCTTCCTGGTAGCCGAACAGATGAAGGAATGCAGCGATGTATAATAAAACAAAACGCACACAGCAGCTTCGCGCATACAAGGCTCCATGTGAAAAATTGATGATTATGGAATTCCACACGCAATGATAAAAATCACCTTCTCCCTGGTGTCCGCACAGATGTACCGCGTCTGTTCTTGAAGGGGCACTGACGAGAAGGAGAAAACAGTGATAAAGCTAATTTCACGAGGACATGGAAAGCGCGAGAGGACGGCATGCATGGCATGAGCTTTTGCGTGAGCAGTGAAAGGCAGATCTCTGTAATGAGGTAATATTCTTCACGGCGTGCAGATTTGGACGTGAGCATTGCTTCCCAACTGTTCTTCCGTTCTGGCTAATGGTAAATTTTTCCGCTCTTCACAAGCAACACCTAGACTAAATCACTGCTTGTCATTATTTTACCACCCATCACGAGCGTTAATTATCGGGTTGAAAGTGTGAAAAAAAGGACAGCAAAAACAAACAAAAAAAACACAACAAAATAATAATATTAACCAACTTTTCTCTGTGAAATAATATTCCAAACGAATCTTTGCCAAATGAAAGGAACGAAAATGAAGGAGAAAGAAAAACAAAAGGGAAAAGGCTTTCTTCTTTTTTTTTTCTTTACTGAAATAACATGCCATCCAAATTTCTCCCTTCTAAAACATTACTGGAAACGTTCACCCACACCGCTGAAATGAAGTATAAACTATACCAGAGTGGTGCAATGTACTTCAGACCGGAATCATTTTCTTCTTGAGGCACAAACAAAATAAACAAGAAAAAAAAAAAAAGGAAGTGCATATCCGTACAACATGTTGTGTGGATATGGACAGTGCATATCCGTACAACATGTTGTATGGATATGGACAGTGCATATCCGTACAACATGTTTTCCAAAAAGCGCGACTGGTGAAGGTTTGCTGAAACAAAACTTGGTATGGTGTTCACGAATTTAAAGTGACAACACATGGAATAGTCAGATGGGCCTGGGGGCGTGAGGGTCTAGTCAGTTTGTATCAATGGGCGGTAGTCAGATTGACTGATCAGGCGAAAAGGGGCTGGGGTAGCCACTGGTGATCGACGTGCACTCAAGTATATTATTAGCGCAGATCACGCAATCTCCGAGCAGATGTCGGATTGTTTTGCTACTAATCCGATTCATATTTTTAAAAACTATGCAAATTAACAAGGTCAGTAATATAGTATTCCGGTGTGTGTTCCACGTCATTGAATTGTGTGCGTTGTACGGATATGCACTGTCCATATCCGTACAACATGTACGGTTATGCGCCTCCAAAAAACAAAAACAAAAACAAAAAAACGTGTAATGGACGGAAAAGTTTTTGGTTTGGTCTCTATTTAATGTCAGATTTATTAAATCCTGTTTAACAACTTACAAGGTTCTCACACTATGGCCCACGAGCTCACTTCATCCAGAGCGCCAACTTTCATCATGCCCATCACTGAAAGAGTGGTCGAACTTCAACTTCATTTTTTGTGGAGATGATTTTCTAAATGTGCACAGGGTCACTGTTCAATGGAATAAACGCCTTACTCCCCCACCAATTCAATATTTCAAACTTCTCAAAAACACAAAGCGGAGTGAGAGCACTCCTTTATTACTGGGCACAGTTTAAGCCAAGATACTAGAACTGATAAGATAAGACAGCTAGTGATTTTATCGTCAACAGATTTCGCACCGCCACCTAGGTGCAAACCCGCAGAAGAGATGAAAAATGCCGTATTTTGCAAAGCCAAAAAGGGGAAAATATTGGATTTTCTTCATTGTTCAGCTATCGCTATAGGCCTTGATGAACTTCACTTATTGCGGAATTACAACCTCAGTCACTGTGGAAAACTCTGGCTATCTTTTCTCTTTTTTTTTTTTTAGCCGCAGTTAGGTAGCACTGTGACAATTTTGCATCATAAATTCACCATTATATCAAGCATTCTTTGCATACTATGCGCCATGGGCCGCGCCCCCGATCAGCGCGCAATTTGTGTGCACGGTTTTTTTAGTGGTCGGAAGAAGACAGTGTCTCATCTTATCGTTTCTAGTATCTTTGGTTTAAGTAAGATATAACTTTGTATAGACCCTTTTCATTTACCGCCCTCCATATTATGTGATTTGCAAACAAAATGGCGGCGTGCCCCACTTGTAGGGCGGAAGCGGTGGACAACGGTCGAACGATGCCATCCTTTTGCTGGGCACCCAACTGTACAAACCCGTTACGTGCTGGTTCTGGCATAAAAATGCATCTTTGCTTAGACTGTGCACCTATTCAGATGCCATCATTAAGGTATTACCAGTAATACTCGTCCTGCGAAATGGCAAAAACCTAAACAGAAATTCCAGGTGAGACTGTCTTGGATCACATTAACTTGTCTCTTACGAGTTCTGTAGAAATACTTCATCAAGAGATGCGCTTCTGACTGGTAACTCGCTTGTCTCCTTGTGTACAAAACTTCCAACACCGAGACAGCTGGAGAGAGTGGAAAGCTTTTACGCACGGCTTTTTTTTTTTTTCTTTAAACTCTTTTTCTCGAGGAAAATCCAGCCGTAATTCTTTTAAACCCATAAAATTTTAATTTTCCTTGTAATCGGATTACACAGTTCAGGCATTCTGAGATGATTCAATTAAAATGGGCAAAGTTTGAGTCAACTGTTCAGTTCCACGGCGAAAACTCTGGAAACATTCAAACTGTTTTCAACCGCAGAGACTGGTGACGCTGACTCCAGCAGCTTTAGGAAAATGTCTTTACCGCGGTCGAAATTTCAAAATGCCTGTGTACCATAACCAATTCAGGGCTTTCTCTATGATATAGTTTGATTTCCCAAATGTTTACACAACTATTTGAATGTAATGACACCATGTAAAAATGCTCCCAGCTCGCATACCCTGCCAAGTCAAGTACACAGCTGATGTCACAGGGAACGAGGCATGCATGAGTAAACCGCTGTATATTTAATATCAACCCGTTTCGTTTAGAGTGGAAAACAATATCTGGTTGCTTACTTAAACTATCCGTTTCAGTATCAAGAATCAGTTTTAAATGAGAAATCGATCAAAGTTCTGGTTAACTGTTCCCAGTTGTAAGCCTTGTAACTAGCATCTTTGGTTGGATTTAAAAAAAAAAAACACCAGTTCAGCACGGGATTTACTCAGACTAACTAAATCAAGAAGACCTTACCGAAGTGTCCACCAACCACCCATTCAGAGTGAGAAAACGAGGGTCATAATAAGGACAGCGTGCGTTCCAGAAACTGCCAGTAACATAAACTGGACCCTGGTAAGAACGAGGTTTGAACCTGGGATCTCTCACAAAGTCCTGAAAACTAGTTTAAACGACTTTTTAAGGAGTTCCTAAGGATTCACAACAACAAAAATTAAGGACTTGTGGCCGAGAAATGTTACATGTATGCAGCAAATATCAAGTACCCATATATAAAAAAACATTACAACTATACACGCGGTGTCAAAATTGGGCAAAAAGAAAATGTTGCGAAACCCGGTGTGCAGCACTCAATGAAACTGAAGGTTCCTGCATCAAGACTACAACTTGAGCTTGGCTACCCATTTATTACTATCGTGCAAACGCATTAAGCTTTGCTGGTCACTGTGCGTGAAAGTACCAATTATCGGGCGCGCAATCTGAAGATTTGAATCTCAAGTTTTTCAATTGAAACACAAATTTTAAGGATTTTTGAGGACTTTGACACCATTTTCAGAAATTAACGACTTTTTGAGTACTTATTTTTTCTTTTATGAAAATTAAGGATTTCAAGGACTTTCAAGGACCTGTGTGAACCCTGCAAAATTTATCACCGCTATATAAAGCTTTTAATTTAATTTACAGCATTATAGTGGTGATAAATTAATGACAAACGATGCCTGACTGGTGCAAAACTGCTCACAAAACTGAAGCAGGATCTGAGACACATTTTGAACCGATTTCTTTCTTTCATACATTGTCATAATAGGTAGAATGCGCATATCCACTATCTTGTCTGTCCGGACCCACTTAAGAAGTCGCGAACCAATCGGCGGCGAGTTCACTACTGTAAACAATGACACGTGTGTATACGCACATGGGAGACGTTCGGTCAATTCTTTAACTTCCTTTCTCTTGTTTACACGGATGGTAGGGAATCTGACCAGCTTGGATACATCCTTTCCACCCCTGTCACAACAGTCAACTGCAATGCAACCAGCAGGCATTTCAACTGCTTAGACACATCTCGAAGTTACACTCATCAGGCTGATCCACCGGCCATCTTGTTTGGCGGAAGTACAAAACAAAAACTCTGTGACGTCATGCGCATTCTACCTATAGACGGTATCTTTCTTTTTACTTTCTTGTGGGGTTTTATATCCATTTTTAGCACAGTGACACTTATCTGTCAGTGGCACTTTGAGTTTGAGTTTGGAGAAGGCACCTAGATAAAGTCGTGATACCGGTCACATTGTGCCAGGAAGAAGCATGAGCAAGCCCAGACACAGAACAGAACATGATAATAAGATAGAAGGAGACCTTACCCGAAGTGTCCACCAACCACCCACTCGGAATGAGAAGGCGAGGGTCATCATAGGGTCAGAGTACCTTCCAAACACTGTCAGTAATTAAGTTGGACCCTGGTAAGAACGAGGTTTGAACCTGGGATCTCTCTCATTCACGTCACTGAGTTTTAGCCATCCAGTTCTTTGAGGTAAATTCTGCTGAACGACGCCATGCAAATCGGTACTTCATAATCTCACAGGAACGAGTAAGACGTCTACGGACCCGCACAGGTGTCCCAAATAAACGACCATAGGGGGGAAGACATACAGACTGGCTGACAGACAAATGGACAGACATATAGATAGACGGAAGGATGAATGGACGAACAGACAGACGGACAGACAGACAAACAGACAGCCAGACGGACGGACGGACAGACAGTCAGAGAAAGAGAGAGAGAGAGAGATATCAGCGAAAGACAGGGAATTAAAGCTGTTGCAATAAAATTATCACGGCTAACAATTCCAGCCCATCCTGCCAGAAAAGCCCACAGAGCTCAGGGAACATTTCGCCACTCGAGTCCAAGCTTGAAAGACAAGAGCATGCAGTAAAAACCTACATGCAATAATTATGAGCGAGAAAGCTGAAGCCATGCGTCCAATGTTTGTGCTGACGCGCTCTCTGCATCCACTGCTTGCACCTGTTACGGCATTTCTGGCTCAAAGTGTGGTCTGCATATGTGGATGTGGATGTCTACTAGTGCAACAGCTCTACTCTCCTTCTGTCTTCTTCCTACTCATCCTTCATCTTTTGGCATCCTCTCACTCTCACTCCCTCTCACTCACCCGCATGCATCCATACACACACAAGCGCACACTCACTCCTTTAGTCTCTTTCTCTCTCACTTGCAGACTCAATCTCTCACTCTCTCTTTCTCACTCACACGCATGCATACACACACATGCGCACACTCATTCCTTTAGTCTCTTTCTCTCTCTCACTCGCAGACTCACTCTCTCTCCTCACTCACACGCATGCATACGCACACTTACTCCTTTAGTCTCTCTCTCTCTCTCTCTCACTTCCACACTCACCCTCTCACTCTCTCCATTTTTTTCCCGTCAGTCTTAAATGCATTCCCTTCCACCTCCACCCACCCTCTGCATGCTGTATTTCATATTCCAAACCTTTCTCGTACATTAACGCCCTTTTTTCTTCTCTCACTCACTTTCTCCTACCTTGCTCCCCCGCCCACCCCCACTCTCTCCCTCTCTTTCTCTGTAGTCTCTTTCCCTCTCTCTTCCACCCTTCAATCTCCTTCATTCTCTCCTTCACGCTTCCACTTCTACATCCACATGTTACCTTCCAATCCAGGCAGTTAAACCGATTTTTTTTAGGAAGCGCATATCCCTACTACATGTTGTACGGATATGGACAGTGCATATCCGTACAACGCACACAATTCGACGACGTAGAATACACACCGGAATACTATATTACTGACCTTGTTAATTTGCATAGTTTTTAAAAATATGAATCGGCTTAGTAGCAAAACAATCCGACATCTGCTCGGAAATTGCGTGATCTGCGCTAACAATATACTTGAGTGTACGTCGATCACCAATGGCTACCCCAGCCCCTTTTCGCCTGATTAGTCAATCTGACTACCGCCCATTGATACAAACTGACTAGACCCGCACGCCCCCAGGTCCATCTGACTATTACATGTGTTGTCACTTTAAATTCGTGAACACCATACCAAGTTTTGTTTCAGCAAACCTTCACCAGTCGCGCTTTTTGGAAAACATGTTGTACGGACATGCACTGTCCATATCCATACAAAATGTTGTACGGATATACACTTCCTTTGTATAAAAAACACATTTGATTCTATAAAGCGTTGCAGCGGCCTCACATATTTTCTGTTGCTGTTTTTTTTTTTTCTTAATACCTTTATTCAGTTCATTTTCAACAGACGAGGAAGTCACTGCAGGATCCTAGTTTGCGATTCGAATTTTATTTGCACGAGGGGGGTGGGGGAATGAACCCCAGAGAAAAGCCCTTTTATCGTGGCTACACAGAGAATCCGGTTTAAGCCCAGAGTATCCGGTCCTAAATCTGACATCACCATGATCATAGCACTGAATTTATCCATTCTTTCTTTCTATTAATGTATTGACTGTCGCATCCATCCGTCCGAGTATCACCCTCCCCACACACACATACACATCCACTCGTCTGCACTTTAACTATACCGCTTTGTCCATCTGTCTATCCGTGTATCCTTTCATTCGTCCATGCATCCGTCTGCCACTCAATCCGACCCTCCTCCAGCCTATCTATCCGCGTATCCATCCACCCGCCCGTCACTCGAAGCATCTGTCCATCTTATCCGTCCGTATTCCACCCAAACATCCGTCTGTCACTCTATCTGCCCATCTATCTATCCGTCCATCCAGCCACCCGACCATCAGTCTATCACTCCAACTGAACCTCGTCTGTCCACCTACCTGTCTAACCGTGTATCCCTCCTTCAGTCAGTGTATTCGTGCATCCATCCATCCAACAATCCGTCTATCGTTCTAACTTTACTGACCCTCTATCCATCTATCCCTTCCTCAATCCATCTACCCATGCAGCACTCCTTCTATCCATCCATTCATCCATCTACCCATCCGTCTGTCACTCCATCTCAACCACTGTCCATCTATCCTCCTTCAGCCTAGACGAAAGTTTACTCGCTTACCCCCTCACAAAACAACCTCAAACAAAACAAAGAGAAGAAATTAGATTAGCATACAGACGTTCCTTTCTCTCATTCTCCTTGTAAGTCTCTCTTGCATTTTCATTTAATCTCGGGCACCCGGCAAAATCGATCAACTTCCGTCCATCTCCCCCTCTCTGTGTGTGCCTCATCTCTCCCCCCCCCCCCCTCCCCCGAATATCCACATGGGTATTATTGCATTGAACGTCACAGAGAAAATTGCACAGCCCTGCTGTTAAAGGCTTGCATCTCAAGCTGTCAAAGGTGCAGGCTGGTACTAATTAGCGAGCTTTCCTCAATGGCCCCCTCTCTCCCAATCTCTCTCTCTCTCTCTCCGTTTTCTCTCTCTATGCATGTGTATCTCTCATTTCGTCTCATGTTACCATACCCTCCTAAAATCCTCAGGCAGACGGCATACTCATCGTTCACGGTTCACACTTCATCGTTCAAAGATGGAAACAGTAAAGTCACGTCAATTATCCAACGACATGGCAGGTCACATTATTTATTCATCGTTCAACGTCAGAGCCCAACGTTCATCGTTCATGAAATGAGCTTGCACGACCTCAGGTCTTGTTTGTTCTATCTCATTTTTCTGGAAAAACCGGAATTCTTTTCATGAAGAGGTGTAACAAATGCACACGCTGACACTTGCTTAACCTGCGTTGTGGCACTTATCAAGCTGTTTCACAGTTCTGATTTACTGTAACCCCTAAAGGCCAGTTTAAACTGGTAGGTTTTAGGAATAGAAAAAAGGAATGGGGGACTGTGTGGGAAGAATTCTCCTGGCTTTCCGATTTCCCCCTTCGAAACGTGACCAAAACAAACGATGCGCATCGCTTCTCATTCAGAAATCGGACCAGTGTAAACAAACAGCGTTTCGAAGGGGGAAATCGGAAAACAAAAGACGGAAAGCCAGGAGAGTTCTCCCCACACAGTCCCCCATTCCTTTTTTCTAATCCTAAAACCTACCAGTTTAAACGGGCCTTTATCATAAAGCCACAAACGCTTAACGTCAAATTTCTTAGTTCAGCAAAAACTCCAAAAGTGTGGAGTTGGAACAAACTAGAACAAAGGTTGACAAAGCTCTTTTTGTTTTCATCGTTTAGCCTTGAAAAACACACGTATTAGGTTAGCTTTTGTGAGTTAATACTCAAAATTAATTTACTTGGTGATTTTGGTAATGTACTGCGTGAACGATATAAACGATAGACGAAAGACGAGGAACTTCGAACCATGAGCGATAGAAGACCCGTGTGACGTCAGCCTTACTGAAGTGCCCGTTTCCCAAATGCTCACAAATCAACCACTTCACCATTTCTCGTAAGGCTTTCTTCCACTCTCCCACCCTTTTTTTTTCCAGTTGCCTTTGCTAGCAAACTGACCCACCCACCCCCCCCCCCCACCCCCTCACTTCCACACCAAAAAGCTATTTCCCAGTTGAAGCGAGCTGACAAATTTAATGAAGTGTGTGGTATCCATGGAAAATACCTCATGGTGCTGAAAACTCGTCTCCTCCCCAACTCTTTCTTTCTCTCTCTTTCTCTCTCTCAACATTACTGCAATATTCTCCTAGTTTTCTTCTTTCTATTCGCGCTAAATGTTTGTATGTACACGTGTATGAGCGTGCGTGAGTGTGTGTGCCATTTTAGCCCTCGCTGGTGCGGTGCTGCCAAACTGACGTAACTTCACAAAAACCCTCCGGTTACGACCTTGTGGGGCATCACGATATCATACAATGTCGTAACTTAAGTCAAATGTTTAAAAAGACAAAACGTCGGCCTCTCTTTGAGTACTATCTCCCCGTCTATCTATCTACTTTATCCATCTATCTGTCTACCCAACTGTCTGACTATCTATCTATCTGTCTGTCTGTCTATCTTTCGATCTATCAATCAATCAATCAATCTGTCTACGCAATGCTCACCCTGCGCCCCCCCCCACCCCCCATGAGTCTCTGCTATTCACCCTGACCTCCGATTTTCTCTCTCATTCCACGATACTCTCCTCTTCCCCCCCCCCCCCAATCCATACTCAGCATGTTAACTCTGCTCAGCTACAGGTCTGGAAAAGCCTGTCGTTACTGACAAAGTTCCTACCCAGACCCCCCCCTTCTCCCCCGTACTCAGCATGTCAACTCTGCTCAGCTACAGGTCTGGAAACTCCTGTCGTAACTGATACGTTCCTACCCAGAGACACACTCCCCTCCCCCTCCCCTTGTTCATGTTTTACTCCCAGTTATCCCCCCCTCCAATTTGCTCATTCACATTTACCTCCCTTTCTCAGTCCGCGTCACTGTCACCATGACGTTTCCAAGGGGCTTTTAGACCTGCTGACGTCACGGCTCCCACCTCCCAGAGTAAAAGCGTAGAAGTGTACAAAAGCCCGCCTCCTACAAATTAATGTCTAGGGTAGTGCAAAGTGTGGGTGTCAAAATATGAATTAGTTTGGATGTGACCACGCTGTGATGTAGCTGTATGGTGAACTGAGACCATCTTGACTCGACCTCAGAATATTTCTCTATCGAACTTCTAATAATGGTTAAGCTTCGCATTCTTGTCCTGTTCACTTTTTTAAATTGAGTCCCAAAATATGCACTGATTAGTATCCACCTACAACAGAGGTCTCTCTCTCTCTCTTTCTCTCTCCCCTCTCTCTCTCTCTTCCCTCCATATCTCTCTCTATCTCCCCCCCCCCATCTCTCTTTCTCTTTCTCTCTCTCTCTAAAAGAACTGTAAGCTAAATACAAGATAATTAATAATTATACACTGACCATTACAAATTAATAATCAAACCATCAATTCAGATTCACACAAGAATACCAAAAAAGAAAAACAAATTCCGTCTCCACTATTTCACTTCCTAAAACAAGACTGCCACACAAATGTACATGAATTGCAAATTTCCCCCGGTCGTCTCCCCTCAACGGAATGTTAAACTTTGTCCATGTAGGAAAATTTCAATCAACGAATGCAAAAACGTAGTTCCCACTTCACACGCGGGCACGCTAACGGTAATGGACATGACAACTTCACAAGCCCGCTCGTTTGCAATTTCGTACACAAACTTTTTTTCTGCGTTCCTTCCTCGCAGCGGTGTCTCTCCTTCTCTCACTCCTACCGCTTCCACTCCCTCTAGCCAAACACCTATTTGGACGATCTCTTTTCTTTTTTTCAATGACTCATTCGATCCATCTGTCCGTCCGTCCATCCATCCGCCCATCCATCCATCCACCCCTCCGCCCATCTGCCTACCTGCCTGTCTATCTGACTGTCGAGTCTGTCTGCCTGCTCGGCTGCCTGTCTGTCTGTTCGTTCGTTCCCCCCCCCTCCCCGCCCCCAATGACTACATGTACATTTACAATTCTGCCACGATCCGTCTCTCTCTCTCTCTCTCTCTCTCTCTGCCCTCCCGACCCCTCCCCACCATTTCTTTCATTTGCCATCTCCTCCCTCCACTAGGCAATAACAAACTCTCCCCCCCCCCCCCCCCGAAAAGAAAACAACAAACAATCTTGAAACATGGACACAGCCGCCTGCATATCGCATCACTGGGTTTCAACAAGAAGAAAGATTTATCACTCGGAGAGATAAAACAATCCTATACAGTTCTGGCGTTTGTTCGTTGTTGTTTTTCTTAACCTCCCGTTTCGTTAGTGCGCAAGGACTCGCCAAATGTTGAGCCAGTTTGTATCGGCCGACTAGATGTAGTTGGATGGTGATGTCCTGACAATCAATTTGGATGCGGCCTTGCTCACTAGCCGATTTGGTATCGGCCGACTAGATATAGTTGGAAGGTGATGTCCTGACACTCAATTTGGATGCGGCCTTGCTCATTAGCCGATTTGGTATCGGCCGACTAGATATAGTTGGATGGTGATGTCATGACACTCAATTTGGATGCGGCCTTGCTCATTAGCCGATTTGGTATCGGCCGACTAGATATAGTTGGATGATGATGTCATGACACTCAATTTGGATGCGGCCTTGCTCACTAGCCGATTTGGTATCGGCCGACTAGATAAAGTATAGTTGGATGATGATGTCATGACACTCAATTTGGATGTGGCCTTGCTCACTAGCCGATTTGGTATCGGCCGACTAGATATAGTTGGATGGTGATGTCCTGACAATCAATTTGGATGCGGCCTTGCTCACTAGCCGATTTGGTATCGGCCGACTAGATATAGTTGGATGGTGATGTCATGACACTCAATTTGGATGCGGCCTTGCTCATTAGCCGATTTGGTATCGGCCGACTAGATATAGTTGGATGGTGATGTCATGACACTCAATTTGGATGCGGCCTTGCTCACTAGCCGATTTGGTATCGGCCGACTAGATAAAGTATAGTTGGATGATGATGTCATGACACTCAATTTGGATGCGGCCTTGCTCACTAGCCGATTTGGTATCGGCCGACTAGATAAATTATAGTTGGATGATGATGTCATGACACTCAATTTGGATGCGGCCTTGCTCACTAGACGATTTGGTATCGGCCGACTAGATAAAGTATAGTTGGATGATGATGTCATGACACTCAATTTGGATGCGGCCTTGCTCACTAGCCGATTTGGTATCGGCCGACTAGATAAAGTATAGTTGGATGATGATGTCATGACACTCAATTTGGATGCGGCCTTGCTCACTAGCCGTTTTGGTATCGGCCGACTAGATAAAGTATAGTTGGATGGTGATGTCATGACACTCAATTTGGATGCGGCCTTGCTCACTAGCCGATTTGGTATCGGCCGACTAGATATAGTTGGATGATGATGTCATGACACTCAATTTGGATGCGGCCTTGCTCACTAGCCGATTTGGTATCGGCCGATTAGATATAGTTGGATGGTGATGTCAGAGAGAGCTCGGGCACCAGCTGACGACCTGGATCTCACTAAAGCTCAATATCGTGACGTCACTACCCAACTAGTCGGCCGATCAAAACTCAGGGCCGCGCTGTATAGCTGGACGACAGTCTCACACAAAAGCACTCGCGGCTTTATACCCTACAAAAGTTTCGTTCTTGTCCAGAAGCGAGCACATCTGGGACACTGGTATACATTCCACTCGGCTCCGTTCTAGGCCCATTTTATGTTAAATTCTCCCCCTCTCTCTCTCTCTCTCCCTGTCTGTCTTTCCCATCTGTCTGCTTGTCTATTTCTCCTGTCTATCTGTCTATCTGTCTGTCTCTCCCTCTCTCTCAAACCATATGCCCTATGCTTTTTTAATTACACATGAAACTCCTTCTCTCTCTCTCTCTCTCTCCCTGTCTGTCTTTCCTATCTGTCCGCTTGTCTATTTCTCCTGTCTATCTGTCTGTCTCTCCCTCTCTCCCACACCATATGCTCTACGCTTTTTTAATTACACATGAAACTCCTTTCTCTCTCTCTCTCTCTTTCTTTTTCTCTGTATCTCCTGACAGTATAACTGTATCTGTCTGTCTCTCCCTCGCAGTAAGCCCCCCCCCCTCTCAAAACCTCTCTCTTTCTTTCTCTCTGTATCTCTCTGTCTCTGTCTAACCGCCCCCCCTCACTCTAGCGCTCCCTCACTCACTTCGTCCACACATCTCTCCCTCTCTCTACAACATAGCGAATAAAAGTTATATATTGCCCACAACATCCAGAGAAGCCCATCATGCCGATGTATGCACACATACAGTTTGGGTAATTGATCGTAAGCCTTGCTAATTTCCCACCGCGATATTTATTAAGTCCTCACTAACTGTGAAATTGATTCAAGTTATCGTTGAAATCTCACGTTTCATTCACCGCCAGTCTCTCTCTCTCTCTCCTTCGATACGCGATTATGACTGCGCTGACTTAATCTCTCTCTCTCTCTCTCTTTTTCTCTCTCTCTGCGTGCGTCTGTGTGTGTGTCACTCACCGGAAAAGGGCGTGGGTGGTGTCGTAACCGAAGTTTTATCTTATGAATATAACTCCTTGTGGTGAGGTGGGGAAATTTCGACTTTCTTTCTTACCTATTTCAACTTTCTCTCTCTCCTTCTCCCCCCTCCCCCCCTCCACCAAAAATGTAAAAAATGCCGTATGACCACTTCCTCTTTCTGTCTCTGATTTATTTCACCCACTCCCCCCACTGCTTCTCCACCCCTAGTCTCTTGAATCCTTCTATCCCTGACCCTCTCTCTCTGTCTGACCTATTTCAACTCACTCTCTCTCTCTCTTGCCGTTTTCAGCACTTTCTCTCTCACACACTCACACACACACTCACAGACACACACTCACACACACACACTCACACACACACACACACTCACACACACCAATCACTATTGATGCTTCCGCTCCCTGCTCCTGTCTTGAAAACTCAGCCACTGACGCAATTTCCGTCACAAAAAACAACAACAACAAAATAAAATAAATAAATAAATAAATATAAGCAACAATTCTCATTTTCTGATTAAATCAGTAACCGAAAGAGAAAAAAACACAGCCACATACTTAATTCCATTTCCAATTTCCCCCCGTCTCTCTCCTGTTCTAATATCTAACACAAACGTAAATCAGTTTGAGCAGCATCACGCAGCTGGCTACTCAACCCCACCCGACAAAAATAATTACGTCACCCCTGCCTGGGACCGACTGATTATGTTGACGAACATTCGCGCACAGAACCCGCGGGGAAACGTCAGCGTGGAGCCACCCGTAAAGTCCGCCAGTTCTGTTTGGGCTATTTGTGCCCTTAGGCCTTAGAATGACGAGCTTCTAACTCCCTTCCATCAACTTTGAGAAATTGATGAAGTGATGATTGGAAGTTTCATGATGTGCTCATCCTACATCCGTTTGATACTTCAGCACACCATGGAGATGGCCTGCAGAAGTTTTAAGTATGTGATGTGATTCTGGCAAATGACTGGAAACAGAACCATGTCATTTTAAGGTGACGTGTTTTCGAGGGAAGTGTCTCTCCTCCCCCCCCCCCCCCCCTTTGCGACCACCCGCACACAGGTTCCACCCTAGAGTCACTATCGGAATAACCGGATTCAGTGCATGGTAATCTTCTCTAATTTTTTGTTACTCCTTCCAGCAGTTGTAAACACAGAATACCGAGACGGACCATTCCTTCTTTCACTATAATGTCCAGAACTTGCGCGCGTATAAACACGGTGAATACTACTCAGAGAGCTCTGTGTTGCCACCCGACACACCGAATACCGAGCCGCGAGGCGGACCATTCCTTCTTTCACTACATGTCCACCACTTGCACGCGTATAAACACGGTGAGTACTACTCACAGAGCTCTGTGGTACTTGTCTTTTTCGTTCAAATATGAAGGGGTGTGGTGTGAATTGTTTGCACTGCTGACATGGATGATACGCGGGCAAGACGACGGACAAAACCTGGCGAATTGAACCGTCTCGGTATCCTTAACTCGGGTGCCACTCTTTTTGGTTCAATTATGAAGGTATGTGGTACGAATTGTATTACTGACATGGATGATATGCGCGACAGTGAACGTCTCAATACCCTGTGCCTCGGATGTTGTCTTCTCACCAGTTTCAAAATTACTTTGAACCACTGATTTCCAAAGTTGGAATGAGAAACATTTTGTCCAAAATCACATTGAAGATTTCGACCCGGTATTAAAGACCCCTGGGTAGATCCCCCCCCCCCCCCCCCGTGACTGGTGGGGAAAAAGGACAAATACAACGCACAGAAGAACTGACACGAAGTCAGGCTGAGTCTGCTCTGCTTACCCAAGTCACTGGGACACATGCACGTGGCGTCTGGTTTCTCGCTCACATCCAACCAGGTCGTCTTCACCCTGTGATCTCCTAAACAGCTTAACTTAAAGCTCCCAAATATTCAAAGCTCAACAAAGCTCGTCTAGTGCCGCAAAATGAAGTGCCAGGGATTAGGTTATTATGATAATAGCGGAATAATGAAACTGTGGATGAAAATGAGACACAGTGAACGTGAAGATACAGAAGTAAACAATAAGGTTGGCATCAGTGTCTCTGCGTTCTGCTGTGCTCTGTAGACTCCATTTTTGACACTACGAAACAATTCAACCCCCTGACCATATGAATGTGTTTCATTTTTGTACTGTTTTTTTTTTTTTAAGTATCATAAAACACAGTTTTCCTGATAATCTAAGCCATCAGGACACCTGTGCATGCCTCAAGAGATTCATGGAGTTCTGGTCGAGCTTTAGGTTTCCCATTAAAATCCAGTGTTTCGTGCTTCGTGTGGTCTGATGTATTGCTCACCATGGCGTTAGGAGTACCAGAACTGGTATTATCAGGCACACTGTCGAGTGTCAAAACATTGGCGTCTTTCCACAAAAAAAAAAAAAAACACTTTCCTAAACATCATGTACGTCCAGCTAAATGTTTGCAATATCACTTCATAATTTCGGTTGAAGAACTCGCTTTTAAGAAAGGTAGTGGCTACGGTTACGGCAGCTGGTGAACACAACTCATCATTTTTCTTTGTTCAGCTTTACTCCCGTTCATACAGCAGCACTTCATTTCTTTGCTTGTTCTATTGGGGTGTGAGTGTGATCTGCCGTAAACGTAGCCACTGCCTTTAAGAAAACGTTTGGGCCACGTTTCGGTTCGCTCTATAATTTCCAAATACCAACAGTGGCCATGAGTGAACGCCAAGAAACGGTCGACTGTCTATTTCTAAGAAGTTACATTTTCACCCCTCTTCCGACAGTATACCCCCCCCCCCTTCTCTCTCTCTCTCTCTTTTCAAAATGACACGTCACATTTTATATTTTTGGAAAACAGTTCCAAAACTATATTATGAGCAAAAGAACAGTTCTGACAAGTTCACATTCATTTCAGAACTCTTGGGTCCGATAAACAGCACTTGAGAGAATTGCGCACGTGTTTCGAATTGCTGTGGAGTACAAGCGAGGAATTGATGTTGTGACAAGTAAGCTCTTTCCTCTGCGGTTTGAATATTTCACAGCTCGCCTGATCCATACACTGGAACATCAATACTTTAATCCTGCTTGACGCTGACAAGTGTAAACTGGGAGAGTTTGCTGACTTGTTAGAATCACGAGGAAGAGAACAGAAGATCTCTCTTGAGTATGTACTGTCTCACACTGAGGAAGTGAACTGGCTGATCTGGGAATGAAGGGATCTCTCAAAAGCTTCAAGATGGGGGCATACTGTCCCTCAAGCCGAGCATTCCGAGTTGATTTCGTGGCATTTTACACAGCTATCACGTGAGAGTCATTTTAAACCGAGCGCGGCACTTCAGGTACATCAAAAACATTAAAACAGAGTGACAGAAAGACAACTGACAGTTGTGGTCTTCATCGAGACCAGTGATGGACAGCCAGGTACTTTTCAAAAGTGGGTCATGGCCAGAGTGGAGGCCCAATATCGGTAAATTGTCCCCAGGAGTAGGGGCCAAACACTTGACACTGCACAGAGGCCTCTTCAGCTGACGATGTTGACAATGCCATCAAGGCTGGGCCGGCCGGCACATGCCACTTGTTGTCGTGTTGCAATCCTGTCTTAGTCTCATGTTCCGGTGAACTCTGCAACGTGCCCGTGGCTCACATGTGTGCACATCTCTCATTCATTCAACTAGATTTGAAAAAATACGCCGCCATTGCGACACGACTGAGACGTAACAACGCTGCGCACGCCTCCCTATTTCCAAATGCTCATTTATTTTCAAATGTGTCCTTGGTGTAAATTTAATAGTCTATCCACCAACATCGCCCACCCCAACCATCTCCATTTGCCATCGTTCTCCCTTTTTTTTTTTCTCTCTCTCTTTTTTTTTTCTTTTTTTTTTTCTTTCTCGTCGCATCCTCGTTTCTTTTAAATTTAATTCGGCAGACTGCGCATTGCCTTCTCGCCAACGCTTTCGTCATTCCGTCAGTTCCAAGACGTGTTGCTTGTCACGTGAGACAAGAATCAGAAGGTGGCGTTTCATTTTTCAAAAGCAGGCGCAACTGTCACATTGTCTGTTGATAGGGCGCAGAGAAACTTGCTCACTATGTCACCCGCACTGAGGATTTACCTTACAGGATTCCGCATTGCGCCATGCAACTGTCTTTGGCCCAAGTTTCGGGCGGTCTTTGCCTTGGTCCAAGCAGATAATTCCCCGTCTCCCATGTGAACTATTCGCCTGACTGACTGACTGAACATATCAAAGGCTATGAAGAAGAATGTGCTATGTCCAATTTTATTATTAAATGCTCAAAAATGCCTGTAGACATCCAAGACACATGGTCTGTGGCTGCTCAAAGCAACAAAAACCAAAACAGAAAATCTTGTGACGATACTGAAGTTACTGCAATTATCTGAATATTCTTTGAGGTTACAAATTTCAAACTCGTTTTTCTCAACTTGACTATTTTGGATATAAAACATTCTTGTTGCCAACCCTCGATATGTATGTGAATTTTGTATTGACACATGACTGACTGGTTGGTTGAGAGAAAAGACGGTATACATATATTATATGGTTAAAACAAATTTTGCAGGAGACGCCACAAGCATTTGGTGTAGAGCCACGATTTTGTCTTTGTTCATTTTCTAATTTGTCATGAACAAAAGAATCAATTAGTCGTACAAAAGTATGACCCAGACAGAAACACAAAGCAAATTTCATTCTATAAAATACTGTTAAAAGTTACTTTGGCATAGACTGGTGTACACAGTTGTTGTTTTTTTTTTTTCGTAACACTGACGGGTTAATTATCTGCTACATTCACATATAAAAAAGGTACAATAGTATTAAACGCTGCATTATCCTTTTTATGTAACTGCGTTTGTCACCAGCGGGCACAGAACACCTGGCTACACTTACAATGTTAAGGGAAAAGAGAGAACAGGACAGACAAAACACAAAATAATGATAATAAAATAATTATGTAGTAGGCGAAACAGTCGGGAAAAATCACAAATAAAAGTTCATGGTAACAGTTATTGTAACAGCTCTACACCAGTAACAGTGGAGGACCACGACAGCCGACACCAACATGTATGCCACCAGATGGCGGCCTCGGATCATTCAATGATGTACCATACTCGATCCCCACCTCGGTTGCGGACTTTTTTGGGCTATGAACTTGTCACACAACGTAAGACCAGGTAAACCTATTGGTTAGTTTCACTTACGTCATTAAAATTTGTGATGCGTCCCCGCCCCCAGCGGCTGAGCCTGCGCACTTGCAAAGATGTTTTCTGGCACGTCGGTGGAGCATGCGCACTCGCAAAGATTGGCTGTTATCCAAAAAAAAATGAACTGAAACTGTTGGGAGAGTCAAACGTAAGGGCCTTGGAAATTCAAAATTCCGAATATGGACGAGATCAAATGGTCGAAAATCCGTAGCAGCAAGTTTTGTGACAAACAAACCAATCCATACAATCAATATCACTATTTCCAAACAGAGGCGTCGAGTTTACCCTATTTACTTGGCACGGCGACACATGACAGATGCCTACAATCATACAAAGTGCGACTGATAATGAGGTCATAATGAGGAACGGCACCGAAGGACGACAGCTGAACGAGACGTATCAAGTTAGATTTATTGTATGTATTCAAATGTTAGAATTACTGTGGGCAGCAAGAAGCAAAGACATTGGATGACCGAATGGGTTGGGTTTTTTTTTTTTTTTTTATCCATTTATTTTTTTTACACATATATTATGTCCTCCTTGAGTATGTTTTGAATTGGCCATTAAAGGGCCTATTATAAACTTGAACTTGCTGTTGGATTAGACACTGGATGTCCCCGCGCTGAACTTCTCATGATTATTCCTTCTAAATTTGCATTTTTGCCAGATCTGTCTCATGTGGCAGCTCTCCCCTCCACCCTTTTCCATTTCACAAGCGACTTTTCTTGTTTTTATTCTAAATTTCTGTCTCCGTCAACTGAATGTGAAGAGAATTTCATCCGCTTCAAAATAAAACTAACAACAGCAACGCTGAAAAGCCCTCGTTTCCGAATGGATATTCCTTTACATCTATTATTCTCGTCATATTTCAAGGTAATGTATGCATTAAAGTACCCAAAACCTCGCATGACTGAGCCTGACCTTAACCCACATCAGCTACACCGCAAGACAGCCACAGTTTTTCGTTTACGACCCACAGTGAAGAAAAGACAAGACATGGATACAACTCCGAGTGACCCTCGCCATGCGGCTTGTTTGGTGAAGAAATATTCGGGTTACTCGAGCCAAACCCATAAATCATTATGTGTATTAAATAAATGTCAGCCAGCAATCAACGGTTTCTGCGGGGCAAAAGTTAAACAACCAGACAAAGGCCCTTTCACAGTCATGAAGACACGATCATGAACTTGAAACAAGACTGAATTCAAATAAGATGCTTTGCCCCACCATGTTATGGGTCACCACTTCGTTTTCTTACTAGATACAAAGTGAACTGACCACATCTGGTCATCAGTCAACACAATCAACTAAGACCCGGCGTGCACGAGCCGATTTTGATCGCCCGTCTAGTTGGTTGGTGACGTCACGACTTTTGGCTTTCAATGAGAAAAAAAAATCGTCTAGTGCGGGCGGCGCCGGTTCTAAATAAGAGTCAAGCTTATACCTAATACACTTAGGCCCCATACGTACTGGCCGATTTTAGATCGGCCAACTAATTGGATGGTGAGGCCACGCTCTACAATTTCAAGCAGATCGCGTGACTTAGCCAAGTAGTTAGCTCTCATTGCAGCTCAATGTGGCGACGTCATCAGTCAACTAATCGGCCGAGCAAGCTACACGAGTTCGTGCCGGGCCTGAAAATTCGTGCACCAGTCAACTTTAGAGTTGGACGTCATTGAACCTCCATATCGTGACGTCACTACCCAACTAGTCGGTCAGACCTTACAGCTGTCTCCAACTTCAAACCCCAACGATCGCGCGATCCAGTCTCTACTATCGCAACATCACACAAATTTAACTTACAGTCTACATACTACCGTAACTGCCATCGGCAACTGTATACATGCATTAATTATCTTTTAAAAATGTACTGTGATCAATGAAGCCTGGAGGTTAACGTATGTCTCGTGCTGATGTACTCAACAGCCACGCTCGACCGACATTTGTGAACGTTTTATACTGTCGCCTCGTTTTTCCCCAATGTTCACAATACAATCGGTTTCCCGTCTGACCCACTGGCTTCGCTACATGTGGCTGCTGGCATTCAAAAACCTGCTTTCAACTGCACTGAACGAATGTAACGGGTCAATTGAAAACACGTCTATTACAATACGTTAATGTTTTGAATTGGAGGTCAACATTGCAGACATTCGTGTGGGTTGCCTATCTCACGTACTGGCGTATCCATGATTTTGGTTGATTTGAGTTAGGGCAGAGAGTATGTATTTATAGAGAGATCTCATTTTCACCAAATTGCGAAACTAGGTCGCTGCGGTAACAAGAATTAAAAGAGACAGTCTTCACCAAAGATGCGTGCATATCTGTTGACTGTAGTTTGCTCATATTCTATTAAGAGCCGTTTGTAAGTTCTTACGCCCCGTGGAAATGCACAAACTGGTGTTGTTTACCGTAGCGACCTACTTGCCGCTCCATGCCAACAGTGGTTTCGCGGAGCCTCCCGTGTCTCGCAGTGCAAATCGACCAATAGTGATATCTCTCCGTACATACATACTCCCTGTCTAGGACCGCGGTACTATTGCTCATGGTGACGTATCGATATCTATAATAGTTTTGGTTTGAAATTATAAGTAGATCAGATACGTTTTTGCCACATGCTTGTCTGTGCACATAAGGAAATCTCACTCTCATAAAAACTCTGACGTTTCTTTTCCTTCAAAATAGGAAAACTGTCGATACGCCAGTTCATGCGATGGACGGCCACCTGTAAACCTTTTGGTGAATAAAAACCAACAGTACAAATATAATTTGGCAGCGTGAGGAGGATAGCCCAGAACGTAAACCGATGCTCGGGTGTTCAAGTAACCTACTTGTGGGCGAGTGCACGGGATTTGACGCACTGAAACCATGCTCCGTGTAAACCTTAGGTTAAAAGCAGTACTTCTCGGAGTCTTCGGCCAAATCCCTCCTTTTTGCTCCCAGGTAATCTCAACTCGTCGCCTACTTTAAATTGCCATCAAATAATTTTTTTTATAGTCCCAAACGGGATCCAGTTTGAAGCAGCACGTTTTTTGTTTTGTTGTTTTTTTTATGTTAATTCGTGATCGCCTTATAGCTGTGTATTATTGGCATTTGACATGCTCCATATATACAAGATCTTCCCGGTTTGAAGTTCCTCCTCTGTTACTCCTCACCAATTCCTCCCCCAGCTAAAATCACCCCGCCCGCTCGTTTAGATTTGAACTCACCCCCCCCCCCCCGGAGCTAAATGCATCTCATCTGAGATTCACTGTGTTAACCCTCAAGGCCCCATGTACCACCGGTGATACAAAGAAATTCATCTCCCGGCTGCAGTTTCTACAAGAACTCAAGGCGAATCGAGTTGTTTTTAGTAATTTCTCTACAATATACTGAATCAAGCGAATGATCATGAAATCTCCATAATTAAGGCTCTAGGTACAAACTGTAACGAAATCAGAATTTTCCCACAAGCAGATGTGGGGGCGGGGCCTTAAGAGTTAAAGGCATGGAATAAGATCTACGTAAGGTTGGTAATGAATTAATGTAATGAGGTTTGGAATGCTAATTGCCAAGTTGTTAACCCTCTCTTGCCAACACCCTGATACCCTTATCCAAAAACTTCTGAGACATGCAGATCTGGTACAACTTACTCCTTGTCAGATGAATGCAAAACATGAAAATATTCATCAAGAGCACATTATTTTTTTATTTTTTAATTTGAAGTGTTTAAAAAAAATAGAGAGCACTCGGCATCAAGCGCTCGGCGCCTTTCAAATTATGAAATACTAGGAGCCGGAGGGTTAAGGCAGACAGAAGAAACGAGGAAAGCAAATCACAAGGCTACTGAAGAACCACGAAGCAAGTCTGTCGTGTTACGGTGAAAGACTGTATACCACAACAGGAGCCATGTTCACTTTTTAAGATCATTTTATTGAATGAAATGCGTTCCATTAAAATAAAAAAAAATCTGAGTGATGACTTTGCTTACTTTTTTTTTTTTTTAACTTTATCATAATTTGGAAAATGAACAAAGAATAAAGTGACGGGCAATGAGAAATAAGTTGAGAGAGAGAGTGAGAGTGAGTGAGTGAGTGAGTGAGTGAGTGAGTGAGTGAGAGCATGAGTGTGCGTGCGCGCCCGCGTTTTATTCTGGTCCCCTGCACATTCTGTTTTCTGTTTTTGTCACATACTGTCTTTTTCTATAAAATTTTCAATGGCAAGACATCTGAAAAGGCGCAAGCAGAACGTCGACTACTGCGGGTGTTTCAATCTGCCCTTGACAGTTGCCTGCGACAGAACACACACAAAACTGTTGCTATATTCCATTTGTAATAGAATTGCACATTCACTGTTTGTATTCCATGGTCCAATTCAAATGGCTGAAGGGATGTTGCACGAACTATGGGCCCACTTTTAAGGTTTTTTTTTTCTTTCTTTCAACATGTGGTTTCGCTTGTCTGATCCACGGCACAGCACGGCCAGGCCCAGAGAGGATAGCCAGGCCTCAACACTGCATGCGTGCCTTGTATCTCTCAGAACATGCGTCTCTGTAAAAACCACGTGTGGCGCGACACGAAAATACTGGCAATAATAATAGGCTCAAACTTCACCATACCGCCACCACGGGTACTGATTCTACGGTGAAAACTTCTTCTACTAAACTAGGGCCAGGAATATTGTATGGGCTGTTTACAAATCCAGCCAGACATCATGGCAAGTCATTTACAGTCAATACGAGACCTTGCTGCTACTTCTCCATTTTCTGAAAAGCTGGGGATCTTTTAGTTTGTAGGAGAGGTATAACAAATACACACTTTGACACTTGTTTAAAATGCGTTGTGGCACTTATCAAGCTGTTTCACAGTTTCGATTTATTCTAACTCCTTATCACAATACTAAACCCGCAAACGTTTAACATCGAATTTCTCAGTTGTGCAAAAAGTGGAGTTGGCACAAACAAGAACTAAGATCGTGAACAGTGCAAACGTGCTAAGTAAACGGCTACTTCAATTTTGAGAATCATAGTGTTAAAAGCATTGAGTATGATCTAGATCTAGGTAAAATTGGTCATGAAATGAGATTTGGAATGTTTATTACATAGACGTTAACCCTCTTTTAACCACAATCTGATTTCTTTATCCAAAACTTCTGAGACATGCAGATCTGGTATAACTTACTCTTTATCAGATGAATGCAAAAAAATAAAAGTGTTTATCAAGAAAACATTATTTGTTGCAAAATTTGAAGCGTTTAACAAATAAAGCACTGTGCAGGAAGCGACACGTTGAACAGCGGGACAGGATCAAGTGGCACGTATTCCCATGCCGTACAAAGGCAAACTGAAACCTCTCACTTAATGACGAGTTTCGGGGAAAGAACGTTATACAGGTACCAGACACTGTAACACAATTCACAGGTTACGCAATATTCTCCTGTTTTTTCCCCAGCCAGCCCCACTACGTCAATCCGACATGGGATTTATGTACGGTTGGTATGATTACCATAGGGGCGGGTTCCTACATCAAACCGACGTCAGTGGTGACGTAACCAGCGGATCTATGCAGGAACGATGTCATTCCTACTTGTGAACTTGACGTCAGTCCTATACATCGGATTTCAGTACGGCCGCTGGTTGGGTTCAGTGCAATGTGCAGACTGTCATCGTTTCCTTGCATTTCACTAGACCGACCTTTATCCTAAAACCTAGTAGGAATTTCTAGTATCATATAGAAAACAAAAGTCCAACCCCCTAAATACAGGAGGATCCTGTAAGACAATGGACAGCTGGCAAGTCTGACAGTAGTAATAGGAATGAGTTTCAGGCTTTGTGCTGATGAAACAACCTTGGAACACGCACAAGTTGCAGCTGGTACTGCCAACTCCTCTTGTCTTGTTCAAGTTGATGTTACAATGATGATTTTAATACGGTCTGATCTCTGCCGTGCCTTTGATGTTTGCGCTCGTTGCCTAATTATTATGACTTCAGGCGTGTCTGTACTGGATGAAAACAACGGCCGGGAAATTGTGGCAAGGGTACTTCAACATTATCTGTCTGTCAGACTGTCTGCTATCTATTTATCTATATGTTTGTTGGTTTAGTCAGGCCAGAGTTTTCTGCTATTGTACGACAGTACACAATACAGCCTGCTACTGTCACCCCCACTGTCTTGTGGGTCATCTCGGGAGAGAGGAAGACTAGGGGAAGATAACCCTGAATACAAATACCACACTGCCTTGTGTGTTGCTATGATAGCAAAGGCTATGGGAGTAAACCCAGACAGAAAATCAGGAGTGGAGACCCGAAGGTGGTTGTCAGGGAGAACTGCATCAAACTGGCTTCCAGCATCTCCTGCAGCCGGACTAGTTCCAAATGTATTGACCTGGTCTCTCCCTTGGGTTTAACTAGAATGGCAGAGAGAGGGGTGGTGCCTCTGGGCAAAGCACCATCTCTTAAAAATAGCCCAGGCAAGGCAGCAAAACGAGGAGGCGTTTGCTCGGGCTTGGCAAGCGTCTGTCTCTCCTCTATAAGCCCACCCATTTCCGATTTGGAGAGGACACTCCAGCCATCCGTTACGGATGGGCACAACACGGGAGGTGCCAGTTACCGGTGATAAGCTCAATCCATTTGGCGTACGGATGAGCGCCAGGGGTCCCCTCTGTCGGTGGGAGCGGCTTTTCAGCTGCATTGATCAACTACCGCCCGCCGTAACCTGGGCAGCCCCCAGGCAGTTGGGTGTTGTTCCGCCACGTCAGCCTGCTTCATAAGGTGGTTGGAGCTAGACCAAAAGTCAAAAAGCTGACGTAAAGTGTGCACCTGGCAAAAACAGAAAAATACTAAAACTTGGTACCTGGAACGTCAGAACAATGCGCCCAGGCTTGCAACAGCAAGATCTCACTAATATTGACTCCATCAGGAAATCCCAAATTATTGATCGAGAACTTCAGCTACTAAACATCGACATCGCTGCCCTTCAAGAAACTCGACTTCCCGACTCCGGGTCAGTCAAAGAAGAAAACTACACCTTCTTCTGGCAGGGCCTTAGCAGCGAACAGCCGAGAATCCACGGCATGGGCTTCGCCGTAAAAAACTCCCTTATCAATTCGATCGCAACTCCAATTGGAGTGTCAGAACGCATCATGACACTCAGACTGAACACCCGGTCTGGTTTTACCAACATTATCTGTGTCTATGCCCCAACACTTACCTCCTCTGACGAAACCAAAGACATTTTCTACGAGGCATTGCAGAGGACTCTCCACAACATCCCTCTCACCGAAGGCCTGCTAATTCTGGGTGACTTTAACGCTCGAGTGGGAGCAGATCACTCCGCATGGCCAAAGTGCATTGGGCACTTCGGCATTGGCAACATCAACGAAAACGGGCAGCGCCTTCTGGAGCTATGCTCCGTAAACTCATTATGTGTTACAAACACGTACTTTGACCTTAAGAGATGCCAAAGAACATCATGGCGCCATCCCAGGTCTGGCCATTGGCATCAATTAGATCTTATTCTCTCAAGGAGGAAGAGTTTGGGCTGTATAAAAATAACTCGTTCCCTCCACAGTGCTGACTGTGACACCGACCATGCACTGGTAGTCAGCAAAATCAAAATTTCGGCCAAGAAAATATACAGATCAAAAGCCCCTTCAATCCCTAAGATCAATGTAACAGCAATCAGAGATGAATCAAATAGAAAGTCATTTGAAAAGTTATTTGCTGAAAGCATGGATAATGTCACCCAATGTGACTCGGTAGATGAAACATGGAACACTCAGTTCAAAAATTCATGACTGTGCCATCAAGTCTTTTGGACAGCATAAAGTTTCAAACAACGACTGGGTAGCCCAGAACAGCGAAATTCTCCTACCTCTCATTGAGCAAAAGAAATCTGCTTTCAATGAGTATAACAAAAATTGCAATCAGAGTACAAAAACTTGTTTGAAAAATGCAAAAGCTAAACTTCAGCTGGAGGTAAGACGTTGCGCCAACAAATACTGGACAGACTTTGTGTAACAGCATACAAGAGGCAAATGAAAAGGGAGATATGAAAACCGCCTTTAGTCAGATGAAAGTAGCTCTTGGGCCAATCATCACCAAAAGCGCCCCACTTAAGTCTGTAAATGGTGAACCCATCACAGATAAAAATGAACAACTGAATAGGTGGGTAGAGCATTACTCTCTGTTGTATTCAACTGAGAAAAATATTCCACCAGATTTTGAGGAACACCTCCAAAAACTGCCAATAATGGCCGAACTTGACGCTGAACCTTCCTTAGTCGAGCTTTCCAATGCAATCGACCACCTGTCTGCTGGAAAAGCCACGGGAAGTGACAACATTCCTGCAGAGGTATTAAAAGACCTAAAAGGCCCACTATTACCACACCTGTATAATCTGTTACTGCAGTGTTGGAAAGAAGGCGTGATACCACATGATATGAGAGACGCCAAAATTGTCACACTTTACAAGAACAAAGGAGACAAAGGCGACTGCAACAACTATCGAGGCATATCCCTCCTCAGCATTACTGGAAAGGCTTTTGCTCGCGTCATCCTCTGCCGCCTTCAACAACTGGCGGAAAAAGTCTTACCAGAAACACAATGTGGCTTTCGAAGCAAACGATCAACTATTGACATGATATTTGCACTTCGGCAAATCCAAGAAAAATGTAAAGAACAAAACAGGCCGCTTATAACATGCTTTGTGGACCTAACAAAGGCTTTCGACACCGTAAGCCGATCTGGCCTGTATGCAGTCCTTAAATCCATAGGCTGTCCACCAACATTGCTAAAACTTATTGCATCCTTCCACACTGACATGAGGGCATGTGTCAACTTTGAGGGCTGCACATCCAATTCATTTGCTGTAAACAGCGGTGTGAAGCAGGGATGTGTTCTTGCTCCTACCTTATTTGGTATATATTTTGCAGCCCTACTCAAGAATGCCTTTGGTCAATGTTCAGGTGGAGTACTTATTAACACCAGAGTGGACGGCTCCATTTTTAATGTTGCCAGACTAAAAGCAAAATCTCGTACAGAGCATATTATGTTACAAGAGCTCCTCTTCGCAGATGATGCTGCAATCGTGGCCCACGATGAAACCACGCTCCAGGCTCTCATCAATAGCCTTGCCAAAGCCTGTGACAAATTCATGCTAAAGATCAGTGTCTCAAAAACTGTAGTTTTGACACAAGGCTTGAGAAACCCCAACCCAATCATGCTGAATGGCTCTCCTCTGGAGCAAGTGGGAAAATTCTGCTACCTAGGCTCAACCATCAGTGGTAGCACAGACATAACAACTGAAATAAATGCCAGAATAGGAAAGGCGGCCACAGCTTTTGGCAAACTCTCAAAAAGGGTGTGGAACAATAGCAAGCTGACCACCAAAACAAAGGTACTCGTGTACCAAACTTGCGTCCTAAGCACCCTGCTGTATGGCTCAGAGACATGGACCACCTACTCCAAACATGAAAGATCCCCCAACTCCTTCCACCTGCGCTGCCTACGCAAAATTCTCAAGATCAAGTGGCAAGACAGGATCTCAAATATCGAAGTTCTGAGCCGAGCCAACATTCCATCAACTCAGGCTCTCCTAGGCAAAAAAAGACTGCGGTGGCTTGGACATCTCCACCGTATGGAAAATGATCGCATCCCCAGACAAATTCTCTACGGGGAACTTGCTACTGGCAACCGACCCAGAGGTAGGCCACATCTGCGATTCAAAGACACTTGCAAGGTCACGATGAAAGCATTCAACATCGACCCCAATGAATGGGAGAACCTTGCAAATGATCGAAGCAGATGGAGACAAAAATTGCGCAGTGGCACGCTCGCAATAGACTTCAAGGCAAAAGAAACATACCTGACAAAACGACAGAGGCGGAATGAAAACACTCGCCAAAGTGAACCCAAAAGACTGACCTGCAATCACAGCCATCGCACTCTCGGGTCAAACATTGGTAGAATAAGCCACGAGAGAAGCTGTCAGTCAAAGTGAAAGTGAATATTCTAGCTGCTAAGACCGTCTGTAAAGACGCTAAAGGCCATATATATATGTTTGTTGGTTAATATGTCTATCTATCTATCCATCCATCCATCCATCCACCCACCCACCCACCCACCCACCCACCCATCCATCCATCCATCCATCCATCCATCCATCCATCTATCTATCTATCTATCTATCTATCTATCTATCTATATTAAAGACCTAGAATTCGACGTTTTTATCATATTCATGTATTTACTTTTACATGGAAAGATGACCCCCACAAGAAAATACGTGGTTAAGACTAAGAGGGGAACAAACATACAGCGAGCCTGACACAAAATTCACCCGTTCATATTGTCGAGATCGCCGACTTGAAAGAAAAAAGAAAAAAAAAAAAAAGTAAACAAAACTATTTGACTGGATGGTCGCTGAGCATCAACAATAGAAAAGCACACCCACATTCACCTGTACGCTCTGACAGGTCCTGTCGCCTTGGGCAGGTGCTCAGGCACAGTTACTTGGGACACTAGGCGGTGACAGATGGGATCAAAGTAAGACACTTGTCAGTAGCCTCTCCCAGTTTTAATCCTCCCAAGTTTCACTCATCCGTGACAAAAAAAACAAGTCTTGTGACACTATGAGGGCGAGTGAGGGGTGGTTGGGGCGAGGGGAGGGGGGGTGATGGACGAAGGTATGACGGGGGTATGAGCTGCATCACTGACAGAAACGAAATATAATTTTCAAAAAGACGCAGAAAATGTCGTTTGGAGCCACCATACCTTGACGGAGGTGCCGTGTTCCCAAAATCCAAGCCTAGAGCTGGCACACGATTTATAAAGTATCGGCAGTTGTGAGAATTCTGCGGTTTTTTTACTTGTTTAATTTTCTTTCTACATGTATACTGTTACATTTTGCCTGATGAGGGGTCCGTTGACCGAAAGCTCGGTTTATCTTCAGTTTTCCTTTGCGTTTTATTGTTTCGTTTCTGGATTATTTCGAGGGTTTGCAACATACAACTTTTTTTCTTTTTGCCAAAATTTGACATTACAGTAATAGATCGGGGGAAGGGGGGGGGGGGGGGGTCTTGCATAAATCTTGTAGTACATCCTTTCAAACTGAAGACAAGTCCCGTTGCATATTATACACGATTTGAAACCTAAAGGCTGTAGTTTGAAGGAAGAAAAACAAACAAATAAACAAAGCATAATACAGTATAATTAGACTGTATCACAATATTTTGTTTGGAGGCTTTGAAATGTCAACAATAGGCGGCTCACATACAAAATTAACCCTCTCAAGATCTGTTTTCGTTGTCTTGACTGAAGGAGTTTGAGTTTGAGTTTATAGAAAGCATGTAGACATGATACCGGCCGCGCCGTCCTTCTAGGAAAAAGAATTATAATAGGACAATAGGACAGAAGAAGATCCTACCAGAAGTGTCCACCAATCACCGGTGACAAGACAGAAGAAGACTCTACCACAAGACTTAGTGTCCACCAATCACCCGTGACAAGACAGAAGAAGACACTACCAGAAGTGTCCACCAATCACCCGTGACAAGACAGAAGAAGAAACTACCACAAGTGTCCACCAATCACCCGTGACAAGACAGAAGAAGACCCTACCAGAGGTGTCCACCAACCACCCGTGACAAGACAGAAGAAGACTCGACCAATGTCCACCAACCACCCGTGACAAGACAGAAGAAGACTCTACCAGATGTGTCCACCAAACACCCGTGACAAGACAGAAGAAGACCCTACCACAAGTGTCCACCAATCACCCGTGACAAGACAGAAGAAAACCCTACCAGATGTGTCCATCAAACACCCGTGACAAGACAGAAAAAGACCCTACCACAAGTGTCCACCAACCACCCGTGACAAGACAGAAGAAGACTCTACCAGATGTGTCCATCAACCACCCGTGACAAGACAGAAGAAGACCCTACCACAAGTGTCCACCAATCACCCGTGACAAGACAGAAGAAGACCCTACCAGATGTGTCCATTAAACACCCGTGACAAGACAGAAGAAGACCCTACCTCAAGTGTCTACCAACCACCCGTGACAAGACAGAAGAAGACCCTACCAGAAGTGTCCACTAATCACCCGTGACAAGACAGAAGAAGACCCTACCAGATGTGTCCACCAACCACCCGTGACAAGACAGAAGAAGACCCTACCAGAAGTGTCCACCAACCACACGTGGCAAGACAGAAGAAGACCCTACTCACATTTTGACTGAATACCGCTAGAAATTCTGGCCTGAGCGTGGGTAGTTAGGCTCGGACACCAACACCTATTCATGTGTTAAGTCTAACAGCCCGTCTGCTGCAGATTATGCTTTGATTCCGTACACAGAACTTTTGCCTTATCTAGTGCATGCAGTAGGTTTACAGAGGACTGGAAGAAGTGAAGCCTCCACCGGAAATCCCCTAGAATCCCAGACATGCTACGCCACAAAAAGACTTGAAAGATGGTAAAAAAGCGTAGCCATTTATACAGGAAATGTAAAACACGTACATCCAAACGGAGCAAAGAATGAGTGAAAGTGAACTAAATGGAGGAACAAAAGAAGGAAATATGAGTCTGAGTTTGGTGAGAGCACATCGACACGACAACGGCCCAGGGTTGGCATGATTTAAATCAAGGTGATTTAAATCAAATGATTTTTTTGATTTAAATCACTTTGATTTTTTTAATTAAAATCAGTGATTTAAATCACTTTTTGATTTTTTTACTTTTTAAGGATTTTTTTTTTTTCAAACTGCTTGTTTTTGATGTTTTTATTGTTCAAAAGCACTAGACTTAAAGGCACTGATAAGTAGGAGTGCTTCTCTATTATTATTATTATTATTATGCATCATTCAATAATTTCTGATTTTGGCTGATTCATACAACAGTTGGAGACTTGAATGTGTCGCAAGACACAATTCAAATATAACACCTTGAACAAAAATGTAAGTCTGAATTTGAATTTTGTGTACCTGTGTAAGACATTAAGACAGTCAAGTAAGTGAAAAAGGCCTATATTTTATTTCAAATAAACATCTTTATTTTTATAAAACAGTTAGTGAAATCCAGGCATACAGATCAGATCCAGAAAATTCTGATAATATATAAGAAAGGAAAACTTTCTACTCATTTTCAGTTTCAGTTGTCTCCAATTCTTTACTATTGAAGGCCCTGAACAGAAACACCAGTTTTGACGCTTTCTCATTCCCCAAGCGATTTCTCAACTTGGATTGAACAAGTCCGTACGAGGAGAAAATTCTCTCCACTCCAGCTGAGGAAGCTTTGTCGACAAAATATTGAATGTATTACGTATTTTTAAAAAAATCAAAAAAATCTGATTTAACTCAAAAAAATCTGATTTAAATTTTTAAAAATCGATTTTTTTGATTTTTTTGAAAAAAATCTGATTTTTTTCCAACCCTGCAACGGCCACACTGTGCTAGGAAAAATCAAGATCATAGACAGAATGTGACAGAACGATAGCACAGACGGAGACCCTACATAGCACAGACGGAGACCCTACATAAGCACAGACGGAGACCCTACATTGCACAGACGGAGACCCTACATAGCACAGACAGAGACCCTACATTGCACAGACGGAGACCCTACATAGCACAGACAGAGACCCTACATAAGCACAGACAGAGACCCTACATAGCACAGACGGAGACCCTACATAGCACAGACAGACCCGACATAGCACAGACGGAGACCCTACATAGCACAGACGGAGACCCTACATAGCACAGACGGAGACCCTACCCGAGGGCCCACCAAAACAAAAAAAAACAAAAAATGAAGAGACGACATGAAAAGAAGAAAAAGAAGGGAAAACAGGCGGAGAGAAAGTCAGCAGAAAGAGTGGACGCGGAAATAACAACTAAACATAATATGAAGTTGCATTACAATTACATAATCTGCCAAAACCACAACGAGAACCAGTTAGTACAAGAACGTTTGTCTTGTGGCATCAAGGACAAAACAATACAAGACATACAGACAACAGAAAAAGACGGACAGAAAACAAAAATGGCAACAATAAAAGAACTGAAACAACGGAGACAGAGAGAAGGGAAGAGAAAAGGAGAGAGAGAGAGAGAAAGAAAGAGAAAGAGAGAGAGGTCCGGGAACGGGGAGAGAAAGAAAAATTGAGAGTAGGAAGATAAATACAGGCAGAACAGGCAACCTGCGACAGGAAATGTAACATCGTGTCATGCCGTAGCCTGTCGATCTGTTCATGAATATCATTACCGGTTCAAAATATGACCCCCCCCCCCCCCCCGGAAAAAAACACCGTTTACAGTGTATGTGCTCAAACCTACGGCTTGAAAGACCCGAAACAAAATACCACACTAATATAAACTGTCAGAGTTTCAAAAGAAGTATAATGACAAAGTGAACATACGTGCAAATTACACAGTGCTAGTGAAACACGGATTCAAATTTTGAACTCAAAATCAAAGTGTCACGGGTGCTGTGGTCATTTCACTCGCACCCCCCCTGTCGCGATGTGGGTTACATGGGGATATTTCGACTGACACTCTTTCGAGGTCCGCTCCCACAATCGACGAACACACAAAAATAAATACTTGCACTCTAAAAACTAAATAAATCAATTGCTTTCAATTTTGGCAGAACTGTAGGGCAGTTTAATTACAGGAATTAATGTAACAAATATAATTATAAATATAAATATCAATTCAAAGGCAACTGAATCTAACTAATGGAACTACAGCTTTTATAAAGACTAACGTATTCAATCTAACTACTTGCCGGTCATATGAGTTATATGGCAAAAAGAATCCGCGCACGTGGCGACGGATATAACAGTTTAAATTCTATTAATTCAATGAGACATGTTATGATATGGACATTTCCTCTAGACACGCCATGGAGAATGCTTGTACAACCATGCGTTGTCTGGCGGTAGCTCTGAAACTGTCTTCAAAAGTAAGTAGAACGGTTCACTTTCATCATTACAAATTAGTATGGACTCTCACCATGCGGCCCTCACTAGGAGTGAGAGCGCTGGATGTAAACGCTGTGGGTTTATATCAAACCAAGTAGCTTAGGCTCTGGAGCTTTAAATCAGGCTCCTCACAATGGACTGCTCAACTGCGTCTCTATGTCCCTCATCTGGCTGAGGACTATCGCCGACCACCTCGTAAATGGATTGTCTACATGTGGCCCAGAACTAAGTTCTGTATGGCCTTAAATACTGGACTGCATCTGCAGCTTACCGTCTAATTCCTGGATTGTGATTGGTGCAACCACTTCTAGCTCAGCTGCCGAACTGAGTTATTTTAAGTAACAGCCCTACGCAACGACCTTGGGTCGACATCAAAGGTCGAATTACTTCAATACAATATAATATAAATTTTATAGCAATAAATTCTTAACATGTTCAAAACCCCGAGCTTTTACTCTGGATCACGGTTTTTCTGTACGTCAACAGACGTCTCAATAACATTTAATTCCTACTCACCCCTTCCCTCTTTACTAACCCTAGTTCAAAACACGAGATACAACAAGTGCTCAGTCATGCACACCTACGCTGTCCGTCTATCCTTCCCCACATCTTCTGTCTATCTATTATAAAAAAAAACTGTTCAAAACAACTTGTTTACGAGACCAAGTTATGCTGGCTCGCACAATAATTACGTTTGTAAAAATTACTCACTGCTCTCTCACAAAAATTTAGTCAGTGGAAACATTTATGAATTAAATCTGTTCTTGACACCCCCCCCCCCTCCCCCAAAGTACATTCCCCCTGATAGCCGATCTTTGGGGATTAGCGCTCAGATTTCTGGAAGTCCAGTGTCACCCTTTTGATTACCTGCCTCTTCCTGAGCTATCTTGTTATCTGGCATACGCAATGCTCTGGAAATCGCCGATCTGATAAGGATAATTAAATGACACTATTGACGCTTCATAATGTTCCATTTGATTATCGGTCAATGCTCTCGCGCACAATTCTCTGACAGTTGTAGAAGACTTTACTCTTAGGAACAATGATCACAGTCTTACCTCATGTAAAGGCTCACATCATTTAGAATCATTGCACTTTTCGTTTTCGTTGCCTGAATCTAAGAAATGAATAATGGCTTGATGTGACTGCTTACTTTGCCCGTCTGCTGAAGATGTCTGGGTCCGATGGTCTACGGCAAAAGGACTTCTTAAGGAGATCACCATACGTGCCTGGAACGTGCTGTTTCGGGCCATAGTTTACAAAATTCGGGCAAAGATTCAGCTTTATTTTGTGTTTTTTTTTCATTATTTCATTTTACGATTAGCTTTAACACCTTTGGAATTCACGTGTTACGTGAAATGGTATGACGTACATTGGGCACGAAGATCGTCACAAACTAACTGAAAACGCTCCATCTGTCTCTCAATGAGTCTCTCTCCCTATCTCTTATCTGTGGGGGCAGCCGTAAAGAGAATACGCATATAAGTGGAAACAATACCTTAGCACTTGAACCTCTGCGGCACTGACTACTTTTTATGCTTTCTACTAAACTGCCAGGACTAGTGTAAAGCATAGATGACCAACATACAGACAGGCGCATCCTGTGGGGGAACTGTACTATTGACAACTATCGCTGGTGGAGCCCTGAGTTGAATCAAGTCTGTTTGGGGCCTGTTTTGACTCAGTGCCGGAGGTCTCTCTTTTCGCCAGATACTCAAGACAGTTTGGAAGCGCCCCAACTAGTGACACAGACTTACATGTACATGTTTCAATCCTCCTAGTGCGCCAGATCCCTTCAACTCCATAGTTCACATTTCACATTCAAAACCGAGATAAACTAGACTTGAGTCTGTACACCACATCGCAAGACTGAAGCACAACCGTCTTCAGAATCTGCACGTGTTCTATAAATGGCGCTGTGAACGCTGCATCCCGCAGCATTTCCAAAATGGAGGAGGGGTGGGGGAGTTGGAAGTCCAAGGATGCTTTTCAGCTATGCAGTTTAAAACACATTTCAGAAACTGACAAAATTCCTACCGGTGTCTGAAGCACAGGATGAAATGCAAAGCGCCCGCTGAGCACGGCAAGGGGTATAAGAGGCAGGCAAAGACTGACACAGTTCCGTGTTTGTGTCTGCCAGTCAGCTATCCATTTTCCAACAACTTTACAACTCTATCAGGTAGCCCCGTATTTTAAAACCAGCTCTGGCATTAATTTCTGTGTTGGAAAGAAGCACCTCTCCCACGGACGAAGTTTTCCCGACAACAGCTGCCTTGGGAATCTTATCATTGAAAAATAAACCATTATTTTCACGAACGTAAAACACAGGAAGACACGTTTTCTGACCCAAACTCCAGCATTCTGCTCTAATCCTTGGCATATACTCAACATTATTTATCTTTGCCACAGGGGCTTCCACCGATTTCATCTAACTTTTTGTCTCATAATTTAATCAATACCCAGGCTTTTTTCAATCAACGAAACCAGTATAATTATTTAAATTTAAAATAGTCTTAATAATGAATACTAACCCTCAGAGACTTGCCATTTCCCTGGAGGGAGTAAGAAAGACTTATCTACATGTATATCTCACTCTGGTAGCTGACCTCCTTTCATAATGCTGAAATATTGACACAGGCAGCACTATCCCGACACTGTGTCCCCGGGCAGTCTTTATTGGAATCTATTCTGAACCTTTGCCCTTCTTATCAGTGGATATTTTCCAAGTTGACATACACAGTCGAACCTTTACCGAATGTCCATAAGCCTTTGATTCAGCCGTTCAGGGCGACATGACATAAATCTATATGGGAGTGGGTGGAAACGTCCTAGTAAACTTGACAAAGGCTCCAAAAGAAAGAAAAAAAACAATCTGTCTTCCAGCAAACTGCAGGGAATTGAAGGTGTCGCGGTGACAAAACTGTCTTCCAGCAAACTGCAGGGAAGGTGTCGCGGTGACATAAATCTATTCTAATATTTGCTTTTAATCAAACCCTCCACCTGATATTGAACACTGACAAGACGTAATGTGTCAGCTATATTAATAGTTCAGCCTTTGCCTTCTTAACAGCTCTGGAAGATATTAAAACGCACCTACAGCTTGAAAAAGATAGACTAAAATAGAGCCAGGCTACTTTTTAAATGCTGTCCTCTCCTTTTTTACCGTGCTTAAACCTAAACTCATTTTCTCCTGCATAATCAAATTCCTCTAAACAATAACCCAAAAAAGACACCAAAATAATCTAATGAAAATTGTAATGCAATACTTTCCAGGTTTGAGTGACAATCTTCATCACTGTGCGCTAATTGATGTTTGCTAAAAGCTGCAACATTCTACACTCCTTGGCTGAATCAAAGAAAGAATATTTGTGGGCTTAATTAGTCATTTACTCATTTCAAGGGAGGAGTTCTATTTGAGCAATAGAGATATTACAAGAATGCCATTTTAAAGGGCTTTGGGGATGAAGGTGGGGGGGGGGGGGTGGAGGGGGGAAAGGGGGGGGGGCTTGCCTCCAGATGGATTTTTTTTCAGAAGTAAGGTGGCTAGGCGATTAACTAGAACATGAAATAGTTGCCAAACTAAAGTTGTGTAACTCATTGCTATTTCAAATCTAAGGCTTTGAACTCTCTTGAACAATATCATCTTGACAGTTTCTTTTATCCTGTGCTTTATTACAATCTGCCCTTTGCAACAAAGGCAACTACTCGAGTTCTTCAAATTCTCACACACCAATGATATCAAATATCAACTTCTATTCGACTTGGCAGTAATCAGCTATACTTACCTGTTCACAACAAGCACAGCTACTGAGACTTAAACATGTTCAGATTTCCCTATTATTACTATTTTTACACATTTACTGTTGTTTTTATTTTATGCTGTGATAAAGTCCGGAAACTGGCTTTTCTGCACTGACTGACTACAGTTTGGAAGGAATAAACTTTGCCCTGGCAAGCCTACTTAACAATAACATCCATAACATACTGGTAGACAATTATGGCAACATAACCAATCAGAATATAGTGCTGCATGGCCATCACACAAAAAATATTTACTGAAAATGCAAAAATATTCACAAACAAGTGTGAATTTGGTCCTCTGAACCTTTGGGCACATGTTTGAAAGGAACTCAATATTCTTTCAGTGAAAAAAAAAAAAAGAAAAACCCAAATCTGGCTCGATTTGTCAGGAGCAATTAGACCTGCCTACACAACCCTGCTCACAACTACACTTGAATATACTTCATGCAAATCACGTTGGAATATTTTCCTGATGTAAAATGCCAGGTCCCAGTAGCTTACAATGGAATGATAGACTTAAATTACACAAGTTAAATACACAAATGATTTCTGACTATGGCATAGCATGAAACACCATCATCAAACTGACTTGATAGAAGAACTTGAATACGAGTTTGGAGAAAGCACACTGAAGCAGTAATGGTCACTTTGTGCTCGGAAGAAGCAAAGCCATTGAATATAAGAATGATAAGACAGAAGGAGGAAGAAGACCCTACCAGAAGCGTCCACTGACCACCTCCTGGACAAAAGAAAATTGGAATAAGATCCAGAAATTCTGCGCTACATTAACAAATTGTAAGCATCCTCACTGCTTATGAACTCACCGTACAGTGAAAAGAGAATTCAAACTTTTCCATTAAATAAAGAACTGTTCAATCTCAGAACTACTCTCTTCACAATCAACAACCTTGCATATTTATTATACATCCTCCTCTATTGAGGTCTGAAAATGACATGAACTGACCCATGACTGAACTGTCAACTTCCTTGTCTCCATTACATGAGTCACCATCCTTTACAGTAACACAATATAAATAATATGGAGTAATCCTCAAAACACTTTCAAACTGTCTTAACCATATTATTATTGCTATGATGGTAATTCTCTGCCTTGCCAAAGGTGTTTGAGCTTCAGATGGTAATCGTGTGAATTTGGTATTTAGCACAGACCTAGAACGTGGAGCAAAGTCAATCATTTCATTGGCACTGTAAATTATAGGGTTAAAAATTTGAAAACTTAATTGGCTTTAGGCCGGAAAAGGGTTAAAGCCAAGGGGGATCTTTATTAGTCCTTTCGCCTCATTTATTTCCTACTCAATATCAAAATGTTTTAAATATCAACCAAAAGTTCCATTATAAGTTCCTGACCCAATGTTGTGAGAACAGGATTCAGATTTTGTACACGGCTGATTTTAGCCCAATTCAAAAGCAGAATTTAACAGTTTCAGTATCAAATGTGGTCATTGTTTCACCCCTTTGCCCAAAACTCTCACACAGTGGCAAAAACACAATTCCTACTGTACAACTTTAACTTTCAGATTATCTACTATTTCTTGTCAAACAGAAAAAGGGGAAAAAGACAAGATAGCCTAAACCTATCCCTAACCATGTCCTTATCTCTAACCCTAAACCTTCCCTACCCTCCCAACCAGAAAACAAAAGTTTAGGGTTAGGGTAATCCAGACAGGGTTAAAGATATGTTTAGACTAGAGCACCTTGACTGGGTTGTCAGAACTTATGGAACTCTTTTCTAAAGACAAAATAGTTTTCTAGCATCTACTCATCTACTGTGAAATCATCATCAGGACAACACTGTTTCTAATTTTTTGTCATGTCATAAAACACCTGACTTTCTCTGTCTTACACAATTGCAGCTTTTTACAATAATTATGCCCCAAATAGTCAAACTGAGAAAAATAAGTTTGAATTTGTAACAAAATGAAATAATTGCAATAATTTCAACATAAAAACCACAGAAAAACTGTGGGGTCGCAGCAGGGCTATAAGCAAAGTCAAAATTGGGCAAAAAGAAAAGGTTGTATGTTGCAAAGCCCCCGCGTGATTTGCCCAATTTTGAACAATTTCAACATGATCACATGAGTATATTTAAATTGGGTTACGAAATAAAGTCACACACATTGTGTCTTGGAAATCTACAGGCATTAAAAGCAACGATTAAACTTGGACATAACACATTTTGGTTGATAACCCTCGGTATCATAATGTGTTCATTCACGTTTTAAAAGAATTATTTTATTGTAATAAATCCTTAAATAGTTTCTATTAAAATAAAATGATAAGTAGGCTATATTGATAATCAAGAATGTGCAGGTGCTATTGAACAACAATGATAACTGAAATGTTTGACAGTGTAAACTGCAAGACTTTTAAAACTGGTCCACAAGTCACTGTGAAATCAAACAAAATCTCCCCTGGATAGATCTAGTGGATCTATGACACCTACTAAGTTACCAAACAGTAAACACTTACTCACAGTAATATGTCCCTAGTATGATTCCAGTATTCTTGGTACAATTTTGGATTTTGCAAAGTAATAAAATAAATGTCACTTAGCATTTAATTCTCTTTCTTCTTGACGTTGAGAATGATGCACTGAGTCTGTTCCATGTTATCCTTGGCTTCAAACTGTGTTCGGTTCATTTGAAAATTGGATTCATTTACAACAAGTAACTAACACTGCCAGGCTCTGTGGTGTATACAATCTCTATCAGCTCCAAATCTCACTTTCACAATTACTGCAAATCTAGACTCTATGTAATCATCATTCTCACCTGGATGTGTTTGTCACTAGTGTATTGATTGATGTTTTCATAACTTTAGACAACTGAAACATTCAATTTTTACTATACACTACACTGCCAACTTCAGCAGGCCTACTAAGCAGTGGTATCAGTACTATCAGCCTTGGATTTTGATAAGTGTTAAGAGGTGTTACTGGTAAGCTGACAACTGAATATGCAGGTGTAGGACCCACAGCATAAATTTGTGAAAATAATGTTATACCCGCAGACACATCTGGGGAGAAAACTTTAGCACTGTGTTCCGACACATGTGTTCTGAGAGTAATGTTTGCACAATCAAGGACTCCTTAAAATCAACCACCGTTTGATATTTGTTCTATAAAATATCCGGTGTACAAAACTATCTGGAGTTCTGACCGAGGATAAAGCGAGGTCATCGAGGTGAGACGAGGCTGCCTAGGGCAGATACGCGCTGGTTCGGAGTCGAGTTCAGTTCACCCAGTTACTTGGTCCGCATGTAAACAATGCTGCCGAGGAAGGCTTTCGCTTCACGCTCGCTGTTCACGCAACCCATATTGCTCCTTGCCCGAATTTCCTTGCTTTTATTTTCTAAAGAAACCCTTTGATAATCGCTCTAAAAGTTAATGCTCGATGAACAACTATGGATTAACAGATTAATGGGCGAGGACGAGCAACAGCTCTAAGGGAAACTAGGCTAA
>OZ007573.1:55033325-55083325 GCA_963931925.1 Onchidella celtica
CTTCTCCTAACTGTTTTATTAGTGATCGCTCCGTGTTGGCGACTTTCATCACCATAATTATTATTTTCATTCAATTTCCCTTTTTTCCATGCCCAATTACAAAACCAAAATAATAGGAAAAATACTGAGTTGTGTTTAGCGCTCATTTCTGCAGCTTGCTGTGTAAAAGTGGCCGGTGGTTGTAAGTACGTACGCAGTCCAAGCGTTTTGCTCTAGGGGCACGCACGTGTACGTAGGCTACTCTCCCTGACCCCGTCCTTATCCTCAACCCTAAATCTTATCGAATCCCTAACCCTGCCCCCTACTCTTTCAACCAAAAAAAAAAAACAGGAGGAAAACAAAAGAAAAAGAAAATGTGATAGAATAATTGATATCATAATTAATTAAGGTTGTTATTTGGAGCATTTCGGGAGGAGCTCTCTAGCTCTAGAGTCACGAGCGGCTTTAAAATACGTACCCCTAACACAAAAAACTTGGGGGACGTACGTACTTGTAACAACATTTTATGTAAAATGCTGTCATCCCCTTACAGCAGTCTCTACTTTTGTTGGTAGCGTGTCATGACGCCAATAAGATCCCCAATTTTATGAACACGGTTGCTGTTTTACAGCCTGAGATGAAAGGTAATTAGTAGTACAGTCTTTTCACTTCACGAAAGACGAGCCGTTCTGAAGCATGATAATAAAAGCATTGGTGTGGAATGCTCAAATGAAGTTTTCCAGCCAGCTGCAAGGCTTTCTGTAGCAACCATTGGGAAGGGAAAATACACAACGTTGATACCTGCCAAATGATTCCTCTCTCCCTCACTGTAAAATTAGGTGAAACCAACCTAATTGAAAAAAAGCATGTTTCTCCTTTGAAGATCTAATCTTTGAGTCATTAACAAATAATAATAATGATTTTATTATTATTGTTACGTGTATTACTGTAATTGAAACGACCCCAATCCTTCTTTGTGTTGTGCATATATATAGAATTGAGCAGTTTCGAGATCCTTTGAATAAGAAGAGCAGAATCTGAGCCAGTAATAATAATATCCATACATTGCGTAAGCTTTGGGTAGAATTGGGGGGGGGGGGGGGAGGGGGGCGAGTTTTTAATTGTGGTATTGTATGTGCTCTCTCTCTCATTTTCTTTCTCTCTCTCTCTCTCTTTTTAAATTTTTTTTGGGGGGGGGGGGGGGGGAGGAGGACAAAAGTGTGGAATAATATATTAAACAAGAATGTATCGAAGGCAATAAATCAAATCAAATCCCATCCTCTTCTTTTCTCATCAAGATGCAAAAAATAGCTCACAGCCAGTTGGGGCCGTTTGGAAGCAGCTGAAAATTAATGTGTGTGGGTGGGTGTCTGTTGTCTGTACGGTAATAAGGGAAAGAAAATTGAGAAGATATGGGAAAAAAATAGTATGCCATGTTCATTCTTGTGCTGCCATCACATTTGGCTCTGTAAAAAATTAATGGTTCTCAAAGTCCTAGGTCATTTTCCTCACCTTTCTGGTTATAGCTTTCCTCAAATCACACACCCTCCCCTCCAAATTTTGAAATGTCATCTAATAATTTGTTCTCCAGTAATTGAATAGCCCCAAACGGCATTCAGTTTGTAGGGACATCTTTTGTGTGTGTCTGTGTGAACCATTAAGTCGTGATCACCCTTACAGATTGTGTACGTACCGTTACTGCTTATTTCATGTGATATGATATGAACACAGTGTGCAGACTGCATTCTTTCCCACCTGGGACTTCCTCTGACTGAAATTCCTCCTCAGTTCCTCCCCTGACTAAACTTCCTCCCTTCACATTTGAAATTCCTCCTCAGTTCCTCCTCTGATTAAACTTCCTCCTCTCACATTTGAAATTCCTCCTCAGTTCCTCCCCTGATTAAACTTCCTCCTCCCACATTTGAAATTCCTCCTCAGTTCCTCCCCTGGCTAAACTTCCTCCTCTCACATTTGAAATTCCTCATCAGTTCCTCCCCTGACTAAACTTCCTCCCTTCACATTTGAAATTCCTCCTCAGTTCCTCCTTTGGCTAAACTTCCTCCTCAGTTCCACCTTTGACTAAACTTCCTCCCTTCACATTTGAAATTCCTCCTCAGTTCCTCCTTTGGCTAAACTTCCTCCTCAGTTCCACCTTTGACTAAACTTCCTCCTCAGTTCCACCTTTGACTAAACTTCCTCCTCAGTTCCACCTTTGACTAAACTTCCTCCTCAGTTCCACCTTTGTCTAAACTTCCTCCTCAGTTCCACCTTTGACTAAACTTCCTCCCTTCATATTTGAAATTCCTCCTCAGTTCCTCCTTTGGCTAAACTTCCTCCTCTCACATTTGAAATTCCTCCTCAGTTCCTCCTTTGGCTAAACTTCCTCCTCTCACATTTGAAATTCCTCCTCAGTTCCTCCTTTGGCTAAACTTCCTCCTCTCACATTTGAAATTCCTCCTCAGTTCCTCCTTTGGCTAAACTTCCTCCTCAGTTCCACCTTTGGCTAAACTTCCTCCTCAGTTCCTCCTTTGGCTAAACTTCCTCCTCAGTTCCTCCTTTGGCTAAACTTCCTCCTCAGTTCCTCCTTTGGCTAAACTTCCTCCTCAGTTCCACCTTTGACTAAACTTCCTCCTCAGTTCCACCTTTGACTAAACTTCCTCCTCAGTTCCACCTTTGACTAAACTTCCTCCTCAGTTCCACCTTTGACTAAAGTTCCTCCTCAGTTCCACCTTTGACTAAAGTTCCTCCTCAGTTCCACCTTTGACTAAAGTTCCTCCTCAGTTCCACCTTTGACTAAACTTCCCCCTCAGTTCCACCTTTGACTAAAGTTCCTCCTCAGTTCCACCTTTGACTAAAGTTCCTCCTCAGTTCCACCTTTGACTAAAGTTCCTCCTCAGTTCCACCTTTGACTAAAGTTCCTCCTCAGTTCCACCTTTGACTAAACTTCCTTCTCAGTTCCACCTTTGACTAAAGTTCCTCCTCAGTTCCACCTTTGACTAAAGTTCCTCCTCTCACATTGAAATTCCTCCCCACTTCCGCTCCTGACTAAACTTCCTCCTTTATATAATTATTTGAAATCTCTCCCCTGGAAGTTCAGTGCCTCCTGGGTGAGAATCACTGATACAGATCTAATTCATGTCTTTCATATTCTTTTTAGCTAGTGTGACACAAATGAGGAATCAATCATTTCCAATCTCAGCCAAATATCAAATGAGCTATCGATTGTATATAGCACCAACTCAGGATTACAATTTATTTTGAGCCTGATAAAAATCTGTATCTAATTTATCTTCCTAAATCAAAGAACAGTGCGCGGGCTTGCTTTATGAGTGGTTTGAGGCATGATCTGCTTGGCTAGTCAAAAAAAAAAATGTTGCAGAACTTCGTTTGCGTTCAATCCTTATTACATATTCAAGACTAGCAGGAAAACAAAAAATCAAGTTTTCCTCGACCCCTTGATTCCCTTTGTTTTATACTTGGTTGATAACGCAATGCTGTACAGGAAAGTGTCGCCAAACTACCAGAAGAAAATGTGTGTTTACAAAACAGCGACAGCAAACGCTTGCGATGTTAGACTGAAAAACACGGCGTGGAAAAGGTAGAGCTCAATTTCGAAAATTTTAATGTACTATGTACCCATGAGTTCAACCGCCCGTCACAAACAGCAGAGGACGGTGCCGTTTCAAAAATGAATCTAGGTGAAAATTAAATATGACTAGGTTTTGTGGTTGCCACGGGGAACTTGGCACGGGTTTTGCAAACTATTTCTCTTACTAGATGACCTACCGGGCATTGCCCGGAATAAACAATCGTGTGCCCCCCCCCCCTCTCTCTCTCTCTCTCTCAATATAATAAAAGTAATAAACTACAGTCTTGCTTCAGAACTCATGCGCACCAGAACACTACGCACCAAACTGAACGCTTGATACGGTTACTTTTTATGACATGGACGGTATTATAATATTACGAAACAAACATGCAAAAAATACAGATGTTACATAGCAATAAACATTGTTATTTCTTAAAAATACATGCTTGAAGTAAACAACTTTTAATTATAGCCATCATCTTCCTTATCTCAATTGCCACCTTCCTGCCAAATTTGAGACCTGAAGAGTGTATAGTTTGGTCAGTTAGTCATGCCAAAGGTTGCAAGTTACTGAAATATATAATAGATTACCCAGAACGGATGGATAGTTGCGGCACTTTTGGTTTACCTGTGATCTTTTCTGCCAAGAGCAGTGTAGCCCAGCTGGCACAGCTTTTCATAGGCACAGAAAGGTCCCCGGTTCGATCCCCGTTTTGAGTTTCCTTTTAGTGATTTTTTTTTTTTTTTTTTGGTGTTTGTTTTGTTTTTAATTTCTCATGCTAATTTTCACTCCCACCTTTTTTTTGTTTTAGAACGTAATTTCTCTAATTTTCGACCCTAATTTCTCAAATTCGTTCTGAAGTTTCGAACCTAAAAAAAAAAAAATTGGAACTGGGTTTTTTCCGTGTTGGACGGTAATTCACTTCCACGCCCAGAATGTAGTAGAAATACTTGAAGACACAGATGTGTAATGGGGCGCGGTAAGGTTAAATACACGGTTATAGCACGGCAAAAATGTGTACTAATTATGTATAATACATGTATTTCTCGAGTGCTAAGGCTCGGCGCGCACAATGTTAAAATTAACCACCCGTTCAATGCAGGCAATCTTTCGCGTGGTGTGCAGACTGTAAACTCTTTGCCAAGCAAGCAAAAATCTGCGTTTGCACGCCGTGCAGCAGGCGAAACGGGATAGTGCGCGCCGGGCCTAAGAGAGTGGACAAGCACGTGAAAACCGAATATTAATGTTGAACTTGCGCCATGACAGACTATGACAGGGGCAATCGGACCGGGTGGCGGGTGACCCTCTCCGGGGACGTAAACCCCAATTAAAAAAAGAAAGAAAGGTGCCAGTGTATATCCGCAGTTTTGTGTGTGGAGAAACCACGTAGACAGCGATAACGGTCATAATTATTGTGCTAGGAAGAAGCAAGACATTATAGACAGAATTCAACAGAATGATAGGACAGAAGAAGACCTTACCCGACTCGCCCACAAACTACCCGTGTAAAGACTCAGAATACGGGTGGTAGCAAATTGGTGTCTTTTCATTGGGAATTTCCATAACCCTCTAGGTGCCATGTAACCCAGGTGATACACAGAAATGTATCACTCTCTCACAAGAACGCAAGGCCAGAAAAAAGTTATTTTTAGTAAGTTCTACAATATACGCCAAATCAATTGAATGACCAGGAAAGTCCCTAAATTATCTCTCTAAGGCAAAGTCATGTGGACAAGTGAATTGTGTACTGCGCCTGGCAGGCTGCGTTACAATTTGCTCTGTAGTTTCTGTGTATTTTTAGTATTTCATCACTGGATTTCATTTCTGAAACTTTGTGGACTGTTAGTTCAAGTGGCTGTGATCATTTTGGCATAAAAATTATGAGATTTGGTGTGAAAACTAGCTGGATTTTCAAGAGTATTTCTTACATGATGGAGTTTTTTATATTGGCCATAGCTATATTCAACCTTTCACGCTTCGTTTCGAGATTCGTGTTCACTCACGCGCCTATCCCACACACAGACCACACAGGTAACAGGGGAAATCCCCAGTCAAGATTTATTGCCTTGTCACCCTACGGCCAGCGATGGGCAGAGTCGGAGAATGAAAGGGCTATCTGGTTACAGGACAGCGGGGAAACTAAATTATACCCTGTGCAGAAGGAGTTAACATCTGTGCATATTGTGCACCACGCTCCAAGAAAATATACAGATCAAAAGCCCCTTCAATCCCTAAGATCAATGTAACAGCAATCAGAGATGAATCAAATAGAAAGTCATTTGAAAAGTTATTTGCTGAAAGCATGGATAATGTCACCCAATGTGACTCGGTAGATGAAACATGGAACACTCTCAGTTCAAAAATTCATGACTGTGCCATCAAGTCTTTTGGACAGCATAAAGTTTCAAACAACGACTGGGTAGCCCAGAACAGCGAAATTCTCCTACCTCTCATTGAGCAAAAGAAATCTGCTTTCAATGAGTATAACAAAAATTGCAATCAGAGTACAAAAACTTGTTTGAAAAATGCAAAAGCTAAACTTCAGCTGGAGGTAAGACGTTGCGCCAACAAATACTGGACAGACTTGTGTAACAGCATACAAGAGGCAAATGAAAAGGGAGATATGAAAACCGCCTTTAGTCAGATGAAAGTAGCCCTTGGGCCAATCATCACCAAAAGCGCCCCACTTAAGTCTGTAAATGGTGAACCCATCACAGATAAAAATGAACAACTGAATAGGTGGGTAGAGCATTACTCTCTGTTGTATTCAACTGAGAAAAATATTCCACCAGATTTTGAGGAACACCTCCAAAAACTGCCAATAATGGCCGAACTTGACGCTGAACCTTCCTTAGTCGAGCTTTCCAATGCAATCGACCACCTGTCTGCTGGAAAAGCCACAGGAAGTGACAACATTCCTGCAGAGGTATTAAAAGACCTAAAAGGCCCACTATTACCACACCTGTATAATCTGTTACTGCAGTGTTGGAAAGAAGGCGTGATACCACATGATATGAGAGACGCCAAAATTGTCACACTTTACAAGAACAAAGGAGACAAAGGCGACTGCAACAACTATCGAGGCATATCCCTCCTCAGCATTACTGGAAAGGCTTTTGCTCGCGTCATCCTCTGCCGCCTTCAACAACTGGCGGAAAAAGTCTTACCAGAAACACAATGTGGCTTTCGAAGCAAACGATCAACTATTGACATGATATTTGCACTTCGGCAAATCCAAGAAAAATGTAAAGAACAAAACAGGCCGCTTATAACATGCTTTGTGGACCTAACAAAGGCTTTCGACACCGTAAGCCGATCTGGCCTGTATGCAGTCCTTAAATCCATAGGCTGTCCACCAACATTGCTAAAACTTATTGCATCCTTCCACACTGACATGAGGGCATGTGTCAACTTTGAGGGCTGCACATCCAATTCATTTGCTGTAAACAGCGGTGTGAAGCAGGGATGTGTTCTTGCTCCTACCTTATTTGGTATATATTTTGCAGCCCTACTCAAGAATGCCTTTGGTCAATGTTCAGGTGGAGTACTTATTAACACCAGAGTGGACGGCTCCATTTTTAATGTTGCCAGACTAAAAGCAAAATCTCGTACAGAGCATATTATGTTACAAGAGCTCCTCTTCGCAGATGATGCTGCAATCGTGGCCCACGATGAAACCACGCTCCAGGCTCTCATCAATAGCCTTGCCAAAGCCTGTGACAAATTCATGCTAAAGATCAGTGTCTCAAAAACTGTAGTTTTGACACAAGGCTTGAGAAACTCCAACCCAATCATGCTGAATGGCTCTCCTCTGGAGCAAGTGGGAAAATTCTGCTACCTAGGCTCAACCATCAGTGGTAGCACAGACATAACAACTGAAATAAATGCCAGAATAGGAAAGGCGGCCACAGCTTTTGGCAAACTCTCAAAAAGGGTGTGGAACAATAGCAAGCTGACCATCAAAACAAAGGTACTCGTGTACCAAACTTGCGTCCTAAGCACCCTGCTGTATGGCTCAGAGACATGGACCACCTACTCCAAACATGAAAGATCCCTCAACTCCTTCCACCTGCGCTGCCTACGCAAAATTCTCAAGATCAAGTGGCAAGACAGGATCTCAAATATCGAAGTTCTGAGCGGAGCCAACATTCCATCAACTCAGGCTCTCCTAGGCAAAAAAAGACTGCGGTGGCTTGGACATCTCCACCGTATGGAAAATGATCGCATCCCCAGACAAATTCTCTACGGGGAACTTGCTACTGGCAACCGACCCAGAGGTAGGCCACATCTGCGATTCAAAGACACTTGCAAGGTCACGATGAAAGCATTCAACATCGACCCCAATGAATGGGAGAACCTTGCAAGTGATCGAAGCAGATGGAGACAAAAATTGCGCAGTGGCACGCTCGCAATAGACTTCAAGGCAAAAGAAACATACCTGACAAAACGACAGAGGCGGAATGAAAACACTCGCCAAAGTGAACCCAAAAGACTGACCTGCAATCACTGCCATCGCACTCTCGGGTCAAACATTGGTAGAATAAGCCACGAGAGAAGCTGTCAGTCAAAGTGAAAGTGAATATTCTAGCTGCTAAGACCGTCTGTAAAGACGCTAAAGGCCATATATATTGTGTACACCAAAGATCAGTTGAGGAGTGTAAAGAGTCAACGCACACACCCTGTGCCATCAACCCTACTAAATAAACTGTCTATTTTAGGTATCAAAAGACAGCCTTGTTCGTGTGGAGCAAAGAAGGTTAAGAGAGGAAAACGGGGTGGCCGTAGAAAGCAGCGGCGGATCCAGATTGTAATGACTAACCGTGGAGCGGAGACAGAACAAAAACGGAAGGCTACAATTTCACCTAACTTGATTACTACTGACACTAGACTGAACACACAAGATCTATCTTCAAATTTGAAAGTTATGTTGCTCAACACTCAGTCTGTCCGAAATAAAACTGCTATTGTCAATGATTTGATATGTGAAATGAACGTCGACCTCGCATTTCTTACAGAAACGTGGCTGTTAGCTAGTGGTGATGAAATAGCATTGCATGATCTAACACCCCAGGGATTTAAAACAACATCATTCCCACGGCTTACAGGCAGAGGAGGAGGAGTATGTTTGATGTACAGAGAGTCCATCCATGTATGTAGTAAGAGAATATCCCATTATGCCAGTTTTGAATGTATGGAATCGGAAGTTGTCTTGAATAGTCGGCCCTTTACCTTCCTGTGCATCTATCGGCCCCCTCCAAATAGAATGAACAAATTTACCACCAAAAACTTTATTGAGGAAATTCAAGACCTAATTGACGCATACATGGGCAGAAAGCATCGACCTATCGTTTTGGGAGACTTCAACATTCACTTTGATTCGGAAAGCGACCAGGACGCAATGGCTATGAAAAACATTCTAGCCACTAGAGGAATTATACAAATCATCAACAGCCCCACCTATAACCAGAATCACATTCTAGACTGGATTGTTTCAACAAAAAATCTCCAGGTAGCGGACAAAGCCATCAGCGACCATTATGTCATCACGTTAGAGCTAGACATTGAAAAACCGGGACCGCGTAAACGTACTATCACCGGCAGAAATGTAAAAAACATGAACCAATGTCAGTTTCATGCAGTCTTGGCAAAGCTCAGTCCGTCCATACTACAAAGCCCAAACAAAGTCGAACGTTATAATGTTCATATGCGCGAGCTGCTAGACCGACACGCCCCTCTTCGCACCAGGACTGTTTCAGAACGACCCTCAGCACCATGGATGACGCTAGACATCAAAGCGGCTAAGGCTGAACGACGACAGGCAGAGAGGAAGTGGAGAGTGACAAAACTAACAGTACACAGACAAATATACAAACAGATGCATCATAGAGTGAAAGAACTGATCTGTGCTGCTAAAAACGAATTTTTTAATTACATGATATCAGATTGTACTTCAACGAGGAACTTATTTCGATTAAGTAAATTTCTTTGTGGTAAAGCAAAATCAAGCGCATTTCCTCAGTATATCCCACAAAGTGAGATAGCTGACAGTTTTGGCAAGTATTTTAGTGAAAAAATCTCAGCAATACGATCAAAACTTGATTTGTCTTCCGCCCCACCACCCAAATTTGAATCATTTGCTGGCACTGAAATGTCACGTTTTGACACTGTTTCAGTGGAAACTGTTAAGTCAATTATAAAGTTCTCCCCACCTAAGTCATGCTGCCTGGACCCCATTCCAACACCCGTGTTAATTGACAACATAGATAGTTTTGCTGAGATTGTTACAGTTATTATTAACTTATCGCTCCAGTTAGGAACAATCCCATCACCTTTTAAACAAGCAATCGTCACACCCCTTTTGAAGAAGAACAATTTGTCCCCAGAAGAATTGAAGAATTTCAGGCCCGTGTCAAATCTTCCATTTGTATCAAAAATTTTAGAAAAAGTAGTTCTTGGTCAATTGAAGAACCACCTGAGTCAAAATAATTTAAATGAAGTGTATCAATCTGCCTACAGGGAATTCCATAACACAGAGACTGCCCTTCTCAAAGTTCAAAACGATCTCTTGTGTGCTGCTGATGGAGGGATGGTTTCCATCTTGGCCCTCCTTGACCTTAGTGCAGCTTTTGATACTATTGACCATTCTATCCTCATTGAGAGGCTAGATAAGACCTTTGGTTTATCTGGGACTGTTCTCAAATGGTTCAAGTCATATCTATGTGACCGTACCCAATCAGTTCTTGTAGATAGAAATATGTCAACATCTTTCAAACTACATTTTGGTGTGCCCCAAGGATCTGTATTGGGTCCTCTTTTGTACACGCTGTATACACAGCCACTTGGTTCAATCATAAGAAAGCATAATGTGAAATATCATATGTACGCGGACGACACCCAGCTGTATATGTCTGTTCCACCCTGTGACATCAAGAAACTAGTTACTTCTATAGAGTGTTGCACTGATGATGTGAAAAACTGGATGGAATCTAACAAGCTAAAGATGAATGAAGATAAGACTGAAGTGATATTGTGTAACACAAAGAGAGGATGGAATCCGAGTCATGTGGGGAATATCTGCATTGGGAATGAGAACATATCTTTTTCAGAGAAGGCTAGAAATTTGGGGGTATATTTTGACTCAAAGCTTTCCATGCATTTCCATGTTCATAATTTGTGTAGAACCATCTACTGTGAGATGCGCAGAGTAGGTCAAATGTCATCTTTTCTAAGCGAAGACTCTGTGAGGGTCTTGATCTCATCGTTTATATTTTCTCGCTTAGATTACTGCAATTCCCTTCTTGCGAACTTACCCAATGAAACTTTAAACAGACTGCAACGATTTCAAAACCAAGCTGCTAGAATTGTCTTAAAGAAGAAAAAGAGTGAACACATTACCCCCATGCTTATTAAACTGCACTGGTTACCAGTTAAGTTGCGAATCCAGTACAAAATAGCAGTTCTGTGTTACAAGTGCATAAACAAAACTGCACCACCTTACCTTTCCACTCTGGTAGAGCCCTACTCACCACCTCGTTCTTTAAGATCAGGCGATCAGGGCCTTCTTAAGATTTTTAACTGCAAGTCAAAGAAACTAGGAGGCAGAGCATTTACACACTGTGCCCCGCACATCTGGAACTCACTGCCAAAATCATTGCGGGAAGTATCTACCGAGTCAAAATTCAAAACTGGTCTAAAAACCCACCTTTTTAAAAAACACTTTCAGTTGTGAAGTCTCATTCCCAATCCATTTATTTTCTCATTTCACTTTAATTTTGCTGTTTTATCGTTTAATTTCTGTCTTATAGTATGTTATGTGTGTGTATCTATGTATACAATGTATGTGTAGCAGAGAGAGAGAGGGTGAGAGAGAGAGCGTGAGAGAGAGAGAGTGAGTTGCAGATGGAGAGAACACGACTTTCTGTAAAGCGCCTAGAGCAAACAGTTTGGATTGGGCGCTATATAAATGATCTTCATTATTATTATTATTATTAAAGTCTCACAAAATCAGAAAATATCCCACAAGCGGAAATGAGGGAAGGCCAGAGGGTTAACTCTATCACTTACAGTGGCCATAATACAGACTGTAACAGAGCATTTTTTCCCTAGCTGAAATCGGTAACCTTATAAATTTTGGTACTTGGCGCTTGGGTTACGCTGGAAACTTCAACAAGGTACATGTACTGTGCATCTCTCTGGAAGGCTGATTTCCCATGAAAAATTAGCTGATTTGATTGGGTGAAGGCAGATATAGGGTTAAAGTTCATATCGCTGTGCATGTTCGTGATGCTTGTATGAGGCTAATCTCTGTGAGACTGCTCATTTCAACACGATTTAGGGCTGGAAAATGCACGTTGTTCATGTCAACAAGTTCCTCTGATCTGAACCAGTTTTTGATAATACCTGACGTTGTGTACACTTTGAACAACTTAATACTTTGATCCTGTGTTTTTGTTGTAAGTACCTTGGAAGGGAGAAGTTTTGCACTAGTGTTTGTCCTATCTAGTTTATGAATTTTAATGCCCACTGTGTCGCCCTCTTTGAATGATATTATTAACTTTTTTGTTCGCTTTTCATACCGACTTTGTTGGCGCTCTGCAGCTTTAAGGTACGCTTTTCTTGCATGAAATCGAGCCTCTTTATGACCCGATCTGTCATCTTCCATTTCCACCATTTGTGATTCGGGACGACAAAACGAATTGACCAGTTTCAAGTGGTTCCTCTGCTGGATTGGCATCTGTTGGCACAAAGGATGGATCCATCACTTCATCTATGAGGATTACTGTGTGCGATGCACTGTTGACACTGTTTCCATGAATGACTGCACGGTTTTTAACCTCTGTTCCAGTAGCTACAGTCAAATTATTACAATTAAGAAGTATAAATTCTTTTCCTCTTTTTGAACTGGTACTACTTGCGTTTAGGCTAGACCCACTGTCTGTTGTAAGTGAAAGTTCATTGTCAGATGTAGCAGGATCAGGCGGCAGCACAGCCGGTGTAGCAGGATCAGGCGGCAGCACAACAGGTGTAGCAGGATCAGGAGGCAGCACAGCAAGTGTAGCAGGATCAGGCGGCACCACAGCAGGTGTAGCAGGATCAGGCGGCAGCACAGCAGGTGTAGCAGGATCAGGCGGCAGCACAGCAGGTGTAGCAGGATCAGGCGGCAGCACAGCAGGTGTAGCAGGATCAGGCGGCAGCACAACAGGTGTAGCAGGATCAGGAGGCAGCACAGCAAGTGTAGCAGGATCAGGCGGCAGCACAGCAGGTGTAGCAGGATCAGGCGGCAGCACAGCAGGTGTAGCAGGATCAGGCGGCAGCACAGCAGGTGTAGCAGGATCAGGCGGCAGCACAGCAGGATGTATGGCTCGACGCATCCTACAAAACCACAAAACCAGTAACAAGGTAAGAACAACTGGGAGAGATTGTTGTCAATGAGTAAAATTATGGATCAAACTTTACCTTGTGATTCAGGATGTCTTGGTCTTCCGTGAATGATCACCAAGCCAGGCCAGAGAAGCGACAAATTGTTGATCACTTGAGCAGTGAACTCCTTTCCATTGTCAGATTGTAAGATTCTCGGAGGTCCAAAGACACAAAACTGAGTAATCAGATGGTCAGCTACTTCTGCAGCCATTTTTGTTCTCATTGGATAGAGCCAGCTAAACTTGGTGAAATGGTCTCTGGCATGAAGGATCCATTTAAACTCTCCATCAGGCTGACTCCGCATGTCTACCAGATCAATCTGTAGTCGCAGTAGAAACTCCAAATTTATCATCGGTCTCCCTGCTGGAATGGTTCTTGAAGGTTGTCGCTGACTACATGCTGTGCAAGTTTTAAGAAAAATGTCTATGACGGAATGCTTAATTCCTGCATAGTTAGTATGAACTTCATTCCAAGTCTTATCACGTCCAGAGTGGCCCACTTTTTCATGACACTTCTTTACCGTTTCAAATATTTCCTCGTATGTAACAAGTGGACAAGACGTTTTGGAACAGTACACTATCTGTTTTGATCCAATTTGCTCAAGTTTGAAATGTTTCTTGCACCACAGTTTGAATTTAGCTCCTTCTGGACAACTTTCTCCTTTCTGCAATCCCAAAGCTTGAACAATATTGCTGTATTTCGTTGTTGTCACACTGAAATGTTCATTCTTAGATTTCAGAGTCTTTGCATATTCTTCCATGAGTCTGTAAAAAGTCTCCTTTTGAGCCATGTTGACTCAACAATCGCTGCACAGAGGACTGGTTAAACTTTGAAGACAACTGAGCAGCGAACTGACTGACTTGACCAGAAAAAAGAAGATAAAGAAAGTGAGCACAGCTAACCACATCGTGCAAGCAAATTTGAATTGAGTTTAGTCCTGTTAACACTAGTACATATGCCAAGACAATCTTCATTTGTACTAGTTCTCATTTGTACTAGACATTAGGAAAAACAAGGATGCTCGTTTTTCCTAGGAAAAACAGGATTCTGCGTTTTTACTGGGTTATTTCCAGGATAATCATGGATCCTTGATTTTTCTAGGAAAAATGCAGATCCTTATTTGTACTAGGACAATCCCGGATCATCCTGAATCGTAATTTGTCCTGTGACATATATTTCAGTAACTCGCAACCTTTGGCATGACTAACTGACCAAACTATACACTCTTCAGGCTTTAAATTTGGCAGGAAGGTGGCAATTGAGATAAGGAAGATGATGGCTATAATTAAAAGTTGTTTACTTCAAGTTTACTATTTTCAAAAAATAACAATGTTTATTGCTATGAAACATCTGTATTTTTGCAGGTTTGTTTCGTAATATATAATACCGTGCATGTCATAAAAAGTAACCGTATCAAGCGTTCAATTTGGTGCGTAGTGTTCTGGTGCGCAAGACTGTAGTTTATTATTTTTATTATATAAAAGAGAGAGAGAGAGAGTGGGGGGGGGGGGCACATGATTGTTTATTCCGGGCAATGCCCGGTAGGTAATCTAGTTAACAATATTACCTATGTGACCCAAAGCTCAGGTGTGACTTTCTACTTGATGGGGTACCCGGTAGTCCCCGTGAAAAACCTACACTGACGCCGTTCGTTCTGTCTGTGTTTGTCTGTCTGTCTGTCTGTCTGTCTCTCTTTCTCCCTCTCTCTCTCTCTCTTTCTCTCTCCCTTCCTCCCTCTCTCTCTCTCTCTCCTTCATCTAGAAAGTTTCCCATAATAAGCGAGTCTTACCGCAGGTGTCACGAACGCCAGGACACTGGGCACTCATTTCTAGGCAGCGAACTTGCGGCAATTGTATTTTACCTTCACAACATTTTTTTTAAAGATTGCCTGGAACTTGAGTAAACACGATACACGTGAGACTGGAATGGATTATTTGACAATTAAGTAGAATTTTTTAAACCAGCTATAAAGTTTGAAAAAAAATGGGGGGGGGGAGGGGGTGGAAACGAAATTTCACCACAATGAAATATCATGCCATTATTTTTGCGTTTCATTTTTCAGTTGGTTTGTTTCACTTCCGTCACTCAAAACTGGTGCACCCCCCCCCCCCAACCGTGCAGGACGGCCGAGCATGCGCACTTGTAAAGATTTGTTGTTGGTTTTTTTTTTATGGCACGTCCGCCGAGCATGCCCACTGGCAAAGATTGGCTGTAATCCAAGAAGAATTGAAACTCTTGGGCGAACCAATCAAATTATAATTATGGTGTTGAAAGTAGCGACCAAAGACAGAATAAAATTCCGAAGTTCACATGAGCGAAAATTGGTGTGACGTCAGGTGAAACAAACCGATAGGCCGTGCTTGCCGTTCTAGCTCGCTAAAATCGTCTTGTTGCACAGTGACATTGACCCTAACACTGGCACGGGCAATCTTTCATAACAGTAAGGGCCAGACCTAATAAATGTATGAGGGTGCAGAGGGCCAGATGCTGTTACCTCATAGTAAGTAAAAGCCATTCTGTAAATGGGATGTTGTTTATTTTACTTCTGGACGTTGACTTTTCAAGAAAAATTCTTCGTTTGAGTTTCGGGGGGGGGGGGGGGGGAGGGAAAAAAAAGGGGGGAGGTGGGTTGTGGCACTTGTCAAGCTGTTTCACAGTTCCGATTGATTCTAACTGCTTATCATTATAACTAAAGTCGCAAATGTTTAACGTCAAATTTCCCAGTTGTGCAAAAAAAGGGGAGTTGGAACAAACATGGACTGAGGTCGCGGTTAAATTGATATTTTCTTGTAATAATCATGGTGATGATGGTGATGATGGTGATGATGGTGATGATGGTGATGATGGTGATGATGGTGATGATGGTGATGATAAAGATGACGACGATGATGATAACGATGGTGGTGATGATGTTGATGATAATAATGACGACGATGATGATAACGATGATGGTGATGATGTTGATGATAATGATGACGACGATGATGATAACGATGATGGTGATGATGTTGATGATAATGATGACGACGATGATGATGAACGATGATGGTGATGATGGTGATGATAATGATGACGACGATGATGATAACGATGATGGTGATGATGGTGATGTCCACGACGATGATGATGATAATGATGGTGTAGCTGCTGCTGCTCCTCCAGTCAAGGTTATTTAATATAATACTTAGTCATTACCCAAAATTCATTGGACACATCATGAGTAAAAATCAACTCGAGAATTTGGTGACAACAGGCAGGCTTGATGGAAGAAAAGGCAGGGGAAGACCGAGTGAAAAAATGCTGGACAGCCTGACAGGGTGGATGTACATCAGAAAACCATCGGAAATGCTGAAAGAGACAAGCTACAGAGAGGGTTGGAGGTCCATGATCGCCCACGCCAGTCGGCAAGGCACCTGAGAAATAGAGAGAGTCATTACCAGAGCACAGGACTTGAATGTAATTCAATGGTAAACTAAAACAGTTTTTCTTAAATGTCTCATAAAATGAAGGCCAGTGGACAAAGGATACATTTTCTGTTACTAGGCAGGGGATATCAAACAGTGAGAGCACCAAACCTTTCTCTCTCTCTCTCTCTCTCTCTCCTTCTCTTTTTCTTCCTCTCTCCCTTTCTCTGTCCCCTCTCTCCCACCTCCCCGCCCTCTCTCTATGTCTGTCTTTCTGTACCTCCACCCCTCTTCCCTTCTTTCTCTCTCTCTCTCTCTCTCACCTCCTCTCTCTCTCTGCCTCTCTCTTTTTTTCTATCTCTCTACCCATCAGTCAGTCTGTCTCCCTCTCTCTATGTGTGTGTGTCTCTCTGTGTCTCTTCCCTTTTTGTCTGACTGTCTGTCTGTTCCTCCTCCTCCTCTCTCTCTCTCTCTCTCTCTCTCTTCGTCAACTCCAGAGTGTGTCCATTCCCCAGCAGATTTTCCCATCCACTCCACGAAGGTAAGTTCCATTCCTTGCGAGTCAGTCTTTCTCTCGATGTAGCAAGAAGTGTTTCAATATTCATCAGTGTTTGTTTGGTTTGGGAAGTGGAGACGGGAGAGAAAAGTCCTCCGAGAGGATGAGGAAGGAGAGGAAAAGAAGCGGGCGGGTCGGGGAGGAGTGGGTTGTGTCTCAACAGCCCAGAAGACGCGGACCAAAGAATTTGTAATGAGCATCGGGCATTGACTTCGTGGAGCAGAAGTTCATTGTGATCGATCGCGGGAATGCAGGGGGCACAAATTTAATGCCTTTTGGTCCAACCCCCCCTTCCCCATTCTCCAAACCACTCACTCCAATACCACCAATCCCCCCCCCCCCCACCACACCCCCGGGATAAAAATTTCATATCCGAATTTCAATGATGGTAACAGACGTGGAAAACTGAGCTATCCACATATTCTCTCTCGCTCTCTCTCTCTCTCTTCCCCCCACCCCCTTTTCCCCCAACCTTTCTCACACATCATGTTCATTCAGGAATATTCCTCTCTCTGCCCTCTCCCTCATTCATAACCCCTGACTTTACCGTACCAAGAAAGGATCACTGACTTGAGTGTGAATGAACGAAATGGTAATTCTGGAAAGCCCCAAAAACGTCTGTGAGTAGTGTGTGACTTTCGGCGCCGTCAAGTGGACGACGTGTCGTTTGATTTACTTCAGAAGTCATTATTATACGTGTGAATTTATCACACTTACAGTAAATGTGACAGCTGGTGGGTCAGCTTATCCTGTAGACGCACATGTATTTCAGTCCTAAGGGCAGAAAAGGCGGGAGATTCGAGAAAATCACTGGGGTGGGGAGTGCACGCCGGGTCTTGGACTTTCACAACTCACGCCACTTTTCAGCCTCATTCATTCAAGTATGTGCGTGTGTGCGTGTGGGTGTGTGTGTATGTGCACGCGCGCGCCAGTGTTTATTCGAGGCATTCTCTTAAATGAACACTTGTTCTTAAGTGAGCAGTAACGGGTGGATCAGAGACACAGGATACCGAGACCAATCAATTCGTCATATTCCGTCCGTCGACTTGCGTGCGTATCATCCATGTCAACAATGCAAAAATTCGCAAGACACCCCTTTCATAACTGAACGAAAAAGAGTGGTACTTACCCTATTTATACGCGCGCAATTTCTGGACATAAATATAGCGGGAGAAGGAAAGAATCCGTCTCGGTGTTCTGTGTCTCGGACTGGACTGAAAGATATTTTCTTTTAATGAGTACTCACTTGTATAAATTATTGCCATGTATGGCAGTCAGCGAAATCAATGTTACCTTTAGCCTTGACACAGACAGGCGATTTTTAGTTGCCCGACAGTCTTGTCTCTTGAGTGAAAGCAATGGAAATGCTTGGAACCACTCATATTGGCCTTTTCAGCCGCCGGCGAGAAAATATTCGTGATTTAACACAAACTGCTTACGATAGAACTGCCACTCAACTTTTTGTCAAACACAGAAAAGCAACGTGGCATATGACAATGGAGACAAAACTGTCAGCCGACACTGGTTTGTTGCATGTGACGTCACAGATCTTGGGCTGTTACGAAATTCTTCTTTTTGGGGTACTTTTACCAGAGAGTATAGATGTATAGAGAGATCTCACTTCCGCCAAATCGCGAAACTAGGTCGCTGCGGTAAACAAGAAATTGAAGAATTGAAAGAGACCTTCTTCACCAAAGATAGTGTGCATATCTGTTTACTGTGGTTTGTTCATGTTTTTGGGCTGACTGAAACTATTTAGAGCCGTTTGTAAGTTCTTACGCCCCGTGGAAATGTACAAACCGGTTTTGTTTACCGCAGCGACCTACTTTCCGCTCCATGCTAACAATGGTTTCGCGGAGCCTCCCGTGTCTCGCAGTGCAAATCGACCAATAGTGAAACCTCTCTATACATCTATACTCTCTGCTTTTACCTTGCATTTCAAATTCGTCTTTTTGCTGTGTGAACGAATCAAGTATTCTGTCCCTCACACCATTCACTAAAATTTCAGATGCTGGGTTTTTGGGAAGTTGTAAAATTCATTTCATCTTGGGTCCAAATCCATCTTCTGCATTTATTTTTCACCTTAAGAATGGCAACTTTACAAACACAAGCTGCATCACCGAATTCCATGTGGCAAATGATGTGTTTATTGTTAGGGAGAGAAAATTGTCTTCAACCCCTGTGTGCGCGGTGCACTTTTGGGATTTTACAGTGAACAAAACTGTTGCTTAACTGTCGGGCAACTGAGAATTGCCTGTCTATGCCTGGTTTAAAAATGAAAAGTGACACGGAAGGCATTCTTTGAAGCTGCAATAATAATCTGAAAATCTGAAAACTTGTTGGAAAGACCAATGTTATGGCATCTTTTCTAACTTCCACATATACGAACATCATAAAAACCACAGAAAAACTGTGGGGTCGCAGCAGAGCTGTAAGCAAAGTCAAAATTGGGCAAAAAGAAAAGGTTGTATGTTGCAAAAGCCCGCGTGTATTTTCTGTCTTCTCTTTAGTTTGCTTTGTATTGTTTGGGTTTTATTTCTCACGCGGGGTTTTGCAACATACAACCTTTTCTTTTTGCCCAATATCTCTTAAGGACATCAGATATACCTCCGTGTATGTGTCTGTGTGTGTGTGTTTGTGTGTTTGTGCGTATGTGGATTTTGTACGTATATAATTCGTGACAATATAATAAATAATTTAATACCTGTATGTTGAAGGTCCACCTTCGACATTAACAGACTTGTGGATGGCTGCACTTTGTTCTCCCAAACACATACCCACACCCACGGGGACGACATGATGCCTCTTGGTGAGGAAAATAATGCCAGTGTGTGTGTTTGGGTGGGTGGGAAGGGGAGGGGGAGGGGTTGGAATCAGAACAGGAGCTGAGGTACGCGTGGAACTGTCTAGAACAGGTTTGTTAGACAACATGATTTATCCATCATACCATTAACACGTGCATCGGAGAGAATAATTATTGGAATCGCCTGAAGCCTGTGAAAGCTCTACTAACACACGGGAGTGCACTCTAATTGCGTAATGGTTGTAGAGGAGTGGTAACTGGGGGGGGGGGGGGGGGGGAGAACAATTATAAAGGAGAAGGGAAAAACGCTAAACTTGGGATGGACTATCCTGCAACGTATGTCAACATTCGGTTTTTACGTCAGGACTAAGTTCAATAGGCCAGACATAAAAAAAAATAATTAGAAGTTTTGCTAAGCCTAAGAGCAGGGGCGTCTTCACATCATTATGCCCCCCTCCCCCCCCCCTCCCCCCTGGGCAAAGCAATAGGAGTTTCTGCCCCTTTTCAAAAACCAATGTAAATTTGCATGCCTGAGGCCCCCTAAACCCTTGGGGCCCCTGGGGAACTGTCCAGTGTGCCCATGCGTGAAGACGGCTCTGCCTACCAGAATGCCAGCTGGTTAGCTCAGCAACGCCTCTTGTAATATGAACCCCTGAACTTAGTCTTAACCAAAAAATGGCATGTTGAAATTAGTTCCAGAATAGTTGCAATCAAAGACTTCACGTTTAAATAACATCTCCGTCAACTCCGGACAAAATTACTTAACGTTAAGACTTGCAGGGAAATCTGATCTGCCAAGGGTGGCTGTTTCCCTCCGTCCTTCCTCAACATGAATTCTTTCCACTCATGTTTTCCTCTAGCCCTCCTTCAGTTGCCATACAAATCCGCCACTCATGCTCACCGCGACCTCACGCGCAGTCCGTTACGTTACGCACAACGCCAGAGCTCTGGGTGTGAGTTGGTGAAGCCGTGAGCTCTGGGGGGCAAAGCCGCTAAACCCTATTAACTGGGGTTAGTCAACCCGATTCAATACTGAATGTTTCTACTTCGCTTGTCTGAGATGTTTTCTACTTTTTTCTGTCTGGGCACTATAAACCCACCGTCTGGCTGAACCTAGCCAGCAGAAATGTCTGTCTGACCGATTGTCGACCTGTCTGTCTGTGGCCTTTAGTTGATAATGTCAGCTGGTGATATCTATCTATCTATCTATCTATCTATCTATCTATCTATCTATCTATCTATCTATCTACCTGTGTGTGTGTATGTCTGTCTGTCTGTCTGTCTCTCTTATTATCTATCTATCTATCTATCTATCTGTCTATCTGTCTATCTATCTATCTATCTATCTATCTATCTATCTATCTATCTATCTATCTATCTATCTATCTATCTATCTATGTGTCTGTCTGTCCGTATATTTCTCTATCTATCTATCTATCTATCTATCTATCTATCTATCTATCTATCTATCTATCTATCTATCTATCTATCTATCTATCTATCTATCTGTGTGTCTGTCTGTCCGTATGTTTCTCTATCTATCTATCTATCTATCTATCTATCTATCTATCTATCTATCTATCTATCTATCTATCTATCTATCTATCTATCTGTGTGTCTGTGTGTCTGTCTGCTTCTCTCTCTATCTATCAATCTGTGTGTCTATCTATCTTTCTATCTATCTATCTATCTATCTATCTATTTACTATCTATCTATCTATCTATCTATCTATCTATCTATCTATCTATCTATCTATCTATCTATCTATCTATCTGTGTGTGTGTGTCTGTCTGTCTGTCTATCTATATATATCTCTCTCTATCTATCTATCTGTGTGTGTGTATGTCTGTCTGTCTATCTCTCTCTCTCTCTCTCTATCTATCTATCTGTTTGTGTGTATGTCTGTCTGTCTATCTCTCTCTCTCTCTCTCTCTATCTATCTATCTATCTATCTATCTATCTATCTATCTATCTATCTGTGTGTCTGTCTGTCTGCCTCTCTCTCTCTCTCTATCTATCTATCTATCTATCTATCTATCTATCTATCTATCTATCTACCTGTGTGTGTGTGTGTCTTTCTGTCTGTCTGTCTGTCTCTCTATCTATCTATCTGTCCATCTGTCTATCTATCTATCTATCTATCTATCTATCTAATTAAACACAACAACACACAGACTTGCAGCTCTCCCCCGCGCGCAGCCAATATTAGTGCAGTTTTACGGTTATGCATACATCCGTTTTCTTTCATGCACGGACACACGGATAGACACACAACAAACCCCAATGCGCACTGACATTAACATTCGCCTCACGTGCACATCCACTCCCACAACGCATGTTTCCAATCCATTCTATGTTCATCTCCCCCCCCCCCCCCACCCCCCTTTTACAAATGATCTTTCTTCTTCACTGTTTTCAGCCTGCATATTTCCATTTAAACACAAATTCCTACTTTAGGAGATGCACGCCTTTCTCTCATTCAATTTCTCCTCAATTACTGGGATGTGATATAGTTTCTCTCTCTGTCACCTCTTTCCCTCACTCTCCGCCTCTTCTCCCTCTCTTTCACTCACTCGTCTGCCTTTCTGAGTCTGTTTCTCCTGCAGCTTATCTCTCTATCTATTCCTATCTCTCTGGTCCACTCAGTGTCTCCCCCGTTACTCTCTATCTCTCTCTCTCTCTCTCTCTCTGCCTCTCTCTCTTTCTCATCTGTATGTGTGTGTGTGTGTCTTTCTCTCTCTGCCTCTCTCTTTCTCAACCTGTATGCGTGGGCGTGTCTTTCTCTCTCTCTCTCTCTCTCTCTCTCTCTCTCTCTGCCTCTCTCTCTTTCTCATCTGTAGGTGAGTGTATGTCTTTCTTTCTCTGCCCCCTCTCTCTTTCTCAATCTGTATGTGTGGGCGTGTCTTTCTCTCTCTCTCTCTCTGTCCCTCTCTCTCTCTCTGCCTTTATATGTGCCTGTCTCTCCCTCTCTGTCACATAATTTAATCTATGCACAATATTCTACTGCCACATGGGCAATTAAAGATAGCACATTCACGTGTTCACAACTATAACAGTTCATCGTAATACTCGTATTATTGACAAATTAATTAATAAAAAGTAGCTGAGCACTTACAGTCTCTGCGGTACTGTTCAGACAATGAGCAATAAATAATGCACGAACAGCCCCTGGATCTAATTACACTGCTAGCCTCAGTGCCACCCCCCCCCCGCCCTTTCTTCTACAACAACCCTCCCTCCCCATTCTATTGTTGGCCCAACTGGGCTATCCCATGATGTCATGCTGACGTCAGCGCACACACACACACTCACTCCCACCATCAACACTCGATCAGCTGTGCCTCTCACAACCTCACAACATACAGCCTGGTCCGATAACTGGTCCAATACCTCCACACCTTCTAGTTCATTCTCTCTTTCTTCTCAGCTTGCCTCTCGCTCTGTGGTTCTAGTGATCCTATACATCTCTACTTCATACTCTCTTTCTTTTCATGCAGTCTCTCACTCAGTGGTTCTCTATACCTCCACATCTCTACTTCATTCTCTCTTTCCTTTCCTTCCTGTCTGTCTATCTTCTGTAGTTCATGTTTACTTCTCTACATCCCGACATTCATCCTACGGCTTCTGCTTGCCGTTCTCTCCTTCCTGATTTCTTTCCTGTCCATTTCTCTAATGCCCATCTCTCAATCTCTTGTTCCTTCTTTCTCACCTCTTTTCATGTAGTCTCTCACTCAGTGGTTCTAGTGACCCTATACCTCCACATCTCTACTTCATTCTCTCTTTCCTCTCAACTTGCCTCTCGCTCTGTGGTTCTAGTGATCCTATACACATCTCTACTTCATTCTCTCTTTTTTTTTTTCATGTAGTCTGTCACTCCGTGGTTCTAGTGATCCTATACCCCCACATCTCTACTTCATTCTCTCTTTCCTTTCCTTCCTGTCTGTCTATCTTCTGTAGTTCATGTTTACTTCTCTACGTCCCGACATTCAACTTACGGCTTCTGCTTGCCGTTCTCTCCTTCCTGATTTCTTTCCTGTCCATTTGCCTAATGCCCATCTCTCAATCTCTTGTTCCTGCTTTTTCCCCCTCTCATCCAGTCTGTCTTTCTGCAGTAAGCTCTTGTACACGTCTACATATTTTTCACCTTTCAATTTGAATGTCTATTAGACCAGGTGCACACGAACCGAATTTGATTGGCGGACTAGTTAAAATGGTGACGACACGGCTTTCAGTTTCATTGAGACCCAACTAGCTGACTGGTGCATGGGTTTTCATTGAAACTCTACGTTGTGACGTCGATAACATCGGCCGGTGAGCACCTAGAGGTATCCACTTCCCGCCTACATTCCAGTTCTGTCCCCGGCCGGTGAGCACCTAGAGGTATCCACTTCCCGTCTACATTCCAGTTCTGTTCCCGGCCGGTGAGCACCTAGCGGTATCCACTTCCCGTCTACATTCCAGTTCTGTTCCTGGCCGGTGAGCACCCAGAGGTATCCACTTCCCATCTACATTCCAGTTCTATCCCCGGCCGGTGAGCACCTAGAGGTATCCACTTCCCGCCTACATTCCAGTTCTATCCCCGGCCGGTGAGCACCTAGAGGTATCCACTTCCCGTCTACATTCCAGTTGTAACCGTGGCCGGTGAGCACCTAGAGATATCCACTTCCCGCCTACATTCCAGTTCTGTTCCCGGCCGGTGAGCACCTAGAGGTATCCACTTCCCACCTACATTCCAGTTGTATCCGTGGCCGGTGAGCACCTAGAGATATCCACTTCCCGCCTACATTCCAGTTCTGTCCCCGGCCGGTGAGCACCTAGAGATATCCACGTCCCGTCTACATTCCAGTTCAGCACCAGCAAGCATCCCTAGAGATACCCGACGTATAGGATTGACGCCAAGTTGGCAGATAGAAATAACGTCGTTCCTGCATAGATCTGCTGGTTATGACATCGCACCAGTGTCAGTTGATGTAGGGAATTCGCCCTTGCCAGTCGGTAATGCTGCCAACCTTACAGAATCTACATCTAATTGACATAGGATTGATGCATGGGATCTTTCGCTCTATTCTCCACCTGTCTCACTTCGCTACCACGTCAATCCTCGTCAAGGCTTCTCTTCCCTACGCGGTAGACCCATGCATGACCTACCTAGTCTGTCCACATAGCCCAGATATCTGTAAGTGTCAAAATTCTCCTGACTGAGGGTATCCATAGAAAGGCCACCGAATTCTGTCACCGAGCCACTAGGCGCTCCATGACCCGTGAGAAGAACGGGCGAGACCGTCGGGCGACAGGAAGGTGTGATGAGTCATACTCATTTACGGCGAGCGGGGCGATTTTCTACTGACCAAACCACATCTGGACGGGACGATAGAGGAAATTTGATTGAAGATTTGGATTCAGCCGTCTCAAATTAACAAAGTCAACGAGCAGAATTTGTTTATTTTGAAAGAGAACAATTTAAAAAAAAAAATTTAATCATTTTTAAAGACATGATAATTAAAGATGTTTAAAGCATCTGTGGCCGTATGCATAATCAATGCGTAAACTAAAGTAAATACGTTAACTGGTGTTACCACGAGAAATTGTATTCATTTCCTGCGTTAACACCAGTCAACGTATTTACTTTAGTTTACGCATTGATTATGCATACGGCCACTGGTCAGCTCAGGTTCACTCTGTACAGTTCCACGTGCTGCAGTGAGTTGTGTGAGCAGAAAAAAAAATGTACAAATAAAACCTACCAGGCGCAATGCACCGACATTCTATGCCGCCTTTATGTGTAGCATAGGCGCTGTAGGTGGTAACCCGAAGCTCCGACCTATAGGCGCCGACTTATTGGGCGGCCTTTCTGTGGTTACCCCACAGACTAATAAATTAATCAGACTGGATGATTCCATTGTGTGACGTCACAAAACAGCGAAAGGCCATGAACCATCCGCCATATTAGGTTTAAGGTAGCGACCGACGCTTCAGCATAGCTACAATTTTGAATGATACCATTTTGACGCGCCTACTGAACGCGGAAGTTTGGTTCCACACCAAGAAATTAATACATGTACAACCAATGTTGACAAATAAAAAGAAATTTCTACTGCAGATAGAAGTAGAATCGGAATTTCCCGAGCGGCGGCCATGTTGGTTATACAGTCGTCGCTCGGGAAATTCCGTAAAAAAACGACACAGCCCGAAGCTCGTGTTTCCAGTCTGGTTAATTTATTAGTCTGTGGATTACCCCGAGGAGGGGCGGAGTGCTACGAGCAGGCCCTTCGTCTCCGCCGGATGCATTTCTCTTGTGACCAGTCTACCTTTTCAGCTCTGAAAGAAAACAACAAAAAGCAACAACAACAACAAACATAGAAGCAGCTCGTCAGTGAATCCTGTCGTCATGATCTATTCAAACTTCCTGCTCTTGTGAACTGAATGTTCTCCCAGACCACACGCTTATTCTACATGTTTTGCTAGTGCCGTTTTTTTCTTTAATTTTTTACTCCCTCTCTGGCTCACCCCTCTTATCTCGCTTCCTCCCTCTCTCCGTCTCCCCGACTTTAGCTCACCCTCTCTCTCCAGCTCTGTCTCTCGATCTTACCCCTCCCCCCCCCCCCCTTAACTTTTTCTATTTCCTGTGTCATGATCTCATTCCCCCTCCATACCTCTCCCCGACTCCTCCCCCCCCCCACCTCAGTCGGCATTTGGTCTCTCTCGCTGTTTTTTTCCTCTCTCTCACCCCTTTCTCTCTGTCTCTGTTTTTTCTCTGTCTCTGTTTTCTCTCTTTCTCTATTTTCTCTCTGTCTCTGTTTTTCTGTCTGTCTCTGTTTTTCTCTCTGTCTCTGTTTTTCTCTCTGTATCTGTTTTTCTCTCTGTCTCTGTTTTTCTCTCTGTCTCTGTTTTTCTCTCTGTCTCTCTTTTTCTCTCTGTCTCTCTTTTTCTCTCTGTCTCTCTTTTTCTCTCTGTCTCTCTTTTTCTCTCTGTATCTGTTTTTCTCTCTGTATCTGTTTTTCTCTCTGTATCTGTTTTTCTCTCTGTCTCTCTTTTTCTCTCTGTATCTGTTTTTCTCTCTGTCTCTCTTTTTCTCTCTGTATCTGTTTTTCTCTCTGTCTCTCTTTTTCTCTCTGTATCTGTTTTTCTCTCTGTCTCTGTTTTTCTCTCTGTATCTGTTTTTCTCTCTGTATCTCTTTTTCTCTCTGTCTATGTTTTCTGTCTGTATCTGTTTTTCTCTCTGTCTCTGTTTTTCTCTCTGTCTCTGTTTTCTCTCTGTATCTGTTTTTCTCTCTGTATCTGTTTTTCTCTCTGTCTCTGTTTTTCTCTCTGTCTCTGTTTTTCTCTCTGTCTCTCTTTTTCTCTCTGTCTCTCTTTTTCTCTCTGTATCTGTTTTTCTCTCTGTATCTCTTTTTCTCTCTGCCTCTCTTTTTCTCTCTGTCTCTCTTTTTCTCTCTGTATCTGTTTTTCTCTCTGTCTCTCTTTTTCTCTCTGCCTCTCTTTTTCTCTCTGTATCTGTTTTTCTCTCTGTCTCTCTTTTTCTCTCTGTATCTGTTTTTCTCTCTGTCTCTCTTTTTCTCTCTGTATCTCTTTTTCTCTCTGTCTCTCTTTTCTCTCTGTCTCTCTTTTTCTCTCTGTCTCTGTTTTTCTCTCTGTCTCTGTTTTCTCTCTGTCTCTGTTTTCTGTCTGTATCTGTTTTTCTCTCTGTCTCTGTTTGTCACAAATCCCAGACTTCGAGATGTAATAATTTATGACAGGACAACAATCACGAACAAACAAGTTTAACACTTAACAGAACAACCCATCAGACTCACACATTTATTTAAACATAATCATACAGATAATAGCGCAATTACATACATTATATTATTGAAATTAACTGCCGTGCAACGGCCTTATTCTCACAGGCACTCTTCCTCGGATCCACAACCCGGTAGTTACTTCCTAAAGGCACTTCGGCCTCAGCCTCTCGACTCAGGGTCTTAATAGCACATTAATAATTCACTGGCACCGCAGTCTCTCAATATCACCTTCCTATTGTCATACACCTTAGCATTCCACTAGCACCTCAGCAGGGCAATAGCACCTTATCATTTCAATAGCCCCTCAACATGGCAATAGTACATTATCACATTCACGCTCATATCTACGTCCCTGTCCGTGGCCTGACTGCCACGACTTTATGTGCCTCTACTGTCCTGCACCGACAGCCTCACTTCTGGCCTATGTGTGGCCTCCGGCCCTATGCTGGCCTATCCCCTGTGCTCATCGAGGTGGCTCTTCGGCCCGTCCCCGACACCTACAAGAATAACATTACATTGGTATAATACCCTACCATTTCTATTCACTCCACCTCTCCTTACAACCCATGAAGCGTACACACAATAGTTCACCTTTCACTCACCAAATATCTTACGGTAACACACCTCCATCGTAGTACACAATACTCACTCGTGCTACAAATCCATGAACTCACTTTCATCTATCGCTCATGGCGCACATTGCTATATCCAATATCAAGGACTTCCACATCCCTCACATATGCTTATTTACATCATGGTAATAGACGAATATAATACATGTACATCAATCATAATTATCAATCAACGTTCTACCTACCAGTCATCACTGGAAAAACACTCTCATCCGTCTTCCGACTGCTCCCCTTATGTTCGCCCGCTGGGCTCTTACTAGCGTCCGTTCAGTAGGACCTTCTAACTTGCAGTGATAGTAATACAGCGCTTTCGCCTCATTCAGACCCCCCACTACTCACAACATGCACGCTTAACTTACTTGTCTACGTGCGTTAATTTTACTCTCCTCCTTTCCCCCCGTAATTATTAACTATCGCTCACTCCACTCGTGACACTGTTTTCTCTCTGTCTCTGTTTTCTCTCTGTCTCTGTTTTCTCTCTGTCTCTGTTTTCTCTCTGTCTCTGTTTTTTTCTCTCTGTCTGTTTTTCTCTCTGTCCCTGTTTTTCTCTGTCTCTGTTTTCTCTCTCTCTCTCTGTCGTCATGTCTCTTCCTCTCTCTCTCTTCTTCTCCTTTTCTCTCTCTCTCTGCCTGTCTCCTTCTCTGCCTGTCTGCCTCTCTCTCACTCCCATGGCATCACATCATCCCTCCTGCTGCCCCTCACAGCCCCCCCCCCCACCCCCAACCCCCGCCAAATTGCTATTTTATCAACCACATCACGAGCTCACGAGCCAAACACCCCAGGAAAGCCAACAACTAATTTAAATTGCCAGCATTTTCATCTCTTTGCATTGTGAACAGAATTCATTTCAATGCTGCATCTGAAGGCAATTCAAAACTGTAATTACATGTGGCTTTAAAATGGATTATACAAAAGGAAGCAACTGAGATATTAGACAAAGTAAAGCCTAGCGAGGCCCGGTACATTTGAATGGTTCCGTCTAAGCTCTAGTGATCCAGTTTGTTTCTGGTCCAAGATGAAATGGAATGGGGAATTTTGTACATTCCTTGTCCACATCTTGACGTCATAATGCCTCGAGAACTGGCAGTTACAGATTGCTCATGCATGCACACTGTCTATCATTGCAGTCCAATAATTATGTCTACTGTAACTGTTGATACAGTAACTGTAATATGTACATTTATGACAACCATGAGCTAAGGTTTCGAATTCTAAGACTTTTGTTTGAAGACCAGAACATTCCCGTTTTTTTTTTTGGTCCTCTCTCTCTCTCTCTCTCTCTCTCTCTCTCTCTCTCTCTCTCTCTCTCTCTCTCTTTCTGTCTTCTTGTCTCTTCCTCGCTCCCCCACTTTCTTACTAGACGTCTATCTCATTTACAAAAGGCTCATAATTCGAATTTTATTTAGGACACACTGAGCCAGGAAGTAAGCATTGGAACTGATGTGCTTACGGTCCTCCACCTAAATGGGTAAGGGGAACAGTTGTGAATTATTTCACCAGATCATAACTAAAACAGTTCTTAAGGACTTTCTGCAAAGAGGACCTGTTGCGTCTGTTCCCTGGGTCCATACAGGATCTCTTCAGTCAAAATTGGGCAAAAAGAAAAAGTTGTATGTAGCGAAACCCCGCGTGAGAAATAAAACCCAAACAATACAAAACAAACTAAAGAGAAGACAGAAAATACACAAAATGTTCGGCTTTCGCCTTTTTCAAGTGAAAAAAAAAATTCGAACAATAAAAGATTTTAACAGAAAATGTATAGAATCGAAGCGGAACAGGTTCGGCGAGTTCTTGCTTCGTTAGCAGCACCAAAGCACGCCCGTCTGCCAAATGCATGGAAGCTGCGACCCCACAGTTTTGCTGTGGTTTTTGTGATATTTCGTCAGGATCTCATCAGGAAGTGCTGATGACGGTAATGCAATTTCTTCGTTCCTTGCGTAGACCGGTGAATGAGAAAAACTGTACACAGCGCATTCTAGCACTACGGTTTTCGGCGTTTCTCCCTTGTCCAGCCACCACTGAATAGTACCTCCTCTACTTCATATCAGTGAAGACGTCCAGAAAACAGAATGCTATATATTTTGAAGGATCACAGCGTCGTTGTGCTGACCTTTTGCCTAAGTCATTTTTTGCACTTCTGAGAAATACGCAAAAAAAACACTTATTTCATTCGTTTGCAATGCAGTCAGACTTAGGCCAAAATGACTCTAGGTAAAAGTGGCCATCATCCACGTTGGGCTGAAACAACCCCAGAACCAAAATGGCCTACGTCTATGAATGAGTTAGGCCATTACACTTACAGAACGTTTTATTTTCAGGATAATGGCTTGGCACTTTTGAATGATTTTTACATTAATAGATGCACCGTGGATAGGGCAATGACGTAACAGGTACATTCTGTTTTTGGCCTAAGTCTGACTTAGGCCAAAAAGGTTAGCACCATGACGACAGGGTAGGCCCTACCTTGAAACTTTTCAGCCCTATATCTGCAAAGACGATCGAAAAATGTAGATTTTGAGAGTTTCCCCACATTTTTGCGGCATTTTGTAGGTGAAGAAACAGAAAAAAATACCCCCTCCAGCAACCTACGGTCATCCCATGCGTAGGATTGATGTTAAGTTTACCCATAGGAATGACATCGTTTTTACGTAGATCCGCTGGTTACAATATCATGCCAACGTTCTGTTTGGTGTAGTGAACCCGTCCATTCGGTAATCCTAATAACCCTAGCAGCTAGGGAAATCGTATACAAATCTACGTCGGATCGATGTATGGATGCTGGCTGGCTTGTATATTTTGAAGGATTAAAGAATATTCTGAAACTCCTCAACCTCATAAAAACAGGTGAAAATGGCAAGAGCAGAGATCGGAGTATTGGGGTACCTCAGCAGAGACCCTCAGAAAATAAAGACCTCAACATAGCCTTATCATGAAGACGTTGGAAATAAAGTAGATTTTCAACATAGACCCTGATATTTGGCGGCAGTATATAAGTAAAGAAACATAAAAATATAAATTTTCAAAGCACATCCCGCTACATTGTGGCGACATTATAAACGCAAAGGAGACAAATTATTGCAGGTTTCAAAAGTACCCATTATCTGTCCTGAATACCCAAGCAGAGGTAAAAATAGGACTTTGTCGATAATAAATAACCCATTATTAGCAAACAATGTCTGCAGCTGTTGAAACAGTTGGTTCGTTCATAAAAATTATGGATATCGATTAGTCTCAGCTGGTTTGAGTTCGACAGCGTCCAATGACCTCTTGTGACCAGTGACACACATTATAAGCCTAGGCTCACGCTAGCCGATTTTGACTGGTCGGGCTGTGACGTCACCACATTTGGCTTCAATGAGACCTCGCCCGCCAGCCAACTAGTTTGTTTCTCATTGAAAGTCGATGTCATGACGTCATCATCAAACTAGTTGGCCGATGAAACTCGGATGATGTTCGCCGGTCTTAGTAAGTGTCCTACTTGTTGTTATCTCTCACTGTATGAGTCACTTCGACGGTTTCATCATTGATTCTTTCTATCGTGTACGGGGAGTCTAAAAAGAAATGTATACACTTTGACTATCTATTATTATAAAAGTGAACTTTGGAGGCTATGTTAGCCTACTCCTCCATTAATACTTAGCCCACACGCTTCAAATTTTTGCAGACGCCCACAGTATCTACCTACCCAGGTTTTCGTCACATAAAACATACGAAAACTCCTGTCCCCGAATTTATGGAAATAGATTTTTTCTGTCATTTTATTTTAATTCACCATTTTGAGTGAACCAGAAGAATGATACCATTTTGACGCGCCGACTGAACGCGGAAGTTTGGTTCCGCACCAAGAAACGAAACCGTTCGTAGAACGGGTAATTAAATAAAATAATTCTGTGTGAAATTGTGGTGTAACAGTAAGTTCTATTAGTCATAGCATGGAATCCAAATGCCGTTTTAATGTAGCCTAGATCTAGATATACGGTTGCGCTTAGTACATGGAAAGTTTGCAAGATATATCTTGCGCGGGTCGGCTAGTTTATTAATATTATGTCAACTAGGATACATGCAAAAATGTATAATTCAAATTGAAGATGACATAATATACGTAAAAATTATTTGAGTTGTCGTATATGTTCAAACTAATGGCGGTTCTGGGCCGGACGCTGATGACAGCGCAGTTCAATAGAATTGCGAACAACTTTAACCCTCAAGCGCCCAGTATACCACATTTGAGATCAGTTACCTGGAGCCAAAATGCTCTATCTTTGAAACATTTGCTCTTCCTATTTTTATTAACATCAGTAAATATTTTCTGATTCGATATTCTTATTTTTGCAATAATTTGACTATCTATAATCAGTTCCACATTATTTCGAAAGTTTTGAAATTGGCAGTTTTCTTCTGGGCATGAGAGAGTTAAGCCGTTCATGTGTGCATGAATGTTTTTTTAGACACCCAGTATTGTCCAATCGCTCGAGACATTATCTGCAGTACACGTAACAGTGATCCTTGTCTCTGATGATGACAACGGCATTTATTATAAGGTTCATATTTGTCTGTTAATGATCACGTACTAACATGACAATCTTCAATGAAGATTCGGTAGCATGACGTTTGGAGCACCAAAATTTTTAAAATATGACATTTGGAGTACTGCCTAAATCTAGGTCAAATTGCAGTATGACATTTGGAGCACTACCAAAAATTAATAAAATTTCAGTATTACATTTGGAGCACCTACATCGTTGCTGGTATTCGATTACAATTTCACGGACTCATATCAACATCGTCGCAAATCTATTGAAAAAAACTTTCTATCCTTTACACTCAACAAATTTTGTTCTGCTCATCATCATCATCATCATCATTGTTACGAGCTGGGTCCTCGAGTGTTACGTTGGGGATTACTAAACTATAAATTTAGGTGTTCGACTGCATTTAAATCGAGAGGTTTTAGAAATTACTCTGCCATACCATGCCACATACACTAATAACAATTTCGAGTAAGTTATATCAAGGACCTTGTAGGGCCACAAATTTATTACTGAAATTCCTAACAATTTCGTCTATCGTTTACATATTAAAAGTCAACATCAGCAGCATCAAATGAAAATACTAAAATACATAACTATAAATCTCCTCTAGAGTCTTAAGAGATTTGAGACTCTATATCATTCTGATTCATTCACAGTTTACTTAGTAATTATTTATCTTCAGAAATATAGACTGCCTACTACTTCACAAATAATATACTTATGTCTCAGACGACAATATTAACTCATTTAACTGCTTATAAAGGATCAAACCGTCAAGACACACTGACGTAGTTAAGATAGATCTAGATCTGTTCTAGGATGGGCTGGCAATCCCCAGCCTCATCCAGACACATCAATTACAATTTACAAATGTGTATATCAGTCACTCGTTCTAGATCTTAATTGCAAGTAAAACTTTATGGTCTTGCATTCCTTTGGTCGCACTTCTACTGGGAAGTTAGGGTCAGATTCACATCATCTCGAATCATGGTGATGAAACTTACGATTGGTTCCCTGAAACAATTTCAGGGAACTGGAGAAAAGAGCTGTGGGTTATTTTCATTGTCTATCCAGGACATAGACATGACGTTAACAGTCTTATGGTTCCCTCTGGCTGAACCTTAGCCGACACCTTCGCAGAATAGGATACGCTGCATGGAGTGAGGTAGCATAAACATGTCACCGCTTATCTTCTGCAAATCACGTGACTGCTCAAATTTGATTGGTGCATCCACTTCGAGCTCCGCTCGCAGCGCCAATAGATTCTATTAATAGTAACAGACAAAGTCAGACTTAGGATGTCAAAACCTTTCGCAAAGTCTCTACACCCTAAACGTTTTATGTACGAATTTATTCACCCCTTATTCGCCCCGTCTTTCCCTGTTAAAGTACACCCAAACCACGGGGTCGAAAACTGCATCGTCACTGTTAATTTATCCATTCGTTCTATCCTGACCCACTTTCTTTCCATCTCTAAGAAAAGCGTTACAAAAACAAACTGTCCACGGGAATAGTTCAAGGACGTTTGCACTGGCTAAAATCAATGATGCCATGTAATAAACAATGCGTGACCTAGCACGGCAATTCAAATCCTAATCCTGACATATCCCCCACCCCAGTGAAAATTTTAAATAAAATTTACACGATAGGATCCAAGAAATCCCAAAGTTATTGTGGTAGGGGGTTAAGTAGTACTGTAGAAAAATGAGTCTTAAGCTTGAGAAGAAAAATCTAACTAAGAACGTGCATATTGGATGGACAAACAGCATACAATTATTAATGCCACGTTCTATAGAATTTATTCTATTTAAACATTCTTACTGCACACAATCAAAATTCTCAGAAACATCTATAATAATAATGAGTATATCACTGTATACTGCTGGATTAAAGTATAACTATTATCAAATAATGAAGCCTTACTGAAGAAATAGGCTCATAATTATATAGTCAACACACACAATTGCTGCTTATATACATATTCACACACAATATATTGTTAATTAAAATACTGTGGTATCCAATGGCAGCAGTAGCTCTGGTAGCTTGGTTTGCCATGTCTTCATCTCATTGACCCGCTGACAAGGGCGTCAGGTTTGCCAGAAGTTCAGGTCACAGTCAGGAATGACGCTGGTGGAAAGAGGATATTCACAAAAAAAAAGGATTGTAAAAATGGTTCATAACGTAATGAACAAGATAAATGTGAATCCATCCACCGTCTAGAATTGAGGGGGACAAGCACTATCCAACCCCAATACAAGACACAACAATCTTTAATAGGAATTTAAATGAGACGTGACAAAATATCAGCTTGGGAATTGTCACCGCCCGGGATAGACCGGATAACAAAGCGGTATTCCTGGAGTGCAAGACTCCACCTCGTTAATCGAGCATTTTTAGCCCTGTTAGTCTTTAAGAATAACAACGGACGATGGTCCGTTTCAATTATAAATTCAGACATGAGTAGATATCTCGAAAATGCGTTTACAGCAAAAATGATAGCGAGGCACTCTCGCTCGATAATTGCATAGCGGCATTCCCTATCCAGCAACTTGCGGCTGGCGTATAGACATGGCCGCAAAGTATCGTCTCGTTCCTGTAATAACACAGCTCCCAATCCCTTGTCCGACGCATCAGTGCGGACAATAAATGTTTGGTTTATGTCTGGTAGTATGAGAATGGGGGAAGTGGAAAACAATTGTTGAACGGTACGAAGTGTATCAGCACATTCGGTTGTCCATTTCACTTTATTAGGAAAATTCTTTCTTGTGAGGTCCGACAACGGAGCTGTAAGCGAAGAAAAATTTGGAATGAATTTCCTATAATAGTTAAGAAAGCCCAATAAACTACGAACTTCTTTCTTAGTTCGAGGAGGTTGGAGCTTTAAGATGGTAGTTATCTTCTTGTCATCAGGAGTCTGAACGCCGTGGGCAATTGTATGGCCCAGAATATTAATTTCATTGTAGCCTAAAAATACCTTACTGGGTTTTGCCGTAAGGCCAGCTCGACGAAGAGCAATAAAAACTTGTCGTAGGGCTGCAAGGTGGCCCGACCAATCGGTTTCATAAATACAAATGTCGTCAAAATACGACAATACGGAATTCATACCCTGGAGCAATATTGTCATCATACGGGCGAAAGTAGCAGGGGCTGTAACTAACCCGAAAGGCATATAGCGCCACTGCATAAGACCCAACGGGGTCTGAAAGGCGGTATATTGCTTGCTATTCTCATCAAGCGGAATTTGCCAATAACCTTTGGAAAGATCAATTTTAGAAAAAATCGTTGCCCTCGCTAACTGAGCAAAAAGATTCTCCTGGTTGGGAATCGGTTCAGCGTCATATATCGTAACCTCATTAAGTTTACGATAATCAATACAAAAACGCACGGTATCATCTTTTTTTTTCACTAAGACGATGGGTGAGTTATATGGACTCGTCGATCGCTCTATCACTCCCAGGTGAAACATGTTACGTACCTCGGATATTATAGTCTCCTGTGCGTGCAGCGGACGCGGGTATGGTTTAACAAAGACGGTTATATCCGTCTTTAATCTTATAACATGCTGTACCAAGGAAGTATTACCTGGTAGATCAGTAAAGACTGTAGTAAACTCGTTAAGCAAATCTCTTAAATCTTGTCTTTGCGATTCAGATAAATCTGGATTTATATTCACATCCGAAGTGTTTTCAGAAGATCGAAGTGCGGGTATTGAATTCTCTATCTTAATAGGATCATCATCGTCAACTGAAACCAAGGCCGCATTGGCCTGTGCAACCACATTTCGGCGATTATTCTGTCGATTATCATCGTCGGACAGGTATTGCTTTAACATATTTATATGGAAGACTTTGTCCTGTCCCCGAATCTTGATAAGATAATTTACTCGAGAAAGTCTCTTTAGAACTTTGAAAGGTCCCTTCCATGTAAGAAGGAGTTTATTTTTCGTTTCCGGAAGGAGAACAAGAGTTTGGTCTCCGACGGTCAAGGTTCGCAATCGGCTACCTTGATCACGATATTGTTTATAAAGACTAGCATGCGCAGCTGAAGATTTTTGTGCGAGCTGACATGCGTTAAGAATTCGCTGACGCAAGTCCACAACGTATTGATATGCAGACCGCGTATCGTTGTCGTCCGTGTCTGATCCAGCGAATAAATCATGGAGTATGGCCATTGGACCACGCGGCTTACGACCATACAATAATTCGAAGGGAGAAAAACCCGTCGATGCGTTCGGTAGTTCTCGGTATGCAAAAAGAATAGCGGGGAGTTGTCGATCCCAATCACTCGGTTTGTCGGCGGAAACTCGTGCAAGCATACTTTTCATGGTAGCATTCCAACGTTCACAGCAGCCATTAGACTGTGGGTGGTATGGAGATGTCAATCTTTGTTTAATCCCGACCAACTCCAAGACTTTCTTAAAAAGCTCAGAGGTAAACTGTGGACCTCTGTCCGATAAAATTTCAACTGGAAACCCAAGACGCGAAAAAATAGTAATAAGAGCTTCAGCGACATGATCAGCTGAAATGTCTTTTAGCGGAATGGCCTCTGGCCAACGGGTTGCGTAGTCAATGACAGAAAGTATAAAACGATGTCCTCTGTCTGACTTGTGTAGAGGACCAACTATATCTACGGCAACGCGCTCAAATGGTCTGGAGACCATAGGCATCTCCTGCAGAGGAGCTCTCGATGCTCTTCCTTTAGGGGTACGTCTTTGACATACGTCACATGTTGATACGAACCGGTTTACATCTGCGTAAATACTGGGCCAAAAAAAATGCGATAGTATTCGAGACTTAGTTCTGGCCTTTCCCTGGTGACCCGCCAAGGAAGTGTCATGCGCGAGACGAATAATGTCGCGACGAAAAGATCTCGGTACTACAAGTTGCATAACGGCCTCTCGCTTATTCCGAAAATTACGATATAATAAATCATCTTTCATAAGAAACTTAGAGGTATCCGGTGCGGTAGGATCAACCTTAGCAAACAAATGTTTCAATGTGGGATCTGAATGTTGCTCATCATGAAATGCACTAGACGTTATGTTCACTTCAATAGTAGGATTACTCAATGGACTGTCTGCTCGTCGACTCGATTGTAAGCGTGTTGTCGCACAAGCAACACTCTCATCCTCAGTCCAAATTTCCAAGTTACCGATAGGAAACTTATTTACTTGAGGTACATTCCCTATGATTACATCAGCCACTGGATTAGGCAGTACACATGCAGTAACAATACCTGTGAGAAAAGGTGTATCAATATAAACTTCTGCAAGACGGAATCGCTCTACAGATCCGCCAAAAGTAATACAAGTTACCTCCTTATCCAAAAATTGTGTTGGACGGACTAGTGACTGTCGAACGCCGATAGTCGTGCATCCGGAGTCACGTAGAACAGAAGCGCGAATCGCGTTCACGCGGCCCTGGTAAAATGTTAATTCACCCAGTTCATGTAGGGCGGACATGACTGGAATAGTCTTTGATTGTCATGAAGATTCAGAATGACCGTCAGTCTCATAAAGTGTAGGTTTAACCGAGCAGGCATTTGCTGATTCCAATTTCGCGTTACAAAATCTCTGTATGTGGCCTACCCTATTACACTTATAACATATAGTACGATTAGGATCGTTTCCACGATAGGGAAGACTCTGCGGTCTACTATAATTATAACTATCATCAAAATGCACTCGTCGCGGCGGTCCCTGAGGCCGGTTATATTGTTGGCCTGGATAGTTGCCACGATAATATGGGCGAGGCTCGTAAAAAGAATAAGTCTGATATCCTCGACGCGGGGATGCATTACCTCGATTCGGAAAATCTCTCTGTCTACAAAAAGGCGGCTCTGATTGAAAGCGTGAATTTGGGGCCTGACGACGAGTCGCCCTTGAACGATCGTGTCCGGTTGGCGCTCCTTTGCCTACGTTGGCATAACACGGTGTTGTAGTTGAAGGCTTTGCCAAAGGGCGATTTGGGTGAGCGGACGCGTATCGTTCGGCGCACGATGTGATTTCTTCAGAGGATGTCGGAGCCCTCTCTTTAAGGTGGGCGACTAAATCGGAATGACATGCGGTATAGATTTGGTCCTTTAAGACCAAATCGTATAGTTGGGAATAATTTCCGGTAGTTACGTTCGCGAGCTCTATCCAGCGATCTAAATAATGTTTCAACCGATTGACATAAGTTGAGAAATTTTCAGATGGCTCAGGTTTACATGAGCGAAATCTTTGATGGAAGCCATCCTCGGTATGCTGGAATCGCTTAAGCAGTGCTGTTTTAAGCTTGTCATAATCGTTGGCATCTTCTACTTTAAGGCTGTGAAATACCTCTAAAGCCTTACCCGTTAATAAATTGGACAGGCATGAACTGTACATCGCCTGCTGCCATCCGACGCATTTAGCGTGTAACTCGAACCGATGTAAATATGCGTCGATCCGGTCGAGTTTTTCATTAAATGGTGGTAGTTTTGGTTTAGTAGCATAAGAATTGGTGGCAGTAGTGGGTGTTACAAGCGATTGTTGCTCTAACTTTTTAATTGCTAGTTCATGCTGTCTTTCCTTTTCTCTCTCTCTTTCTTTCTCCCTTTCTCTTTCTCTTTCCTTTTCTCTTTCTACTTCTTTTTCTCTTTCTCTTTCTTCTTTTTCTCTTTCTCTTTCTCTTGCTTCTTTTCGATCCTCGCGCTCTCGGTCTTGTTGTACGTGTCGTTCGCACCACGCGGCGCGTTCTTCCTCTGGTATGCCCAGAACTTTGGCAGATTCTAAATATTTAAGAAACTCAGCCATGATATGTTAAAGTCTGTAAAGTTAGTAAATATTTACCCAATGTTACGGTATATCGCGGTATCAATATCTTATATGAACAGTTATTGACTGTTAATATTAACTCAGTGTCTTATGTTAGCACTGCTTCGCGAAAAGAACGTTCTATCTCTCTCTCTCAAAATTACAGGCAGTATCACTTAAACTGCAAACACTTTATCTCTCTCTGAAAATTACAGGCAGTATCACTTAAACTGCAAACACTTTATCTCTCTCTGAAAATTACAGGCAGTATCACTTAAACTGCAAAAACTTTATCTCTCTCTCTCTCAATATAAATTCTAGTAAGGCAGTGCCGCCTATCCGTTGCTCCCACTGCAATAAAATACTATATATCGCCTTTACTGCGATAAATTAATGTCTTGAGTGATCACTCTCAAAATTTTACGTCTCTCTCAACGCAAGAATCAGTGTCCTCTGTTATCACTGTCAAAACGAATCGCTCTCTCAATGCGATGAATCAAAACTATATGCCTTTCTCAACACGACAAATTCGAAATATCTCTGTGTTCTCAAAACACTCTCAAAATTCTCTCTCTTCTCAAAATGCGCACACGCAGTGTCTTCTGTTACCACTGCAAAATTATTCTCTCTCACATATGTCAATACCAGATTACAATTCAACGTGGTTTTAGCACGTGAAACACCTCAGGCATATATTCTAAACATATCAATGTTATTATAGTAGTTTAAAGTTTATAAGCAAAAAAAAATACAATAAACAGGACGTATACTGACAAGTAAAACGAACGATAACAGACCCTACAAGTCCTAACTTATATTACAGATAGTTCAAGAAGAAAACAGGAGAGACATCTTCCTAAAGAAATGTGAGGAAGGAAAAGAACGCCACAATCTATACGAATAATGGATCCCTAATAGAACTATTCACAGAGAAGCAAATCCCCCCGAGTTATTTTACATAGCCACCAAGGCCTCCAATATCCTTCGTAATGGCAAAGAAGATATGCTAACCTATGATCCCAACCAACCTCCCGCACTTAAACTAAACATATAATAAATAGTAAAATGGCCTGGAACACACACACAGAGCGGAAAGTACGTCGCCCTCCCCAAGACTGTTAGATAGATGGATCACTTATCTTTATTTTTGAGGAATTCAGATGGTAAATATCCTCAATCCATAGCTCCAAGCCCAAAACTTGTATTTCTGTCTGAAGTAAAACCGGATGATGAAAGGGTTCCCTCGCCGGTGTCCACGGGTCAATGGGATGTTGGGATGTTCACCATATGAAATTGAAACAAAATATTCGATTAATACAAATTGTTTAAACTCTATAATAAAAAGCACCTGAAAACATAATATTAGAACAGTACAATATCAAATAATGGAATAAAAAAATACAATAGGTTTTAAAATAATCTAACTAAGTGGCATGGCGTTATCTAAGGTTCTTTAAGGGTCCCTCTCCAGTGTTACGAGCTGGGTCCTCGAGTGTTACGTTGGGGATTACTAAACTATAAATTTAGGTGTTCGACTGCATTTAAATCGAGAGGTTTTAGAAATTACTCTGCCATACCATGCCACATACACTAATAACAATTTCGAGTAAGTTATATCAAGGACCTTGTAGGGCCACAAATTTATTACTGAAATTCCTAACAATTTCGTCTATCGTTTACATATTAAAAGTCAACATCAGCAGCATCAAATGAAAATACTAAAATACATAACTATAAATCTCCTCTAGAGTCTTAAGAGATTTGAGACTCTATATCATTCTGATTCATTCACAGTTTACTTAGTAATTATTTATCTTCAGAAATATAGACTGCCTACTACTTCACAAATAATATACTTATGTCTCAGACGACAATATTAACTCATTTAACTGCTTATAAAGGATCAAACCGTCAAGACACACTGACGTAGTTAAGATAGATCTAGATCTGTTCTAGGATGGGCTGGCAATCCCCAGCCTCATCCAGACACATCAATTACAATTTACAAATGTGTATATCAGTCACTCGTTCTAGATCTTAATTGCAAGTAAAACTTTATGGTCTTGCATTCCTTTGGTCGCACTTCTACTGGGAAGTTAGGGTCAGATTCACATCATCTCGAATCATGGTGATGAAACTTACGATTGGTTCCCTGAAACAATTTCAGGGAACTGGAGAAAAGAGCTGTGGGTTATTTTCATTGTCTATCCAGGACATAGACATGACGTTAACAGTCTTATGGTTCCCTCTGGCTGAACCTTAGCCGACACCTTCGCAGAATAGGATACGCTGCATGGAGTGAGGTAGCATAAACATGTCACCGCTTATCTTCTGCAAATCACGTGACTGCTCAAATTTGATTGGTGCATCCACTTCGAGCTCCGCTCGCAGCGCCAATAGATTCTATTAATAGTAACAGACAAAGTCAGACTTAGGATGTCAAAACCTTTCGCAAAGTCTCTACACCCTAAACGTTTTATGTACGAATTTATTCACCCCTTATTCGCCCCGTCTTTCCCTGTTAAAGTACACCCAAACCACGGGGTCGAAAACTGCATCGTCACTGTTAATTTATCCATTCGTTCTATCCTGACCCACTTTCTTTCCATCTCTAAGAAAAGCGTTACAAAAACAAACTGTCCACGGGAATAGTTCAAGGACGTTTGCACTGGCTAAAATCAATGATGCCATGTAATAAACAATGCGTGACCTAGCACGGCAATTCAAATCCTAATCCTGACAATCATCATCATCATCATAATGAATTAGGTAAAAAAAAAAAGACTGGTCTATAAATGATGACGATGATGATGATGTTGTTGTTGTTGTTATTATTATTATTATTATTATTATTATTATTATTATTATTATTATTATTATTATTATTATTATTATTACAGCTATTATTATTTTATCATCATTATTATTATTGTTGTTGTTCTTGTCCTTGTCCATGGCCACTGTTTGTGGCATTAGTGGCGATCCTGATCTCTGTGTCCAATTCCCTCCACAAAACTGTGGAGCCAGAACCAACAGATGTGAAGAAAAGAGACTGGATTAAATCAACACAGACATCCTTCAGTAATGGAAATATAACCATACTTCAGTATATACAGACGATTTGCCACATCTCGCTGCCTTCGACAACAGTGTCGTGTAGATTATCTATTTTGTTCAACCAGTTATTAAAAAAAAAACCAAAAAAGAAAAAAACCCAATAAAATAGACATTATTAATGCGCGCCTCTTCAAGAGACAGTCCCAAGTCTGTATTAGTATAAACGCAGACGGAAAATGTTTATTAAAAAAAACAAAACATTTATTCAAAACGCTCACGGCTCTAAGATTGTAACGCAAAAAATGTGACATATAAAACCAATCGTTGAATAAATAATGGACTATTTAACATGTTTCTTTGTTCAGTTATGCTCACAATAATCCATATTTGGATTCTAATATATCCTGATATCCAAATAATTTCAAAAGAATTTTGTGTTTTAAAACGCTTCAACAAACACTTTGCTAACGTTAACCAGTCTCCATACATCTGGAATTGACTGACGGAGAGTGTATTAGGCCTATAAAGAAACTTTCTATCCCTGTGGTACCCACCGCAAGTTATTGCAAAATATTCGTACAGTAATCGATAGTCAACACGTTGATTAAAATGCTAGTGCTCCAAATGTCACATGCCGGCTTACTTTGAACTAACTTAGTGCTCCAAATATCACATGGCGGCTTTCTTTGATCTGCAGTAGTGCTCCAAATGTCATACAACCGAAGATTCGTCGTAGCAGTTTGCATTTCATCATGCATAAAATGAAAGCTATGGCCGGAAAAAGTCAATGTCATGGTAGTGGCAAATGTCTTGTGGTGCTACAGTTCTTCATTTTGATAATCATGCTCCTGCAGTGAGGACTCCCCACCCCCAGCCAATGACGTCATAACTTACCGGTACATTCATAACAAGAATCCTACCAACCTGCCTAAATGCCGGCCAGTGAACCCATCTACCAACCAACCAACCAACCAACCAATCAATCAATCAATCAACCAAACAATCAATTAACCAATCAACCAACCAATCAATTAACCAACCAACCAACCAATCAATCAACCAACCAATAAGACAACCAACCAATCAATTAACCAACCAACCAACCAACCAACCAATCAATCAACCAACCAGTCAGACTACCAACCAATCAACCAATCAACTAACCAACCAACCAATCAATCAACCAACCAACCAATCAACCAATCAATCAATCAACTAACCAACCAATCAACCAGTCAGTCAATAACCAACCAATCAACCAACCAACCAACAAACCAACCAACTAACCAGCCAACCGAATCACTCAATCACCCAACGGACCACTCAACCAACCAACCAACCAATCGTTCGGACAATCAACCTGCCAAACGACTGTTACGACTGCTGAAGCCTCACATCACGTTTGATGCCTGTACGAATAGAAGTCCAGTTTCTACACCCGACAATTATTGAGCTGTGCAGACATTATTTATTTATCGCACTGTGCAGACCGACAGTCTACCTCCACCCCACCCCCCCCCCCCTCCTGAATCACTGAACGTACGAAGGTGAGTGTGAGAAGCCAAACGTTGTCGCGCACGGATAAACAGACACACAGATGAACGTGAAAGCAACACTAAGCGGGCACACACCACTTGCTGTCTTTTTCCAGTCGTACTTTAGTTTCATGTTCCCGTTGACTCTGCTATGTGGCCGTGTCTTGCCACAGCCGTCTTAACGCACAGGTACACTGGGCAGTTTCGTAGGGGTCCTAAAGGATTTAGGGGGCCCCATGCATGCATATTTCTGAGTAGTTACGAAGGGGGAGGGCCGCAGCCTATTGCTTTGCCCAGGAGCCGTGTTTTTTGCTTGTGCGCGTGCCTCCATTCTTGAGCCCAGATCTCAAAAAATGCGACGCGACCGTGGCGAGACCACAACGCAACATCTGCACGCCTACCCTAACACATTCGGCATACAAGCGAGTAGACCTACCCCGTGCCGGGACCCCCATTAACCAAATCAATTGATAAACGGATACAAGGGCAGACAGATAGACAGACAGACTAACAACAGAGAAAGAAACAAACCGGATCACTGTGACCAGTCGGACTACCCCAGTCAGCTCGTTGTATGCAGACAGCCGTGACACCGTGGGCGGTATCGACCTCATGGCAGCCAGGAATATCGGGCAGAATTTTAAGCAGGTTTCTTGGAACAGCGTCCGCGAGCACCTAAAGCGGGCGCTTCGTAGTGCAAGAGGGTGATTGCGACAAACAATCAGTTATTTTAACCACTATAATTTTGGTTGCAGAGTATTGAACCCCCCCCCCCCGGCCCCCTCATCCTCCTCCCTCTCTTTTAGCCTGCATCAAAACCAGTTTCTACTCAGACCCTCCGCAAAGCTAGTAAGCCCAGCCAGTATGCCTACGTCAGTCCGACGTACATTTGTGTAGAATGTCCTTGCAGTTGGTAGGATGACCGTAGTTGAGGTTTCCCTGCGTCAAACCGACGTCGGCACTATTCCTGTGAGCAAACTTGAAGTCAGTCCTACGCGTCGGACTTCCCTAGGGCCGTTGGCAGGCTAATCGGCCCCCTTTTCAAACTGGTCATCAAGAATTTTTGTAATCAGTGTTAAAAATACATTTATTTGTCTAAATTTGATCTACACTGATAGTTTTACGAATCTTCAGTACAATCATATTTTGTGCCAAAAGGGCCCCATGTCGCTACTTACAATACCTATGCCCCCCCCCCCACACACACACACTTCCTCTCCCTCTTTTTACCTCTATCAAAGGGAGCAGGGCCCCTCAAAATTGCAGACACATGCCACGAGGCGCAGGCCGCTAAACTCAACATCAAACAAAGAAACAGTCTAGTTATATTTATATATGAGTGACCTATTCATCAATTACTTTCGATGCCGACACCTTGAATGAAGTATTGATCCTGGCCGTTTCTGTGATGATATCAATGCAAGCGATGCGTACAAAACTGCATTGTAAAAAATTCATGTCTTCAAGCTCATAAATCAGAATTCATTGACTTTTTTTTTTCTTCGCATCGATGCGCCTGACAGATAACGCAATGAAGACATAAAAATTTAACTGGGTTTCACTGAGCGCTCGACCGTGGTTATGACACTTGCAAGATAAAAGTTTCTTTGAATAACAATGCGGTGTTTCGGGAAATGGGCATGATATGCTCCAAACTAGGTCAAATTATGTAGCTTTCTAACATCACGATCTTGGTTCTTGTTTGTTTTATCTCCATTTTCTGAAAAAACACAAAAAAACAACAAACAAACTGGAGGTCTTTTAGTACGTAGAAGGGGTATAACATTATGCGCGGTGACACGTGTTTAAAATGCGTTGTGGCACTTATCAAAGCTGTTTCACAGTTCCAATTTATTCCAACTCCTTATCATAACACGAAAGCCGCAAACGCCTGACGTCGAATTTCTCAGCTGTGCAAAAAAAAACAAACAACAAAAAGAGTTGGAACAAACATGAACTAAAGTCGTGTCATAAAATTAATTAGAAAGAATTTTTTTATAATCATCTTCCTATCTGGATGATAATTTTGCACGGCTAGTAGTTTCGGTTGGTTATCACGAAATGCACACAATGAATTTGTTGGTTTATTTGCAATCTCATAGAAGTAAACTTTTATATTTGGCGTCAACAGACCTTTCCCGTAACATAACCTAACATAACAGAACAGGGGAGCAAGGGTGTCTCGCTGATGATCCGCTAAAGCTGGCCTTTCACGTGTACAGAAACGGAAACGTCAAAAACACTTCAAGAAATGTTTTCTTGGATGCGGAAAAACATCTTTTCAGTACAGATGTAAACACAGCTTTAATCTGGAGACTCCAAAGCGATCCGGTATCAAACGAACACTTTTCGAAACCCAAAGGGTGATTGAAGAAAATCGGCTTAGAACTTTGGTAGAAACTGATCTAGTGCCATCTCGTATAATATCACGGCGAGCAGTCCGCAGGATTTTGCTGTTTATAGGCCGTGGGACCAAACTTGTAGCTTGTCATTCCGTCACGCACCTCAGGGGATAAGCTGATTTTTTGCATGCAGGCTCTCATGCATCTCCCCTTCACAAAAAACCAATGTTGTCATTTCAAGTCTTGCACATTTTTGTACAATTTGTATGTAAAGTGTGCCAATAAATAATAATTAATGATGCGAATTGAGTTTGCCATTTAAACAATGCTATTCTAATCAACCAATGGAATTGAGCCTTTCGCCGCGAAATCAAAAATGGCTGCCTCCATGATGGAATGCTGTATGCACACTAAGAAAGATGTAAATAACAATATAATTCAGTTTTCTTTGAAAAGTTGGATGAAATTTCGAGAATCCTTAGGTTTGTGGTCATCTTTAGACACTACAGAAGGTTCATTGGCAAGGGTTTTCATTAAGAAGCATGATCTAGATCTAGAACTCATGCGCGCCAGGACACTGCGCAGCAAGCTTGATATGGTTACTTTTTATGACCTGCACGGTACTATAACAGAATGGAGGCAAGATGGAGGATGAAAATGGCAGCACGACGAAACAATGCATTTTCTATAAATTCATGAACCAAACTAATCAAAATAATAAAAACTTCCGTGCACCCTCCGCCGTATTTGAAATGAACATGTAAAATTGGGTTAGTATAGGTGGTCTAATAAAAAAGCCTTTTGCCAGTTTTGCGTTCAAAGGTGGAGATTTTGTGAAATATATAATTATGTAAAACGAAACAAAAATGCAAAAATACAGATGTTACATAGCAATAAACATTGTTATTTTTTAAGAATAAGTTATTAATGTGCACAGTTACGGATGACAACATTTGATTTTTAGTCAAAGATGGTTACTGGGAACATATTAAAACCATACCTAGATTTTCCCTAGGGGGTGCGTAACGAACTTTACTTTAGAGACTAGCTAGGATTTTGGTCCCACGGCCTATTATGAAATGTGCATGCGTACATGAAACACTGGATGAATGAGTATCTCATGGGATGTAAATGGATCCATGTTCTGGCAGATGACCAAAGAATTTGAGTCAGATGTGCTTGTGCTTTATCCCAAATGTTCTACTATGGCAATTTCAACAACTCAGTGCGTGCGATCTACCCGTGAATAGCATTGAATGTACAATCTTAACGGCATGGCAAACTGTTCCAACATGACGTCAGACACGTCTTGGTCACGCCAGAATCTGCCCAATTGTCTTTATTTCAGTACCTAAAGCAACGAGAGAAATTTCAATATCTCTCTCTCTCTCTCTTTCTTTCTCTCTCCCCCCCCCCCCCGCACCTCTCTCTCTGTTTCTCTCTGTGTGTGTGTGTGTGTGTGTGCGTGTGTGTGTGTATGTGTGTGAGTATGTGTGTGTGTGTGTGCGTGTGTGTGTGTGTGTCGGGCGAGTATATTATCCATCCCGTTTTGTCATTGCTGACATTCTACGAAAAAAACAACAAAAACGCGTAGGCCAATCCAGGCCAAATTCATTTTTAAAATCATCATTTAAATTTCATAAAACGAATTGTGCTCAATTCATTCTGCCTTAGAATTTTAGATAATCATATCCCAGACGCAGGATACAGAGACGAATCAATTCGTCATATTCCGTCCGTCGACTTGAGCGCGTATCGTCCATGTCAACGATACAAAAATTCGCACCGCAGCCCTTCATTACTGAACGCAAAAGAATAGTACTTGCCGTATTTAAAGGCAAAGCAATTTGTGAATATTTCGTGGGAGAAAGAACGATTCGTCTCGGTGGTCTGTATCTCGGACAAAGAGGTTATATATAGCTAGAGGTCAGACTAGCGCTACGCAAGTCTCCGCGTGGCGTCGTCGGTAGGTGAAGTAAAGATGGCGGCCAACCTACGGCAAGCCTGCCTCGACCTAGACAGTACGGCTAAAGTAAAGCCAACTTTCGGCAAGCCTGCCTCGACCTAGACAGTACGGCTAAAGTAAAGCCAACTTACGGCAAGCCTGCCTCGACCTAGACAATACGGTTAAAGTAAAGCCAACTTACGGCAAGCCTGCCTCGATCTAGACAGTACGGCTAAAGTAAAGCCAACTTTCGGCAAGCCTGCCTCGACCTAGACAGTACGGCTAAAGTAAAGCCAACTTTCGGCAAGCTTGCCTCGACCTAGACAGTACTGCTAAAGTAAACAAATCTAAGCCTAAAATAATACGGTCTTTCAGATTGTTTGAACGGGGATTACAGTAGTAATGAGTAGACTTAATTTATGGATTGGGTGAACCACGAAAATGTAAAAAATGTAATTCCACCAAAAGAAAAACAAAACAAACATTATGAATTATGACAAAATACAAAATGTACGGATGAATTTGAACATCCATCTCTAAAGAGGAATGAACAAGAATAAAATACTGAGGCCTTCCGACAAAAACTACTTTCGTTAGCACTGGCCTTGACACAGTATTTGCAATCGCTTGCCGTAAGAAAAGATGGCTGCCGGGCTTTCTATTTGCGGACATGTGACGTGACCGAGTCTTACCTCTAGGTTTATTATAAACTCTTTGGTCTCGGATTATTTGCATGAACAAAGCTGACAACTGGGAACTGGAAAACAAAAACAGCGAGGCTCAATGGGAACTGGTTTTTCAAATTTAAGTAATTAATTTATTTTTGCGTCCCCTTTCTTTTTGCACAAGCAGTCCTTTTTTTCATAGCATAGCACATTGGCATTCAAGAAATGACATGTGACAGCTGCAAGCTGTATAGGTAGAATGCGCATGACGTCACAGAGTTTTTGTTTTGTACTTCCGCCAAACAAGATGGCCGGTGGATCAGCTGATGAGTGTAACTTCGAGATGTGTCTAAGCAGTTAAACGCCTGCTGGTTGTATTGCAGTTGACTGTTGTGACAGGGGTGGAAAGGATGTATCCAAACTGGTCCGATTCCCTACCATCCGTGTAAACAAGAGAAAGGAAGTGAAAGAGTTGACCGAACGTCTCCCATGTGCGTATCCACACGTATCATTGTTTACAGTAGTGAACTTTTTTAAAACTCGCCGCCGATTGGTTCGCGACGCCTTAAGTGGTTCCGGACAAACAAGATGGTGGATATGCGCATTCTACCTATTATACTGTCTGCTTGCCTCTAAGGTTTAAGTCACCGGGTGAAGAAGAATTGCTATGTACAGCAGTGTGAATTTCATACTCAATGGGAGCCATTCAAAACATTTCCTAGAAGAGTTATAATTCTCTTTTCCACTCTCTCCACCACAGCCTCCCTGTGCTCCTTTTGTCTTCCTTCCACTCCAGCATGGACTTTTCACCCGCCATCCTCTTCAGTCCTGTAGGACACACTGGCTGAGATGAGCTAGTACAGAATGGTACAGTTCCACACACCCAAGGCATTTTGACATGAAAGAGCAAAGTAAAATCATATCATTTTAAAATAGGCCCAAAGAAACTACTTTACATTATTACGGTATTAGACAGACAA
>OZ007573.1:55090825-55138325 GCA_963931925.1 Onchidella celtica
AGATAGATAGATAGATAGATAGATAGATAGATAGATAGATAGATAACCACGTCTTATTGTTGGTAATATTCTTTGTTTATTCCAGAAATTACGTATAATTAATTGCTTCTTTCTTTAATCTTCATTTAGTTTTCTAAATTTCCAGTATTTTAATTATAAGACTAAGAGTGCCAAAAGTATGGCACCTTGACATCTCAAATTGATTTATAGAGTTATTAATTTTCCAGCAGCGAGAAAAACAACCAATAATTAATTAACGCTACCATCAACATGAACAATCTCATGGTCATAATTATTGTGAAATTCCGTATTTTCAAGAATGTCGGGGCTTGGAAAGATTGAAATGTCTGGCATTTCATTAACTCCGCTTTCATTGTTAATGTTAATGAATTGTTTGCTACTGAAAACAGAAATGGGATTTTTTCTGAGTTATATTCCACAGATATGAGGATGAGATTTGATTATAAAATGAAGCTAATGCAACTTTTGAATAAGTTACTTAAGTGAAAATTCATTTGCTATTTATTTCGGTCAACTTGTTTGTTTCGCTAATTAACGACATAGCTGTGACTAATGTAGTTTTCCTCATGTTTGGGTCAACATCGACTCTCACAAGAGTTAGTCTGTTTGTCTGTCCAACCAATAGACTCACTGTGCCAATCTGTCTTTTTTTTGACTAATTTAAACTCGAGGTCAGACAGTCCCCAAACACTCACTTTTTTCATCTTCTTTGACTAGTCTACACTCAGGGTCAGACAGACCCCAAACACTCACTTTTTTCATCTTCTTTGACTAGTCTACACTCAGGGTCAGACAGACCCCAAACACTCACTTTTTTCATCTTCTTTGACTAGTTTACCCTCAGGGTCAGGCAGACCTCAAAGTTTAACACTCACTCTTTTCATTACGACATCCCCAAACCGAATGTACGTAAAAAGGGTCAAAATACTTGCTATCCAAATATTTCCTGATGTGTTTGTCAGTCGTTATGTCTATCGGATTAGAAGCCTCTCCCTGTCAAACTTTCTTTATGTCTATGAAACAGAGATTATATCGTCACTGAATGTTTTATCCAACTTACTCGAATTCTGGAGAAGCACAGCGTATCCCAGTGGTTGACAACATTTTTCAGACAACCCTCCCCCTCCCCCCCACCCCACCCTGGCTCCAAATTTTCTTTCACCCCCCCCCCCACCCACCCACCCCGCTCTAAATCCGTACTCAAACTCAACAGGTACATTTCACAAGAAGACAAACTACGCACAAAATGATGATGTAAGCGTCATGGATGACACTAGGCATGTTGATTGTTCATTATCAAACAGAAGTTGGACTTTATTCTTACTATAAGGCCCGGCGCGCACTATGTTAAAATTAACCATACGTTCAATGCAAGCAAACTTTCGCGTGGTGTGCAGCACTGTAAACTCTTTGCCAAACGAGCAAAAATCTGCGTTTGCACGCCGTGCAGCAGGCGAAACGGTATAGTGCGCGCCGGGCCTAACCGAGCTAGAGGGGGAACCTGTAAGCAGCTAAAACTTCACGTCTACGCCATCAAAAATTACGAAACTGGGTGTGTCTGCATCAATTTTTGACGATGGGTTACGTGGATACATTCATTTTGAACAAAATTTACCCTTTACTATAATTTATATCAAAATTGTTTGAGCCGCAAAAACAGACGCATTTTCATCGGATAGAACCGAAAAGTGTGACCAGAAATTGCGTCCTTGGGTTTACACTGGTATTTACACACTGGTAGTCGACAATCAACGTAGTCACATCTATTTGTGCGTGAAATTGTGATGTAACAGCAAGTTCTACTAGTTAAAATAATGCACTTTAAAAACCCAGGCCTTTTCTGTTCATAAAACCCATCAACGGGTGCTGTGTGGACAAGTCAGTGGCCGCCCATGTATCTACCCCCAAATCATCTGCCATTCATGTACTTCCCACACCCCCCCCCCTCATCGCCCCCTCCTCTTCATCATTTCATCATTTTTGTCCCCTTGTCGATCTTTCCTTCCTTGACCCCCCCCCCCCCCCCCGGAAATCAAAATCCCCCACGGAGCCTGATATTGGCCAGGCTGAGAACCGCTGGCGTAGTGTCCCTTGCATTGACCCTACAATACCAACAAAGTGTAGACCTACAGTCCGGAAAGACCACTTCATTGGCAATGGCTGGTTCATTGACAAATGTTGACAATTATGGAATTTAGTGGACTGAACGCCGTAATAAGATAGGTGACATCTAAGCAAAGCTATATAGTTCTTACATGCAGGGGCGTACAGAAAGGGGGCCAGAGGGGGCAACGGCCCCGAGCTTCTATTTCAAAGGCCATCCAATCAAAAAAGTGGAGTTAAATTTTAAGTTTTTTAAAAATTTGGACTGATCACAAGTAACTTCGTTATACAAGCTGCCCTACAGTTCCCACAAACCGGTGTGAATGTGGATCCGTGCTTTAATCAGGGGGACTAGACTACAGAACCTGTTGGAAATAATGTTCGTAATGCTGATTATAACATAAAGCAGCGGTAAATCCATGAGCGCTGTAGAATTCGCTTAAATTTACTTCATCTGTTTTTACATAATTATAATTATTTAAATTTAGATCCACCAGAAATGATCGATTGGTCAAGGATCTCGAACAGCATGAAATTGATAGGATTTTTTCACTTACAATGGAAATAAACAACATAGTTTTAGACTAAAAAGAACGGAAATTATGGTCAAGATACCGTGTAAAACTGTAGTCCCTAGTTGGCAAATAATATTAATTCGCTCCCTTACGTGTTCGCCCCCGTTTGTCGTTTTCGCCCCACTGCGACTCAAAATCGCTCCCGTTGAGGCGCACTGATTCAACCTGTCTTCAGATCTTACATTTCTCGGTCCTCAGCCTTTGACTTGAGTGTTTGGGCATTCAGTCAAGGCCATAGCGCCGGGTATCACCGAACCTCTGCACACGCCACTGCTTAGAAGCAGGTAACATAATTTGTTCTGATCACACAAACAAAATATAATGAAATAAAAAACAAACAACAACAACAACAACAAAAAACAAGGCTAACACGTTCATACATAGGTTTTAATAAAATTACAAAGTTGTGCCTTGATCCCGGGTACAAAGCCTCTCATCCCTCACGCTGCCAGCTTGCGTCAGACAGCAAATTCATTATAAATAGAGATTAGTTTTCTATTCGTTTTAAAATCTTTTTGGCTGGAAGAAGACGGACGCGTAGAGCGAGGGGAAGGGAGAGAAAGGGAGGGGGGGGGGGAGATGAAGAGAGAGAGAGAGAGAGAGATTGAGAGAGAGACACAGAGAGTGGAGAGAGACAGAGACAGAGAACGGGGGCAAGAGACAAAAAGAGAGAGACACACAGACAGATATAGGAGACTGCCAAAGAGACAGAGAGAGTGGGAAAAAAAACAGAAAAACAGAACTAGAAAGAGAGAGAGAGAGACAGAGACAGACAGACAGAGGTACACACACGGAGGAAGACAGAGACGAGAAACACACGCACACACACACACACATATACACACATACACAGAGCATAGTTAATCAGTGTAACGTCAGCTTTGTTGCAGTTTACACGGTTTCCCGACAGGATCAAAGTTGTTCAGCAATGAACATAATGACTGTATAATTCTGTTGGCACAATCGTTCACGCTGCAATTTCTTTAACCCTGTCACGACCACAACCGTATGACTACAAAACCTCTATTGTCCGGATAGCTCTAAAAACTTAGTGTCCTGCTGCTAGTCAATCCGATCACCAGTAGATCGAGATATCCGGGCAGACATCACATCAGTCTTGTCACTAGAAGCTGGTGCAATCACTCACGGATAATCACTCACGCAGAGAAGTTTGAGTTTGGAGAAAGTGAGTCCATACAATAACGGTCATGTAGTGATGGGGAAAAGCAAGACGATAGACAGAATGCAGTAGAATGATAGGACAAAATACCAAAACTTGGAAGAAGTACGGCGATAGATAGAGTATAGTAAAATGACAGGACAAAAGAAGACCCTACCAAAAGCTAGGAAGAAGTACGGCGATATATAGAGTATAGTAGAATGACAGGACAAAAGGAGACCCTACCAAAAGCTTGGAAGGAGTACGGCGATATATAGAGTATAGTAGAATGACAGGACAAAAGGAGCCGGTACCAGCAGTTTCTTTCCCACCAACCGGAGAACCCAACAAGAGAGTAGATCAGATGAGGAATAGGGATACGAAAGTAGGAGATAAAAGCATAAGGGTTAGGAATCAATCTCTATGATGGAATCTACATAGAACAAAGAACGCTGTCACAGACTGGGATCGATACCGTACGCATTGCGGGAAAGGTAAAAACTGTATTTTTATATATCCAGAGTTCCGATCAGTATCCCTCAACAAGATAATGGTATTTACCCATCGGGACGACGAAGGCGAAGACGCTGTTGAATAATTACAACTAGTGAAATGTCTCAGCATCGGTTTGTCCGACTGAGGACGAACATTCAGTGTTAATTTAGACTGACAGCAATGAGAAAAAAAAAAGGCAGCTTATGTAAGGTGACTGTAGTAGTTTATATCGTAAGGGAAAGACAGGCAGTGACAAACTGCTGCAGGCAATCGAACGTCCAGGACATGCACAAGCTGAGTGAACCAGGCTATCGACTGTAACACCAGTTGCAAGTGTTAAGGTAGCCACACAAAGGCCACCGAATTCGGTCACCGAGCCACTAGGCGCTTTAAGTGAGAAGAATTGCACTATATAATTTCAACAACTGCACACAGAGCCCACCTAGATTCGGTCCGTTTATGTAGTGCAATTCTTCTCACCTAAAGCGCCTAGTGGCTCGGTGACCGAATTCGGCGGCCTTTGTGTGGCTGCCCTAACATCAAATGCAAGTGTTAGAAAAGTCAACATGTGGTAAAAAGAAAAACTTGTATGCAGAAAAACCTTGCGTGTTAATTCTAAGGCTTTACCTCAAACAACTCGTTGTTTTTGCCACATTTTCACTTTGCTTTAAGTTTTGACGCGGCCCCACAGATTTTCGTTTTATTTTTATTTTGCAAGTGTGCTATCGTAAGTAACATATTCTGGTATCTTACTGGAACTTACTGTGCAAAAATACAGGAAAACATCAACTATTATTATTATTATAGGCGAATTGAAGATTGTTCTATTACTGTAGTAGGTTTTGGGACCGAACATAAAGACTGAGTGCATCAGAGCTGCGCGATGGCAAGCGAGCGCGTGTGCGCACACACACACATACATACACACATAGTTACACGGAAAAGCGCAAATACACACTTAGGCTTAAACACACAGAGAGACATAGTCGGTTTTGTGTAAGACAGGGAAGGAATAAGAATTAATCATGTTTTTCCCTTCCTCCTTCAAGAACATTCTCGTCAGTGCAGGGCCGACACCACTCAGTTTCCCAGGAAACGAGAACAATTCCTCCCCCCCCCCCCTCTTCTTTCTCGTCCCTCCCTCCAAATCCACACACACAAACAAAAACTGTCACACCAGAAGGAAGTAAATAACCATTTGCAGCTTTTAATTTGCCGATATGCCTCATTAACAATGCACGACTTTTATCTCGGCACACCAGCGCCAGCAATCTTCAGTTCAACGTGTCCTCAACTCAGTGCAGTGCCATGCTGATCCCTAACCCTGGACGACTGTAGCGCTTTAAGCAGTCGAAACCCACTCCTTCCCCCCTCTCAAACCTGCACCTTTATATGAGAAACATCCTCTTTCCATCTGTCATAACAACGACCTTTATTGTTACTTCTAACTTTCCCAGCTGCATGTCACAGTGTTTAAAAAGAAAAGAACACAGGCATGCAACAGCGTGCTTTGTTATTTTACTCTGCCATTGTGTAATTATTCTAAGGGTTGTAAACAATTTTTCCTCATGTAGGTAAACTTATTAAGCGGGCTATCATACTCAGCCCGGAACGGCAGTCAGCTGCTGGCAGACTAGAATTTCCTACATTTTTCTTAGAAAATCCTGTTATACTAAGCCCGGGGTCAGACACAGCCAGCTCTTGCCATTATTTTTTGGGTGTACATTTTGCTGGCAGCAAGAGCTGTGAAGGTCCAGGCGTATGTTATATGAGAGGGATTTAAATGTTCTTGAACAAAATAAACGAACACAAGAATTTTGAGCAACTCGCTTGGCATTAAGTTTATTCTCTAAATATCATAAGGAAAGTTCTTTGATTTCTCGGGGGCCTTAGCCGAAAGGCTGTTGGCCCCCAGGACTACTTCCGAAACACAACTCACTAGGGCCGAGACAACTAACTCCACTAACGTGTATAGATCTATGGTCATTTTATAAGAATGGTCAAACATGTGGGCGAGACCAAGGATGGTCAAGCTGGCCGGAAGGGCCAGGCGTGTGGGCGGAATCTTTACGTAATATAGCCGCTCCTTTGCGACCTTGGCCTTGAGGGACGGGGTGTGTGAGACTGACCACCCAGTAGGTGGAAAACCCAGTGGGAAACCCAATGTGGTAAACTGATATTATAACACTTGGTGCGGTAGACCCCTAAAAAACATGAGTACACTGCAGTACATATAGACACATAAATTATTATGATTATCCATTACCGCTGGAATTCCAACTAAAAACTCCCTCTCCTTCCCTCAAGTATATAAGCATACAGCATTAATTCAGTCTTCCCGATGTGACTAGTGTTTATGAATACGGTATCTTACCTCCTTTCCCTATCTAGCCAATATATTGTTCATTGCCTGTCTTTCAGTACTTGCCTACCATTCATGGAGTCCCAGATAGGAAGACAGAGATTTGATAAGCCCGGTGCATGGAAGACTGTATGATATGCTTTACCTTGAACATGAATTAAGGGCGGATAGAAGAGGAGAAATTGGGCAGAGAGAGAGAGAGAGAGAGAGAGAGAGAGAGAGAGAGAGAGAGAGAGAGAGAGAGAGAGAGAGGGAGAGAAAACAACGTGGATCAAGACAAGACTGACAGTGACAGATTGAGGGTGAGTAGAAATCCAATTTTTGTCCTTGGCCGGTGAAGCCGCAGGTTCTCTCCTAGTTTTTATATAATTATTTCAAGAAGGAAGCACAGCAATTGAGCATTCCGCTTTGTTCAAGAGGGAGGCGTGGGGGACACGTTCCAGGATGTGCTGGGAGCCATGTTATTTAATATAAAGGAAGTGTATATCCGTACAACATGTTGTATGGATATGGACAGTGCATCCGTACAGCATGTTTTACTAAAAAGCGCGACGTGAAGGTTTGCTGAAACAAAACTCGGTATGGTGTTCACGAATTTAAAGTGACAACACATGGAATAGTCAGATGGACCTGGGGGCATGATGGTCTAGTCAGTTTGTATCAATGGGCGGTAGTCAGATTGACTAATCAGGCGAAAAGGGGTTGGAGTAGCCATTGGTGATCGACGTACACTCAAGTTATTATTATTAGCGCAGATCACGCAATCTCCGAGCATAAGTGGGATTGTTTTGCTACTAAGCCGATTCGTATTTTTAAACACTATGCAAATTAACAAGATCAGTAATATAGTATTCCGGTGTGTGTTCTACGTCATCGAATTGTGTGCGTTGTACGGATATGCGCTTCCGTTATTAAATATAAAAGAAGGCGTCGACCACACCTGCAAACACAACAAAGCAAAACAACAACTACAACAACAACAAAACAACAACCAAAAAAAACCCCAACGATTTCCTGTCTTTTGTCTTGGCACGACAAAATCACACTATCACTGAGGACAAAACACGATCCTACATTTTCCTGGAAGATCTCTGACTTCGTCAAGAAAAGAAGCGGTATCACTGCGATTTGTATTTCCTGGATTGAAAATCAAACAACGAAAAAACCATTATTCTTCCTTGATTAGAGCCAATCTTTTTCTCCATGTGCAGGCGGGGAATCGGTGCGCGGTGGGCACCACAGACTAATAAATTAACCAGACTGGAAACACGAGCTTCAGGCTGTGTCGTTTTTGAAGGAATTTCCCGGACGGCGGCCGTATAACCTACATGGCCGCCGCTCGGGAAATTCCGATTCTAGTGCTATCTGCGGTAGAAATTTCTTTTTATTTGTCAAGATTGGTTGTACATGTATTAATTTCTTGGTGCGGAATCAAACTTCCGCGTTCAGTAGGCGCGTCAAAATGGTGTCATTCAAAATTGTAGCTATGCTGAAGCGTCGGTCGTTACCGTAAACCTAATGTGGCGGATGGTTCATGACCTTTCGCTGTTTTGTGACGTCACACAATGGGATCATCCAGTCTGGGTATTTTATTCGTCTGTGGTGGGCACACCTGGTAAGTCTCCTTCTGCCCTGTCATTCTAGTGGATTCTGCCCGTCCTCGTGCTTTTTCCTCGCACAATAAGGCCGTGGTCGGGTCGACATGATTTCTCCAAACTCGACATGTGCAGAATGATACACCAAGAAGATTTTTCAATGTTTTTAATCGCTAACATGTCTGGGTATAGAAATTCAGTATTTACTCACAATGAATCTACAAGTTGAACAAGCAAGGTGTAAATAGATCAAACGTGTGAATAATACAACGAATGAGTGTAGCTTAAAATACATGCACGTAGAGCTAGGGCTGGATTTAGACCTTGGTTATACATATATATATGTGTGAAGTAAATGGATGAATACAAGGGAATGCATACTAGCAAAACCCCAAGTAGATTTTTAGCACGACAAATTACAAATTGCACAGCAATAACATGACATACCATAACATGGCCCCAATGGGCTATTTATGTCACTTTCCGGTGTGAAACAATAAATTGAGACGATACCGTCACAAGGTTTGTACCAGTGCTGGGCAGCATGGCCTTAAGGTGCTGTAATATTCTGTGTACCCTGGGGATGAGTTTGTTTTACTTACGTCACTCAAAATTGTGATGTTGTCCACAGGGCATTCCCCTCTCCCCCGCCCACACCCTCCAATACGCAGTACACGGTGGCTGACCATGCCTACTTTGTCATTGCCTTACATTAATGGCGTGTGTCAGACTTATGCCAAAAAGCAAACCGACGATTGCCTTCCTGATCATGAGGGCTATGAGGATAATGTTATAGAAATTGAAATGCGCTAATAGGAAAATGTAATAATCCAATAGAATCATAATGGCATAAGTCTCAAAATGACCGGAAAAGATAACAGTTTTTTCTTAATAGCCAGCTGATTTAGCAGACTTCGGCAAAAGTGTAAAGTTGCGAACCGTTTACACGCACACGAGTAGGCTTACGCAAAGTACATGCATACCGGGTAGCGTTTTGTACCGACCAGTAAGGCCTACACCAGTGTAACCAGTAATTACGCACAGTTCATGAATAAGGCCACAGGAATGTCATAGATGGGGCGTGCAACATTTCATTTATTACAGCTCGACCTGCGAGGCATATTACAATAATCAGTGCGTTCATCATGAACCCGGAAGCAATGAAAATAATAATAATGGTAATAATAATCATCTTAATAATAATAATAATGCTATAATTGGAGTAGGCCAATAAATATGTTTCGAGAAATTGCTCCGAAACTACTCATCGAAAAATTACGAAAATTGGTTGACAGATGCAAATTAGCTTGCCGGTTTACGTGGGCAGAGATGACTCAGAGCAGTGATATTTTCATACTTTACTTTCATCCTTTCGAATGGTGGAAATATCATCATCTCAATTCGACATTCCAAGGAAGAAACAAAAAGCTTTGAATCTTCTTGCTGTTCGTTTGCCTTTTTTCTTTCCTTTCTTACATCAGACACTTTACTTGTAGCAGTAATAATAATAATAACAAGTGTATGCTTATCTATATATATAATTGGGTAAAATTGGACGGTTGTACTCTATAGCTGAAAAAACTACTGAAGTAGAGCCATGAAAACATTACTGAAAGTAGTTCAAAGACTGAGCAAGGTTTGTTGTATCAATTCATTTTAATGATGCAACAACCTTAAAAATTTAGAAAAATAGAAAACAAAATGAGCCGTTCAAGGTTTTCCGATTCGTCATTTTTACAGCTCAGGCAGGGTCGAGTGTAGTAAGATATTTTGGTAACTCGAAACTTCGGTCACCTAAGGCTCAGGAACCGCATCATACTCAGGCTTCAAACTTTGCACAACAGCATATTATCAATGCGAAATTAACATGGGCTATATTAGAAATTATGAAATGTTCAGGTTTCTACGTTTCATTTTTCATTGTTTCGCCATCATTTAGATCTATTTCGAGTCATGGTTCGCCATTTTAAGGTTTCGTTATCACTTCCTGCGATGTATTCACTATCCAACACACTAACCCGTGCGCAAATCATGCTGTTGTACGGAATGCGCAGGGTGTCAACTCACAAAGGCAGAGCAGTAAGACTTATTTAAAAACAAACAAACAAAAATAAAATAAAACAAATAGGAACAGGCAAGATGAAGCAGGTCCATAATAACCACCCAGAACTGAAACTAACACCCAAACCGATTTATCCCGGGCAGGGGGGCCGGGGACCTCAGCTTGTCTTGTTATAAAAAAAAAAATAGTGGCGGGGGGTAATTCATTGTGTGCAATTTTTTTCTCGTTTTTGCTCGACATTACAGCCTAAATAACAGTTTCAAAAATGATAAAATTAATTTTTTTAAGGGTCAACTAATCCAGTCTAATCGCTTTTGTACCGTCCGATTGTGTTGATTGAAGTTTCAGGTATTTTTTAAGTGAAAAGTTGCAAAAATGTAAAATACAATGCTTTATTTCTATTATTACATGTTGTTTTGGCTCACTGCTGTAAGCAAGTGCACCGGGAACGATATTAATACGCGTTCAATTCCCTGGGCGCAACTTCCCTACCAGAAGTGAGTGAGTAGGTTGATGCTCATGAAATTTGTAGTAAGGCTGTAGAATATGGGAAGCTGTCTGGACCAAACAGAGACAGGGAGAGAGAGAGACAGAGACAGAGAAAGAGACAGAGAGAGAGAGAGAGAGAGAGAGAGATTTTATGCATGCATTCACCCATCCATCCATCTATCCATCCATTCATCCCTCCCCCGCCGTCAGTCCGCCCGTCTGTCTCATCTGGATCACCCGCCCGCCCGTCTGTCTATCTGTCTGTCTCTCTATTCGTATATCTAAAGTTTACCTCAAATCTAAGGACCACGAGAACGCTACAGATTCATATAAACATTACATGCAATCTACAACAGAGACAAGATTATTACAGTCTCCACACAGCAAGACACAATGGGACATGATAGAGAACTTCGGCCTCATTACTACATGTAAATCCCAAGGTCTTTCAATATGACAACACTCACGTAACCTGCGGTAGTCAAGTCTCAGTGACTACACTCATGTATGTATCCTGCGGTAGTCAAGTCTCAGTGACAACACTCATGTATGTATCCTGCGGTAGTCAAGTCTCAGTGACAACACTCATGAATGTATCCTGCGGTAGTCAAGTCTCAGTGACTACACTCATGTATGTATCCTGCGGTAGACAAGTCTCAGTGACAACACTCATGTATGTATGTATCCTGCGGTAGTCAAGTCTCAGTGACAACACTCACGTACCGTGCAGTAATCAAGTCTCAGTACTCACCTATCGTGCAATAATCAAGTCTCAGTGACAACACTCACGTATCGTGCAGTAATCAAGTCTCAGTACTCACCTATCGTGCAATAATCAAGTCTCAGTGACAACACTCACCTATCGTGCAATAATCAAGTCTCAGTGACAACACTCACCTATCGTGCAATAATCAAGTCTCAGTGACAACATTCACCTATCGTGCAATAATCAAGTCTCAGTGACAACCCTCACCTATCGTGCAGTAATCAAGTCTCAGTGACAACACTCACCTATCGTGCAATTATCAAGTCTCAGTGACAACCCTCACCTATCGTGCAGTAATCAAGTCTCAGTACTCACCTATCGTGCAATAATCAAGTCTCAGTGACAACCCTCACCTATCGTGCAATAATCAAGTCTCAGTGACAACCCTCACCTATCGTGCAATAATCAAGTCTCAATGACAACACTCACCTATCGTACAGAAATCAAGTCTCAGTGACAACACTCACCTATCGTGCAGTAATCAAGTCTCAGTACTCACCTATCGTGCAATAATCAAGTCTCAGTGACAACACTCACCTATCGTGCAATAATCAAGTCTCAGTGACAACACTCACCTATCGTGCAATAATCAAGACTCAGTGACAACACTCACCTATCGTGCAGTAATCAAATCTCAGTGACAACACTCATGTATTTGTCAAGTCTCAGCTTTCCCATTTGCAAAAAGACACAATTGAAACTGAGACATCACCCAAAAGAAGTTTAAAAAAACCGTTTCAACCAAGTACAAAAAATCCAAATGATTGATTATGTCTCCCTAGGGTACAGGCTGATCTAGAGGCGAGGTGTTCGCTTCTCATGCCGAAGGTGCCTGGTTCGATCCCTGGTCGGTGCAGACAAGTTGTACATTTGGTGAAATGTCATGTCCCTGATCCTATGGTCAGTAGGATTTAGCACCTAGTCTTCTTGGATAAAGACGAAAACTCGGCAGGCCCGCTTGTACGTTGCCGACGTAAAATACACGTTGGCAGTTGAAATCGAGAAGCGCAGGCCTAAGAAAACCGCTGCTTAGGAAAAAAAAAACAACGTATCCCTTCAAGGACTGAGATTCTCAGAAAACATAAATCTCAAAACACTATTGTCTCCCTTTCACACACACACAATAGATAGTGAATGGAAAGCCCATTATTGTGCAAGCAATGCTAGGAAACTTCCTGTTCCACGAATATATCTCAGAATTCCAGAAAAGTATCATCTGCTGATTACGTCCCTCTGAATATCATTTGGCTCTTGTGGACAGGGTATGCAAAATGGAGTATCGTTGGCGCCACCGTTAAAAATACAACTCTGCGGGGGTATCGTGAAAAGCGATTTTGAATTCCACCGAATTATCTGGTTAGTTTTTGAGCTTTTTTTAATCTCGAGTATGATTTTTGCTACAGGAAAGGGTAACATCTGTGACAAGAAGATAATTATACTGTAACAGTCCCGATGGGATTTTTCTCATATTTTCGTGTCCATGATACAATTTAGGGGGATGGGGGGGGGGGGCGCTAGGATAGAGTACCTAGTCTTCTCGGATAAGGACGAATAATTCGAAGGTCCCTTGTGCACGTTAAAGATACCTTGGCAGTTGGAAATCGAAAAGAGCAGGCTGTACAGGCCGCTGCCCGGGCAAATGAAATAAAATTCATCCCTACCACTCCCTCCCCCTCCCTCCTCACCTCCTACCCCCCCCCCCTAAAAAAACCCAAAAACAAACAATAACTGCCGACCGGCGCTGCACTGTGGCGACGACGTGCCTGCCCCAGTTGTAACTGGGTGCAATGACGCAAAGGCAAATTTCCCAAATGGGATGAAAGTACTATACAAATACAAATACAAAATACTAAAACTGTTCTGAGAACAAATTTAAAAACTTATTTTGGTTGTTGATGGAATTTCTGTGTCCTGTCTAGTAAATGGGCTGTATATTGCGTGTGCGAGCATGCATCCTATCGTGCACGTATGTACATGTAGTTGTCTTTGTACGCGTGTGTGTGATATGAGAGTGGTTATTGTTCCGTTTTTCTCCGCGTAAAGCGCCTTAAGCCGCCAGGATAAACACACTATGTAGATATACTTTATGATTATTATGATTATCATTTATTTATCTCTTTATTTATCTCTGTGAGGTCCACCTAACAAGGCTGGCATGTCAGACGTAGCCCTACCTGTTTTCATGAACGACACAGAAAGCCGCCACGATCCATTTGAATACACATGGAAGTGTTATCGTGACTGTGCTGACATAATGGCTTATCTCATATTTTCATTCTTTCGGGGAAACAAAACTATCGAGGTGCCGTCCATATAGTGCGTACCTTGGGGAAGGGAAGGCGGTTGCTCCCACCCCCCTCCCCGTGAATTAAAAGTGTACATCGGGGGATGGGAAAGGTAGAAGTGGAGACGGGGTTCTGTGACGTCCACGTATGTGTTTCTGTTACGGCAGTGAATAAAGAAGTACAGTTTTACTTATAGTTTTCTTTTCAGCGAAACAGGTTATGTGTAAAAATGTTTATATTATGAAAATGAAATGCAGGCTATGTTGCTAGGGAAACTCAAATAATCAGTACAAAATAGCATTTATAGCTTCAAAATATGGAGGTCTTATCATGGTCATTCACTATTCTTGTGACCGTACTGCGCTCGTAAAAGAGGGGTGAGGGAGGTTGTTGGGGGGGGGGGGGGATCCAAGCGCACGAATAGCTTACAATTGGGGGAAAAGAGTGGGGGGGGGGGTGGTTGGGGTCAGAAATCACCCAAAACTTTGATAATCATTGCGCTGTTATCAGTGATTTCTCCATGTTTATAGTCTGTGGTTTTCCCTAGCCTGACCTTCTGTGTAATTACATACCTTCCTCATACGGCAGTGAGTCTCAAAAGGGAGGCACCTGGCCCCAAGAGCCGGGGAGGGGGGGGGGGACTCCAAATGTAAAGAGGGGAATTTTATCGAGGGAGGAGCTGGGAAGGAATTCCTGTTTCTTTAGACCAAACAGCTCTTTTGAGGCTAAGAAGACGAAGAAGAAAAAGGACAAGATGAAGGAGAAGCAGAAGAAAGGCAAAAACAACAACAACAACAACAAACAAACAAACAAACAACAACAAGAAAAAGGAGATGTAAAAGCCGTCGGCTGTGATCCATCTATACCTCAAAGACCTCAGTCGCAGAAGGAAGTCCTAGGTAGGAAAGAATGACGTACTCTGTACACCAAGGCAGACAAGACTTAGTTAATGACCCATTGAAGTACGGATTTTTTCTTCTGTTGATTGCAATCAATAAGGAAATCTAGTTTCGTGAACAGATTCAGTAATGACCATTATAAAACGTATCGTGGTGAACAAAAATTATCACATGACAGCTCAATCACTGGGGGGGGGGGAGGGATTGAGGAGAGCTGGGACTGCAATGGAAGGGGTGTGGCCTGGCACTCTGGGGAACCACTGTACTCTAGAGTATGAAATAACAAAGATCATTCTAAGGTAACTGACCTACAGAGACTGTGATTTCACTCAGGCTGCTAGCGCGCGATCATGATAATGGAGATTATTTATATAGCGCTTAATCCAAACGAGTTCGCACTAGGCACTTTACAGAAAGTCTTGTTCTCTCGATTTGCATCTCTCTCACTCTCTCTTTCTTTCTCCCATCCTATCTCTTTCTCTCTCTCTATACCTCAGAGCAAATTATAACGCAGCCTGTTAGGCGCAGTTCACAACTCACAACAATACACAACTCACAACTTGTATTCTAAAGTATTATATTAATATTTGAATATATATTAATATTTATTTAATAATGAATTATAAATTTTTGTTGGTAATATGGGGGGGGAGGGGGGGAGGGGGGGGGGTGATAGGGATAAATTTTAATCTATTAATTTTAATTTCAATTTTGCCCGGGCAGCGGACATTTGAATAATGCCCAAAGAATCATTACAGCAGCTTTGGATGAACAGATTTGGCCAAGTGTAAAATTCAACTTAAGCCACAATAGAACCGATCAACGGAAAAGCCGCGAGGTGGCAATGGAGCTTGATATAATATAAACTTGAGATCTGGCCCTCGAGTAGACGGACGCACTGACATACAAACAGACGCTCCCACTTTGAGGCTTTGAAACTGCGGAAATTCCTCCTTCCCCTGCATTTTCATGTTCTTGTGTTATTATTTTTGTTTTGTTTTGGACTATTTATGTTGGCTGTGTATTCGTGTTTATATTACCCAACACCCAGTTTGTTTTCCTTCAACGAGCCATGAATGTTTTGATTGGATTAGTGCCAGCTCGTATGAGTACATCACCGAGACACACAGCTCTCTGGACAATGGTACAAAACGCGCCTCATCTCGAGCTTGTACACAAAATATTACCGGGCTGGTGTTTCATGATCCTCTCTCTGCAAGTACACAAAGAACATCGTCGAACAGAGAGCTTTTTTTCCGAGGATCATAATATTGGAGATAAAAATCTTGCTTGGCCGACAGCCAAATTACAGCTCAGTGATCAAGGAAGAGTTTGACTGGTAGTTACAAAATGGAGGGCCCCATGATAAACTATCGTAACTCGACGTTTTCCAAAATTGAGATATTTGGATGTTTGTGGCCATTGACAGCTCACATGCCTTGAGAGTTAATTCAGAAAACTAAGATTTACACAATGTTGTTTTTAAACTAAAAATATGTATACAAATTTTAGTGCAGATGAATCGGCAAATTCCTTAGGCCGAGGATACTGTGGATCATAGACTGATGTGAAAAACTTGACGGCATCAGAATCATTACATAACCTTGTATTGGAAGCCAGCCCGAGTGCTTGCATTTTTCAATACGGAGGCTGTCCAAGATGGATTCAGCGGCAGCTTATGGACATCTGAGGTAAACATCTCTTTGAATGCTTTCTGGCAACTGTTTCAATATGTAGATGAATACAATAAAGCTGAAAGGTTTCTTGGATTTTCTGACACTTTTGCACTCACGAAAGGCGACCGAAGTCCTTGTTTGTTCCAGCTCTACTTTTTTTGCACAACTGAGAAATTCGACGTAACTAATGGTTTACTCTTTCGTGTTATGATAAGGAGTTAGAATAAATCGGAACTGTGAAGCAGCTGATAAGTGCCACAACGCATTTTAAACAAGTGCCAACATGTGCATTTGTTATGCCTCTTCTACGTGAATCCCAGTTTTTGTAGAAAATGGAAATTGAACAAATAAGAACTGAGGTCGTCAAATACATGTCCTCTACTGCGAGGTAACTGGTTTTTGACTGTCCATGCAGAACTATAACCCGCCTAACGTCCCGAGCAACACGCGACAAATTTTCTCACTAGTTGATGTTTCAGCCTATCACGAGCTGGGATCAACCAGTCCCGCTTTACGTTCATAGAGACATACATGACAATGTAGTACATGTAGTTTTACATCGAGGACTAGATCTATTGCTGAACAATGCATACAGCTCACTTTTTTTTCTCAATTTGGCTTTGTAATTAAACTACCCCTCTCTAATAACATGCTATTGTCATAAACAAACGTGTACGTATTCAAGTTTTAGATGTGTCCTAAATAAACTGATATCGAGAACGAAAGTTGCCCAAACGAATACTGGCCGAAAAGAGATACCGAGTAGCAGAACTAAAAAAAACGGCGTATTGCGTGATCATTGTTGAAATCGGTGCACAGAGGTCGCTGGGATCTCTATGTAATCATTGGATGGCCTGTTCTCTGTGATCGTAATGTGGTGCCAGACATCAGCCTTATCTAGATCTAGCTGACTGCTGAGTTCAACGGATAGTAAACTCATTTATAGATTTCCGTCATTTAATTGTAATGTTTAACTTATAAACTTTTGAATTCAGTGCATGTTCGGCTGATAGATTTTATGTGTCTGGAGTCCTATTTTTATATCTAATTGATGCGGTTTGTTCCTTGAATTTATTAGCTATTTTATTTACCAGTTTTTACATTCCCCCTGTCGTATCTTACAAAAGTAGAACATAATCTGAAGCAAGATTTACCTTTCTTGAAATACCGACATTTGACTTTGATGGAGAGCTTTGAAATTTCATGCCATATGAAGCAATACATTAACCCTCTCAAAACCGAATCCGTAAAGTGTCAACAGCGCCATGTATAGGTGTCAGTAAACAGCATTTTTCTTTTTTTTTTTATTTGGTGTTGCTGAGACAGGTTTTTTTTTGTTTTTTTTTTATTTCAACTTACATCTTCTGCCTTAGAAAGTGGCAGTTCTGAGATCTACACATAACCAAAACTATTTTGAAAAAAATAAATCCCAAAAAATCAGCTAAGCATCATTCGTAATGAAAGAGAAAAACATGAACATTTCCTCACCCTGAAAACGACATACGACTGTACAGTGGAAAACACAGGGGCAAATGATCGGAATTTCCACTAATCAATACGGAAAACAAAGACAAAAGAAAAAGTCGTAAATGTTCATATCGTGTGTCAGTCTCTGACGAGCCCAACGTTGCTCTATCAGGCAACGATTTTCCTTTCTATACAACACCTTTTACAACGTTTTTCTTCTTCTTCTCTCTCTTTTTTTTTTTTTCAATAGAAAAGAAGAGATTCCGTTGTCGGAAAAGGTGTCTTAATATAGTACATGTGTAGTAGATTTAGTGATATGACACCGGGGCTGCTAGCGCGGAAACGTAACCGGAGATGCATCCGTTGCATCGATCAGCCCTGACCCACTTAGCGCTGACCTAGTTAGGGCTGGATGGTCCCCTGACCCAGTGACTCTAGCCTTGCGGTGTGCCCCCCCCCCCCGCCACCCACCACTTGCACACACAGCCAGGCACATCTATTGAACATGAGGTAGATGGTGGCGTCTAGTAGTCTGGGATCGATAGACGCTCATAGTTGGTTATCGTTTCAGGACAGGGGGATGGGAGGGAGGCTGCTCCATCTATCTATCTATCTATCTATCTATCTATCTATCTATCTATCTATCTATCTATCTATCTATCTATCTATCTATCTATCTATCTATCTATCTATCTATCTATCTGTCCATCTACCTATCTCTCTATCTAGCTATCTATCTATCTATCTATCTGAACTACCTGTACTTATATATCCTACCACCTACACAGATTGAAATACCCCCCAGGAGCATGGCCTTTGTTTGACGAACCTTTACAAAATAATGATATACTATCATGCTTTCGTCGTATTTCTGGGGAGAGAAATGCATGTGTACATGTAATCTCAGTGTTCTCCTGAGGCGAAATCACTTTAAAAGCGTTTCAAATTCTTCACCCACACGCAAAACGCTGTTTACTCGTACCTGCAGTTGCTATAGCTGCGCTTCTGTGATTTTTATTGTAGGCCTAATAGAGTTTTGTCATCGATTTTACTGATATGTGTATATGAGTGTGTGTGTTTGTGTTTTCCAAATGAAAATCAGTCAGTATTTTCCAGGATTTTCGGTATTGTTTTATTTTTGTTTCTCCTCGCCCCGCCCACCCCCCCGAGGAGATAGCACTTTGCGTAACAAGAGCTCTTCACTCCTTCACGGTGAAGTGTCGTTAAGTGACAAGCTACGTCGTGTAGTGGGGGAAAAAAACCGTGGGAAAGGGAAAGAGAAAGAAAGGGAGAGAAAGAAAAAGACAGAGAGAGGGAGAGAAAGAGAGAGGGAGAGAGGGAAAGAGAGAGAGAGAGAGGAAGCGAGAGAGAGAGAGAGAGTGACGAGAGAGAGAGAGAGTGACGAGAGAGTGACGAGAGAGAGAGAAAGAGAGAGAGTGACGAGAGAGAGAGAGAGAGTGAGGAGAGAGAGAGAGAGTGACGAGAGCAAGAGAGAGAGTGACGAGAGAGAGAGAGAGAGAGTGACGAGAGAGAGAGAGAGAGTGACGAGAGAGAGAGAGAGTGACGAGACATAGAGAGAGAGTGACGAGAGAGAGAGAGAGAGTGACGAGAGAGAGAGAGAGTGTGTCGAGAGAGAGAGAGTGACGAGAGAGAGAGAGAGTGACGAGAGAGAGAGAGAGAGAGTGACGAGAGAGAGAGAGAGAGAGAGAGAGTGACGAGAGAGAGAGTGACGAGAGAGAGAGAGTGACGAGAGAGAGAGTGACGAGAGAGAGAGTGACGAGAGAGAGAGAGTGACGAGAGAGACAGAGAGTGAGAGAGAGACTAGCGAGAGAGAGTGACGAGAGAGAGAGAGAGAGAGTGAGAGAGAGTGAGAGAGAGACTAGCGAGAGATGGTGACGAGAGAGAGAGAGAGAGTGAGAGAGAGACTAGCGAGAGATGGTGACGAGAGAGAGAGAGAGTGAGAGAGAGACTAGCGAGAGAGAGTGACGAGAGAGAGAGAGAGAGAGAGTGAGAGAGAGACTAGCGAGAGAGAGTGACGAAAGAGAGACTGAGAGAGAGACTAACGAGAGAGAGTGACGAGAGAGAGAGAGAGAGAGTGAGAGAGAGTGAGAGAGAGACTAGCGAGAGATGGTGACGAGAGAGAGAGAGAGAGTGAGAGAGAGACTAGCGAGAGAGAGTGACGAGAGAGAGAGAGAGTGAGAGAGAGTGAGAGAGAGACTAGCGAGAGATGGTGACGAGAGAGAGAGAGTGAGAGAGAGACTAGCGAGAGATGGTGACGAGAGAGAGAGTGAGAGAGAGACTAGCGAGAGATGGTGACGAGAGAGAGAGAGAGTGAGAGAGAGACTAGCGAGAGATGGTGACGAGAGAGAGAGAGAGAGAGTGAGAGAGAGACTAGCGAGAGAGAGTGACGAGAGAGAGAGAGAGTGAGAGAGAGTGAGAGAGAGACTAGCGAGAGATGGTGACGAGAGAGAGAGAGAGTGAGAGAGAGACTAGCGAGAGAGAGTGACGAGAGAGAGAGAGAGAGTGAGACTAGCGAGAGAGAGTGACGAGAGAGAGAGAGAGTGAGAGAGAGACTAGCGAGAGAGAGTGACGAGAGAGAGAGAGAGAGAGAGTGAGAGAGAGACTTGCGAGAAATAGTGACGAGAGAGAGAGAGAGAGTGAGAGAGAGACTAGCGAGAGATGGTGACGAGAGAGAGAGAGAGAGAGAGAGTGAGAGAGAGACTAGCGAGAGAGAGTGACAAGAGAGAGAGAGAGAGATAAGAGAGAAGAGAGAGTGATAGAAGAGAGAGAGAGAGAGAGAGGGAGTGAGAGAGAGAGTAGCGAGAGAGGGTGACGAGAGAGAGAGAGAGAGACTAGCGTGAGAGAGTGACGAGAGAGAGAGAGAGACTAGCGAGAGAGAGTGACGAGAGAGAGAGAGAGAGAGAGACTAGCGAGAGAGGGTGACGAGAGAGAGAGAGAGAGAGACTAGCGAGAGAGGGTGACGAGAGAGAGAGAGAGAGAGAGAGAGACTAGCGAGAGATGGTGTCGAGAGAGAGAGAGAGAGTGAGAGAGAGACTCGCGAGAGATGGTGACGAGAGAGAGAGAGAGTGAGAGAGAGACTAGCGAGAGAGAGTGACGAGAGAGAGAGAGTGAGAGAGAGACTAGCGAGAGAGAGTGACAAGAGAGAGAGAGAGAGATAAGAGAGAAGTGAGAGAGATAGAAGAGAGAGAGAGAGAGAGGGAGTGAGAGAGAGAGTAGCGAGAGAGGGTGACGAGAGAGAGAGAGAGACTAGCGTGAGAGAGTGACGAGAGAGAGAGAGAGACTAGCGAGAGAGAGTGACGAGAGAGAGAGAGAGAGAGACTAGCGAGAGAGGGTGACGAGAGAGAGAGAGAGAGACTAGCGAGAGAGGGTGACGAGAGAGAGAGAGAGAGAGACTAGCGAGAGATAGTGACGAGAGAGAGAGAGAGAGAGACTAGCGAGAGAGAGTGACGAGAGAGAGAGAGAGAGAGTAGCGAGAGAGGGTGACGAGAGAGAGAGAGAGAGACTAGCGAGAGATAGTGACGAGAGAGAGAGAGAGAGAGAGACTAGCGAGAGAGAGTGACGAGAGAGAGAGAGAGAGAGATAAGAGAGAAGAGAGAGAGATAGAAGAGAGAGAGAGAGGGAGAGAGAGAGAGAGAGTGAGAGAGAGTGACGAGAGAGGGTGACGAGAGAGAGATAAGAGAGAAGAGAGAAATATAGAAGAGAGAGAGAGAGGGGGAGAGAGAGAGAGAGAGAGAGAGACTAGCGAGAGAGAGTGACGAGAGAGAGAGAGAGAGAGTAGCGAGAGAGGGTGACGAGAGAGAGAGAGAGAGACTAGCGAGAGATAGTGACGAGAGAGAGAGAGAGAGAGAGACTAGCGAGAGAGAGTGACGAGAGAGAGAGAGAGAGAGATAAGAGAGAAGAGAGAGAGATAGAAGAGAGAGAGAGAGGGAGAGAGAGAGAGAGAGTGAGAGAGAGTGACGAGAGAGGGTGACGAGAGAGAGATAAGAGAGAAGAGAGAAATATAGAAGAGAGAGAGAGAGGGGGAGAGAGAGAGAGTGAGAGAGAGACTAGCGAGAGAGGGTGACGAGAGAGAGAGAGAGATAAGAGAGAAGAGAGAGAGATAGAGGAGAGAGAGAGAGAGAGGGAGAGAGAGAGTGAGAGAGAGACTAGCGAGAGAGAGTGACGAGACAGAGAGAGAGAGAGAGATAAGAGAGAAGAGAGAGAGAGAGAAGAGAGAGAGAGAGAGGGAGAGAGAGAGAGAGAGTGAGAGAGAGACTAGCGAGAGAGAGTGACGAGAGAGAGAGAGAGATAAGAGAGAAGAGAGAGATAGAAGAGAGAGAGAGAGAGTGAGAGAGAGACTGGCGAGAGAGAGTGACGAGACAGAGAGAGAGAGAGAGAGAAGAGAGAGAGATAGAAGAGAGAGAGTGAGAGCGAGGGAGAGAGAGAGAGGGTGAAAGAAGATGAACAAAATAAACAATAACACATAAAAAAAATAATAATAAAGTAAAACAAAGTGAAAAAGACAAGGCAAAGATCACGGCTCAGTAGCAAGAAAGGTTGTCACTTGTCTGTAGTCTTGTTTGTCATACTACATGCACTAAAATGTGTTGGCCGTTAAATTTATTGAACCAAATCCACCAATGTCAAGTTCCAAGTTCCTCAATTATTACAGCCCTGATGGTTTCCCTATGGGACACTTGAACCAAGAACCGTAAGTCTGTTAAAAAAAAAAACGAAAAAAAAAACATCAAAAACCCCAGTAAGTTCTCTAATACGATCATGAATATTGAATTTATCTCAAGAAAAGAAAATCTGAAACCTGACATAGCAATGTGGTTTTCTGTCCGAAGAAAAAATACAATGTAGTTCGCTGTAGTAGGTAATATTCAAAATTAATACTACTCTCGGTATGAATTAGATTACTTGCCTCGTGTTCATACTTGTATTTAGTCTTAAAACATGTTAATATTGTTAACCCCGTTACTTCAGTGCTCTCACACATTGAAACGGCTACATTAGCACAAGTGGTCTACAGTTAGGGCCGACCTCTTTAACTTTAGGTGACATCATAGGGAGCAACTTCGACACTTCAGTCTGAGTTTGGAGAAATCACGCCGACCCGATAACGGTCATGGTGTGCTAGAAAGAGACAAAGCCATAGGATATAGCAGACTGGTGAGACAGAACGTATCTTCAAAGTTACTGTATTCTATCACGGCCGGAAGTGCAAAGGTGGTGTTGCTATCTCCAAGTACCAACTCTTGAAAATGACCCGGAACACACAAAAAAAAACACATAATGGCAAGGAAACGCATCTGGAATCTGAGCACTTTGGTGATCCCGGGTCATATCGGTGCAGTTGGTGTCAGGTGTATGAGATCAAAATTGAGGTCATTCCGGATTGGGTGGATTGGGGCATGCGACACGATGTATCCAGACTGATTGGTTTGGTAATTCGCACTGAATCACGTCAGCCTGTGCTTGTGTGCATGGGTGAGTTGATTATATTGTGTGTGTTTACTTTCTTTTTCACTTTCTCCAGGTGAGGTAAGCAAAAAAAAAAAAAAAAAATCAGTGTTGAAAATTTTTATTTTTTTAAGCTGCTTTTTCACTTACTCTGAAGAATTATCTTTTCAATACAAATGGAGTGGAAGTTAAAATAAGATATAAGACATGGAAACATTTAAAAAATAAAAATGCATGTATTTTCCAATGAAAACAGCCAACGGCACTCTGAGCGTAATATACAATTATAGTGTCTCTAACTAAACTGAGTCACTGACTTCATGAGCTCCGGACGTGCTGCTGCCAGTGTGGATCATCTGCTCCAGTATGGTCGGGATACCGTCATAACTTCTGCTGCACACATGAATACATGTATTCTTGTATGTACATACAATTACTGTGCATATAAATGAACAACAACAACAAAGTCCCCTCTCCAGACATACCACTTTCCCGCAATAAAGCAGAATACAGCAATACAATATATAGGCAGCTTCTGTAATAAACTAATAATAATATTTTGATGTGATTTCACAAATAGAGTAACACAGTAATTAATTCTTTACAGATTACTGTCCACCTTTTCCCTGCAGTTCTCTTCATTTTACACAATAATTACATGTATCTCCCGTGTAGGCTACTGCAGTTGTTCTCACAGGCCAGGCCACATTCCTCCCCATGCCATCCCAAGTTCTTTCATTCCCACCCGTTTGAATTGTCACAGAATAAGATTTTCACCACATTGTCACGGTTGCAGTAATCAGCAGTGAAACAACTTATGAAACAAAAAAAGAAAATGTCTTTAATATCTGCAAAGAAATTTAAAAAAAACACACACACAAATAACTTATTTCAATAGATTTTTAGACTTCTGCATGTACGGTATCCGATTTATTTAAATACCTTTTTTTTTCCCCAGCTTATGTTCCTCCTCAGACTCAAATTCCTCCCTACGGAATTGGAATTCTTTCCATGGAAGCCACATACCTTTCCCTTGAGAATCACCAGTGGACAGTAATACCTCCTGTAAACAATGTACATGAAGTATTCTCCCAAAAAGCGCGCCTGCCTGTCTGCCTGCAGCACAGAGACATCCTGAAATCATGCTTAACACGTACGTGTATTTTCCCCACCTTGTTTTCCAAAGCGAAGCGAAGTTACGTCACACGTGTACCACAAACAACCAGTCTATACAGTTCTTTATCAGTTTGTGAACCACTGCCATGCATTCGTTGGTCCAGTAAAGTGTTTTTGTGTCAAAAGCATGTCTCACGTGTCATGGCCAGGCGCATATCCAGTTGTTGTACATTGTACACTTTGTTTAAAGTTCAGTATTGGTGTCATTACTTGCTGAGATGTCCAAAGTTGCAAAATAGATTTATTCATCGTAGGCGCTACTTTTAGTTCTGGACAATTACATGTAGGCCTATCTGTACTTCAACGTCCGCGTTTCACAGGCCTTTGTGTATTGTTTATTATTGTTTTTCAGACGCTGCCCTATGGCATGCACTTCCCCTTGCGCATTGCACAAAAGTCAACAATCGAGCCGACCTTTGTCACGAAATTGCAAAAATGTGCGGACTGGGCAGTCTGTTTAGTGAGAGCACAGTTTTGAACGTCATGCCGAACCCAAAAAAACACAACAAAAAACAGTGTAGAACACGCAGGGCTTTAGGAAAACTGTCCTCGTTGAGCATATCTTTATTAAGGACTTCAGGTTAGCGTTACAGCATGTTTCTGGGTGTTGTGGTTGTCTCAAAGTTCTCGGCCTTTTGCAGTCTATCTTTTATGACTTCTCCTCTTTTTTTTTTTATAAGTACTGAATGCATTTATCAGCGGCCCATCTTTCAAAAGGTGAATGGGGCACCGGAATTTTAATATTTTAGAAAATTTCCTTATGGATAGATTACACATACAGTATACTCGTACAGGTGTAATATTGTACATGTACAATATTTCCAGTTTGCGCAGTCGCTGTTCACTGATGTTTGCATGATAAATGCCTGCAAATGCCAGACCGACAGCAAAATGATTTGGTGTGTCCAATAGATTATGTGTAGCCCTCTCCTCCTCTCCCACATGCAAGCCCAAATGTGATAGAGACTTCACGTTTCTAAAGTTTTCTCTATAAATGTCGCATACTACCTCATCTTTCGAAGTTGAGAGAATATGTCCACAGACATGCACCTCAAGAAACTATAATAATTTGCTGCAGTAGCATGCAATGTACGTATTCGCTCCTTTCTGCCCACAGGCCTCGCACAATTGCTCATCTGACCAGTTTTGTGTTACTATTTTTACACGGTGGGAAGTGTATGGTTAATTTCATCAATGAGTATGAATTATACATTTCGCGGAATATCTGAAGTTATCTTTTTAATAACAGTCCATTTGAAAATTTCATGCATGCTGCTACAAATCGATGCTGCAAATTTTACGCCAAATTGCAGAGCATCATAATTTTTCTTTAATAAATATGGTACTTCCACTCTGCAACTGATAAAATGTTAGGAAACAAAACGCTGATATTTGCAGGGTTATGGTGGTGTCATGTACATCTGTGTTAGGGGATATCTATCTGTAACAAAACCTTTAGGTCCACACATACATGTGCCAAATTGTCCACTTCATACTAACAGAGTTTGAGTTTTGGTGTAACGGTCACTTGGCGTCTTTCACGGAATTTTGTTCGTTATCTTACTCTGGGTTACTTTTCAACTTTTGGATTGGTTGTTATAAAAAAGATCAAATAAAACTAGCGAAATTAAAAATCTAACAGGAAAAGGCCCGTAATGCAATGCAAGATGAGAAAGTGACATAAGGTCACCGTTGCAAAGTTTCGCCCAGCTACAAATTCGCCACATCTAATGAGAAGGTGTGATTCAAATCAATGTGGAGATTTCCTAAGATGATACAATGTCATGTATTATCATAATTCCTAAGGAAATTGATCCATCGACTTCCTGTGTTATTCCACAAATTAAGAGTTGGAATCACTCTTCCAAAATCACACTCTCGAGCACGCTTTGACACATTGACTTATGCAGTTGGTACCAGAGCCCATTGCTGGCAGTGTGCTTGACACTTGCCTATCGCTTTAAGGTACACTACACCTGTCATGAACTTTATCTTCCCCCTTTAAAACTGACGTGGACCCGCAGCGCATCTTATCATTTCTGAATGAGGTCGAACTCTACAAGTTGATTCAGACTTTCATCATCTTTACAAAATTCATAGACATACTTTTCAGCGCGGGCCTTTTCCCATTAGATCTTTAACTTCACTTTAATCTGATCTTAACTATAGGCAATTATTGAGGGCTGAAAACTAGCCCAAAGAAAGATAAAGAAAACAAACCGTGGGGTGCGCAAAGCGGCCATTATCGTGCCGACGCGCCGTTACACCCAAACTCAAGCTCCACTTACAACTTGTTCATGTTGTGTTCACCAGAGTCCAAGCTCTTGGCATACGGCTTGACAAACTAAATGACACATTTTCCCTGCTGTTTTAAGGGACACAGCACCTGTCATACACTGCATCTTTTACCTTCGTGCCCTTCTCCCTTCACTTCTATTGATTCATACAGCCTTCAGGAGTGACCAATGGCAGATAAGAGAATAACTCATCATTCATACAGTTCATGCGCTGATCTCCATTCACAAGTCTATCTGAATTTTAAATGAACCCTCAGGCCATAAAATATTGGCTCCAGCCCAAAAGAGCTCTTTTGAAGGGTTCTCCAGCAGCAAAGTAAACGAAAAAAAACAACAACAACAACAACAACAACAAAAAACAGCAGGACAGACAGACAGAAGCCACCTGGAGTTTGAAATTCGAATTTGGAGAAAGTAAGTCGACAGCAGAAAGGTCAAGCTGTGCTAGAAAAAGCAAGACGACAGACATAATATAATAGAACGATAGGATTGCCCTGGTGGAGACCCTTGCAGAATCTCCCGTCAACCAGTCGTCTGAGGGCTGAGACCAGGAAAACACACGTCATACGAAATCAAGAAAACAACAAGAAAAAGAGGCAACTGGAGTTAGCCAAGAGTAAAGACACCCAGAGAGCCACATCTCTCTCTACACAACATTCACTTCCAGGCCCCCAAAACAGGCACAAAAAACAGTGGATGACAAGACACTTGAAATTGACATTTCCTTTATTTCTGAGACCAAACTGACAACTGTCATCAATTACACAATCATACAATCATACCAAACCTCTAATTCACAGACCTAATCCAACCACCCTTTCTTTCATTTATATGCCCCTGATCCATTGTCCCAAATGTTACATTTATCTAATCCTTGTCGTTTCGCTACAAACTGTTTCTTGCCATTGTATAAGCTGAAGACAAAAATAAATGTCACTTATATTTCAAAAGAATTAAGTATAAATTTATGGAATTTTTGCATGAAATATACTAAAACATATGAACCTTGATAAATAGATTTTGAGGGAACAACAATCATAGTTTGATTAATTCTTTACTGCCCACAAAATTATAATTTAAACAGATCGTCGCAACCGCCCAACCAAAGAAATACTAAAACATTGCCAGAATAACATGGTAACAAACGCCCAGAAATACAATACATACTCCTCACTTAAATCCTTTGTTTACGCAATCATCAAACTAGAACAGGTGGATAAAAAAATGCTAAAAAAAAAAAAAATTAATGTGGCCGTGACGTCATCTGCCCTTGCCGGTCGCCATACCCGAATGGTCACGTGTGGCAAAAAAGGTGAGTGCTGACATCCTAGTGGCCGTACCTGGGGAAATACCAAAGGCAAATAATGTCATCAATTTGCAACAATAACAACAACAAAAAAATCATACAATATCCTGAGATTTCACAAAATCGCATTCAATTTTCATGTCTCCGCACTTAGTCGGCACTGAGTCACCTCCGTTTTATCTTTTTTTTTGTGTGTGTGAGATGGAATTGAATGAAATCTGGCGCACTAGTGAGATTGAAACACGACTAGCTGTCTGACCAGCTGATTCAAAGTAAGTTCAAGTCTGGGCCAAAACTGAAGCAAAGCAGACACCCCCTCGCCTCCAATGGCTCTACAACAAAAAGGCAGGCCTACACACTTTGGGAATAAATAATCTGGTACTTATAACACAGCCCACAGCAAGCGACGTGAGATCTATTAGTCAGAATACAACAATCCGACCCCCCCCCCCCCCCGCTTTCTTTCCTTTGCATGTTTGCTTTTTGCTGAGCCTGAAATGATTGGTGTGGAATCTTTGGAACTTGAGTATGTATAACATGCAACAGTGTAAGCACTGTCAAACAGATCAGTCAGAATATAATTAACAAAAACTTTGCTCTTCTTTCTCTTTGAATATACGTTTCTTGCTAAAGCGTGGAATGTTTAGTGTGGGATTTTGAGTACTTAAAAGATGGTCCAGTGCAAGCAAAATGAGATGACCTAGATCAAGTCACATTAAAATCAATTCATGCATTGTTGGTTTTTTTTTGTTGTTGTTATTTGCATGTTTGGTTTCTGCTAAGCCTGAAATGTGTGGCGAAGAATCTTAATGAAGTTTAGTACTTACACCATGGCCCAGTGGAAACAATGTGAGATACCCTCAATCAGTCAGATTACAATCAATTGATTTTTCCCTATTTTTCGTTTCCACTGAGTAGTGAGTATGGCATGGAATGTATCGTGAGGAATCGGATGAATTTGAAACCTTAATATTCCAAAACACGGAGAAAATGTCAAGATTTCGTGGACAGGGGAAAACGGAGGAAAGTCCAGAGCATACGGAATCCATGGATGTCGAGAAACATGCCTTGTTATCTCTCACAAGATGCTCAGCGGCGCAGCCCAGCAATAAATGCCAGGGGAGATAATGATAATTTTTTATGCCACAAGCCAACAGCTGCAATGGGAGATAATACAGGGGGAAAGGGGGTTGCGAGGGGGCTGAAATATGCAGGTTACGGGCGATGAATGCAGGATGCACATTGGCGTATTTGCAGTACGTTGGCGCATTCGCTGTATATATACATGGCCGCAGAGCACATTCGGTTGATGAATAGTGGGGAGGTACACAGAGACGCAGCTTTGCCAGCAGTCCCTGGGGGTGGGGAATTAGTGAGCTGGCCCGACAGGAGTCACCAGAGATCGATAGTCTAAAACAGAGCATGACATCACATGGGGACAAATATACTGACAGTGGTTCGCGAGTAGGTAAACGTGAGCGCGCGTCCTCGTGATCACATTTTTACTGTCACTGTGCTAGCAGTGGCAGATTCAGACAGACAGACTGACAGACAGACAGACACATGTAGATAGATAGATAGATAGATAGACAGATAGATAGATAGATAGACGGACGGGCAGATGCGTAGATGGACGGATAGACAAATGGGCAGATTGTTGGAGGAATGGTTGGATAACAGCGAGAGAGAGAGAGAGAGAGAGAGAGAGAGAGAGGGGGGGGGGGAGGAACACATGCATCCACCATTGAAAGCCAGGATGAGTAATCATGCACAGACATCAATCAGTGAATCAATGAACGCCGACAAGAGTAACTGGTGAACAGAAGACGAATCCCACACTACAAGCTGTTGAGCGGTTACACTCCCCCGGCCAAGTACCGGTACTAGAGATAGGTACAATTTTAAACAGGATAAACCTTCAGGGATATCGAATTTAAGGCGAACAAAAACAAATCACGAGTTCCAGGGCGGGAACTTTCGTTTCAAAACAGATGTCGATTAATAATTTTTCCTTCTATACGAGACGTCATTAATATTTTTTCTCCAATATTTAATATTTTTCCTTTATGAGTCGTTATTAATATTTTTTTCTTCTATGAGACGTCATTAATATCTTTTCTTCTCTGAGATGCCACTGATATGTTTCATCTATGAGACGTCATTAATATTTTATTTCAATGAAAAGCCATTAATGTGTTTTTTCTTCCATGAGACGTCAATTAACATTCCTTTTTTTCTATAAATGAGAAAGGGCACTGTTACATCACGGTGTTGGGGTAAGATTTTGAAGTTCAATCTCTCAGATTTCGACAATGAATATCCAAGTAATCTAACACCAGTTGCTTCGAAGCTTTTCATAACACTAAACAGGCGTGTCGGAGTGAACACAGTCATAACTAGTGATGGCGGCAACAACAACAACAACAACAACGACAACAATAACAACAGTAACAGCGACTACAGGAAGTAGTAAGAGAACATAATACTAGGCCAACAGTTAGAACTACGAACCAAGACCACCGACATTATGATCTTCATAACCAACCAAAACTAATTTTTCACCTTAGAAAATACATCAAGTCAGAACTCCCAACCCCCTCTCCAGATAACCCTGCTAAACCTGAACCCAATTTATGTAGTACATGTACTAACTGCTCCGAGTGAACGGAAGGGCGTAGAATCTAATATGATCCTAAATAATCTTACTATAATTGAGCCAGAGGGTGAACCTGTAGGCAGCTAAAAGTTCGCGACTACGCCGTCAAAAATTATGAAACTTAATGTGTCTGCATTTTTGACGAAGAGTTACGTGGACACATTCATTTTGAACAAAAATCAGTCTTTATTATTATTTATATTGAACTTTTTTGAGCCGCAAAAACGGAGACGCATTCTCACAGGATAGAACCCAAAAGTTGCCTCCGGAAATGACGTCATTGACCTCTCTGATCACACTGGTGGTCGAAAATCAACGTAATCACATCTGTATATTTCTGCGTAAGTTCTTTTAGTCATTGCATTGAACCCAAAATGCTGCTTTTAATGTAGCCTAGATCTAGATCTACTGTTGGGCCTCCTACACGGGTCTTGCACGGGTCGGCTAATTTGACTAATTCCTGTCCAGCTACTGCTAGCCCATTCAACCTGCAGCTGTAAGACATTCACAGCACCGCCGAATTCAGCGGCCCAAGGGCGGATCATTAAAAATACATGTGTACATGTTCCCAGTGCGACCGTTCACTAAAAGTGTTTGTCCCTCAACTTCATCACCAACATCTGTCACACTCATTAGTTCTCTCATTCTCTATCTCATCTCCGCCCGTCGAAGTACGTGTATTCAGCTACATGGCTTGCAGTTGCAAGATTTTCACTCCATAGCTACTCCATTTTCACTTCCCAGGTGAAGAACAGTGAATTTTAGACCAAGTGGAATCCCACGCCAGTGACGTCACAATCATACCACAACTGCCTGAGATTTCTTAAAAATAGTTTTGAGGTAAGACCTAACATCCCAGGTTAATGATGTTTTGTTTCCTGAAAAGCATGAAGTTTTGTACCCAGCCTCGCAAGACTGAATAGTGACACGAAACACATTTTACGCAAATTACAAAATTTACAAAGCAATAATACTTTTTCACGCTTTCTGAAAATGTAAATATGGCTCGGGCAAATGTGTTATGGCTGTGGCGTACGGTCCCCTAACAACAGACAATCTAGGAAACCAAGATCTGAAAGTCCTTTGATCTTCCGGCATTCACTCGACATGCCTCTCGATCTTTAGAAATACTGCTAGTGCAATGCGGTCCACTCACGTTAAGTTCTGAGACTTCGTCAAACATGATAAAAACGAATTTTGGAGTAGTAAAAACAAACAAGAAGTGGAACATATCTGTCGGGACTATGCAGGCTGGATTCTTGAGCTCTAAGTACTTTTGGTATTGGCTACCACTAGCCGCACTGATGTGGTCTCAAAACTGGAGCGGTGATACATCAAGATGACGCCAAACGGGGTCAATGATTGGAGTGGTCAATGGTCCTATAGAAACATGATACACTCAGAGCCTTAACAAAGAAGGAAAAATACAATGCCCGGCCAGCATGATGGTGATTTGTACAGCCAGGCAATTAGAGCTCAGACCAGCCATATTATGACGTCACTGATATGTAATGTCTAAGGCTGGTGACGCACTAAGTATTTTTTGTATTTTTGTACTTTGCTTAGTTCTTTAATCCCATTTGGGAAATTTGCCTGAGTGTCATTGCCGCCCAGTTACAACTGGAGCAGACAAATCGTCGCCACAGTGCAGTCAAGTCCAGCCTATATTGTCTAGCTTTTGAGATGTGAACTATTGATTAAACAGGGACTAACGCACTGGTGAGGCTGACACGAGTCTGTCCCGGGGGCGTCAACACTGTCTTGAGACAGCTAGCGGCTAGAGAGACCGCCTGCAGTGAGTCAAAACAGACGTAAAACGGACCTGACATTGTGCTTCACCAGTGCCGTATGTTCGTCAAAACAGTTTGCACCGATTTGAATAAACACTAAAGACAAGACATTACAACTCAACTCAAAATATGAATGCAGAATTCTCATGGCGCTCCGGCAGACAAGCTGCAATCTCCCATCAGTCATTTTACACAGTCCCAGGGAATCCATCCAATAACTGACTCGCAGCAGGACTCGGCTGCTATCAAAACATTAAACTCTCTGAAAGAATGAGAGATTTTAATTAGCTTAGTTAGATGCTAGACGACCGTTTTCAACCTTAGCGAACGAAAGGAGATCTTGATCTTACGAATACCGACTGGAGCAACGTTTGTGTTGGTGCCAGGGGAAATGCTTTCATCATGTTGTCTTAGGGTTTTCCCCATTTATTATCATTATTATCATTATTTTCTATTCGATTACTTTGCACTTTACAAGGTAATGATATCACATTGGATGTAATGAACGGGAGAAGAAAAGGCTGAGCAAATGGAATTAAAATGAGTTAATGACGACAAAGGAAGAGTATAACACTGCAAAATTTTAAAAATCTGCCTCTGCTAGGAATAACTTAATGCTCATGGAAGAATCCACCGATATCTCACAGACCACCGGACCAATCAAGTCCCGACCAAAAAGTCTCATTAGCATTAACTTCTTCCAGATGGCTGGTGGCACACTAAGACACGTCTATTCTGTCTCGGTCTGAGCGAGAGATATGAGAAATGGAATTTCACTTGAGTCTGAGTTTAACGACGAGTCAGCGCGATAACTGCCACTATGCGCCGTTCATGATTTCTTCATTATCTTACTTCGGGTTAATAATGTTCTTTCAGTTACGTGTCGAAGGTTGTTTTTTTTTTCCGGTGGAAGAAAACTAACACGACTTCTATATGGCGCACTGAGGCAAGTTTGTTTTGTGTCAGTTTTAGAGTCAGTATTATGAGCAATGATCTCGTGGCACCGAAGACAGTCTCGTCTCGCTAGTTCCGGCGCCTCATAACTGTCACAAGTCTACTGGCTGAAAGAGAGAGAGACCTCGCGGATCGCGCATTGAGCGACATAACATGCAATACAGACTTGACTCAGTTAGCCACCAGATAACATAAAACAGCAGTGGCAATGCGCGTACTACTTTTTATCACTGTATCCACCTCCACAAGAACTGATGCTGGCCAAGCTGCAAGACTCACTTTCTCCGCTACTTCTCTATCGCCATTAGGGAACAGTACTGTAATCGGGGACAACACTATAATTGTTACAAAACGCGATTTTCTGTAAAACCAAGGGAAAGTCAGCATATTCAGGACTCACAATTAAACCCTGTAAGAACAGTTGGAGATTTTTGTTTTCGGAGGACATTTGCATCTCACTTTCCTTGTTTTTGTTTCTGTTCTTTATTCTTGTTTTTCATCTTGGCTTTCTTCTGTTTCCTGGCCTCGGTTGTTTCCTCTTCTTCTGTATCTGACTATTTGTCAGACCTCAAAAGGAGTAACTATGTATGAACTACCACAGAAAGTAAAAGTTAACTCTGACATTGAATGTGATCTTCCACGTTCAATGCGCGCCAATGCCCCGACCCATGCTGGCTACACCTTTCGGAAACCGATTGCCACTGAACAAAAAGTGGGCGGGTTAACACCGCCTTTTTGCCGCTGGACACTGACTGGGCTATGACCTGTGTGTCGAAGCCCGCCGGTGATTTACGCTGATACCTTAGCCCCGACCAGCAACCAGCCTAGTGTTCGTGGCACGGGCATGGCACGTGATACCAGACCTAGTCACGTTATCTAGATCTGCCTGGGGCTATCGCCAGCCGCGCATTGATGCTGTCTCAAAACTGGAGCGCTGATAGATGGCAGTAACTGGGTCAGTGATTGGAATGTACAGTAACAGAGGGTCGTGGAGAAAAGAGAGACTTGCATTAGAAGAACTGTTGAGAGAGGAACTGAAGAGAGGTTTGGGTTTGAGTTTGTGTTAGAAGGTAAATAAGCATGTCGACACGATAGCGGTCAAACTAGGCCAAGAAAAAGTAAGACGATAGACAATTTTAACAGGACGACATGACCGAAAGAGACGCTACCACATACCGGAAGCCAATCACACACACTGAAAAAGACAGAACAGAAAGACCAAGAATAAGAAAGGGAACATGAAAAAAAAAAAGAAAAGAAAGACAACGAAAAAGAAGTTTTAAGTGATTTCAGAACTCCTGTAAACTCCAAATTGAACTCTACAATCATTATAATCCTCATTTGAGGGAGAAAAACAAAAAACAGAAGCAACACAGCTTAAGTCCTGCTCATCTTACAAGTGAAAATAGAGAGGAAATAAGAAGAGAAGAAGAAGAAGCAGGAGAGGAATAATAATAATAATAAAGGCATACCAAGGGATCAAGTGCAGCAGAAATGAAAACGGGTGATATCAAACAGTATATCAATCATCTGGCCTTTTATGTGCGGTCTTCACTGTGTTCTAACGACTGGCTTTGCAAAACTGGTACGGCCTACACTGTTTTGTTAGCTGGCAGAGATATGTTTGAAAAGTTCGCCAGTACTTCAGTCCGGGTTTTTCCCAAATGTCTCAGGTGATTTACAAATTGGCGTTTACAATACGTAATTAAAACTGACATCTGAGTCCAGCAAGGTTTATGTCTGACAGCAGGGCTAAAATATTCATGTTATACTGTCAAAATGCTAAATGCAAAACTTCTTTGACGCACTGACTCAAATGCCTGCATGAAACTAATAGAAAACGATTTCACGTCCCCGGGCATATAAATAATGAAAACAGAGTAGCTGTGCAGAAAATAAATGTGATCTGTAATTTACCAATCTTTAAGCTAATTATTGAGCAGGGTCTCGTGCCTCTCAGAGCAGGAGCTCTAGCAATGCTAGGAGACAACTAAACGACGAATAAAAATGAGTGCGGCAATGCCAGATATAGCGCAATGAAGACCCGTTCCATTTGCTGGGAGGCAGATGACCTACGATCGAGACTGTTATATTACAATGGATCTAAAGGGTGAACCTATAAGCACCTAAAACATGGTGACTGAATGACCAAAATTTAAATGAACCATTGGGCACTGCCTCAAGATTGGACGCTAAATTACGTGGACACAACTATTTTGGACACATTTTCAGTCTTTAACATTACGTATAATTACTTTTTTCTTGAGCCGCAAAGATGAGACACATTGTAGTCGTGTAAGAAATTTTGTTCTTGGCCTCTCTTTACACATTGCTGGTGGAAAATCAAAGCTATCACACCTGTGTATTCTGCAGAAATGATGGTTCTACAATAAGTTCCCTTCGACTTTATACAGAACAAGATTGACCTACCGGGCATTGCCCGGAATAAACAATGATGTGCTCCTTCTCTCTCTCTCTCTCTCAAATAAAAGTAATAAACTACAGTCTTGCTTCAGGACTCATGCGCACCAGAACACTACGCACCAAACTGAACGCTTGAACTTTGGCAACTTTGCTAGATTTATAAAAATCGCGAAACGATATGGCGGAACGAAAAATATCGGGCGGTGAAAAAGAATGAAAACACGCTAGGAGAAATTAAATGAACTATATTTAGTTTTATTTTTAGAAATTCGTTGCAATATTTAATCTGCAGTCAGATATCGTAAAAACCTAGTAATACTCGTTCTGTTTGAGCACAGAAAATTTCACGATTTTACATCCAGCCGTTTTTATACCTATAGAGCACAAAGTTTCAAAGTCTTCACTTATTATAATAGATTCCAGTTTCGTTATTAATGTGACCTAGATCTAGATACACTATACGGCTGGTCTTACTCCAAAGAATCTGCAAGGTTCATCTTGTTCGGGTCGGCTACTTCTCACAAACTACCAATCTGTAGCAGGGAAAGCACAGTTTAAAAACCGCACCCAACCACAAGACAGAGCTAATGTTGCGTCTGTGTTTTCCCTTCTGCTGTAAACGTTTCATTTCAACTGTAATCTGATAAGGATGCTACGCCCACGGCACAGACACTCTGGAAGCGAAACTTCTTCCGTCAGTTAGAATACTTCTGAAACATTCCCGAAGGGCGGAAATACAACTCTGACAGCAGAGATCTGACATCTCCCAAACATGCCATTTAACATTTCTGAGAAAATAACGTACTTTATTCTAGGATTTCAACCGTTATTCTGCAAACGCCAGGCCTTATTAGCCACAACACACAAAATAACAATTAGGAACATCCGCTCCTGATTTCCCATGTTTCTGAAATTTCAAATTTACTATTCCCACAACATATTTCACTACGTACATTCCGTAGCTTAATTTATCGGCGTACGCTAAAGAGCTCTTGTTTGAACTAGAATCGGGGTTTTACAAAGAAACTGTCCGTATAACATTCTCTATGATAACCCAGCTGGGCACATGACTGTGGGACAACATTACTACTAACACTCGAGTCAGTTTTGTTAACATTGATCTCTAGATCTAGATCATGCTCCTTAATGAAAACTCTTGCTAATGAACCTTCTGTAGTGTCTAAAGATGACCACAAACCTAATGATTCTCGAAATTTCATTCAACTTTTCATAGAAAACTGAATTATATTGCTATTTACATAATTCTTAGTGTGCATACAGCATTCCATCATGGAGGCAGCCATTTTGGATTTCGCGGCGAAAGGCTCAATTCCATTGGTTGATTAGAATAGCATTGTTTAAGTGGCAAAGTCAATTCGCATCATTGATTATTATTTATGGGCACAATTTACATACAAATTATACAAAAATTTGCAAGACTTGAAATGACAACATTGGTCTTTTGTGAAGGGGAGATGCATAAGAGCTTGCATGCAAAAACTCGGCGTATCCCCTGCAGGTGTGTAACGGCATGACAAGTTACAAGTTTGGTCTCATAGCCTACCGCCACGGTGTGTTACCACAGTCAAGGACATGCATGTATTTCTATGTTATTAAGAAATGAAGGCAGCTTCCACAGAAACTGTAAAGGTTTCTATCTATATTGACATGTACAACAGACCCAGCCGTCATTTGGTTGTAACCCCGCTGAGGCCTAGGTAAGATGGATGTGGAGGGGTCGGATAATCACAATGCACTGAAATTAATCGTCGACGCAAAACCGCAGTATGTCCTGATTCTGCCACAACAGCTCTGAGACGACCTGAAAGGCTAATGGTTGGTTCTCATGTATACGGCAACGGAAACGTCAAAAACCCTTCAAGTAGTAAAATAGAAAGAATGTTTCCGCACGCCGTTTCCGCACACATGGAAACACTCTTTCTTTTTTTCTACATGATGGATTTTTCGCCGTTTCCGTATACATGAGAACCCAGCTTAACGCCCTTGTGCATAATTGAATTCGGGAGAACCTTCCGTTTCTTGTATTTGTTTGGCTGTTGCATTTTGGACGTACTGATGATTCTGACCATGATGTCGGAAAGATGAAGTCAAAATGGCACCTTGGTGCTCAATGCCAAGGACTGCCGGAGAAGCTGGGACAGAGTGGGTGCATAACTATGCTCTCGACACACATTTCCCAGATCCCTGATCTCTCCCTTTCCTTGGCCAACTCTAAACCAAATTTTACAAACAAAGCTGCCTAATCCCGAAGACGATACCATCAATGAAAAGAGGTGAAGAAGGAGACAAAGCTGACGATGGCGACAAGAGAAAGACAGAAAGAATGAGTGTGAGAGACGACAGGACAAAGTATAGCCAGCTGGGCGAAAGAGGAAAATAGAATGCGGGATAAAGCAACAAATGAATACAATAATGCTCAAATGTCTTCGACCTACATCTCCCCTGTCACAAGGGAAAACAATCTGGCTGGGTCGTGTAAGTACTTTCATACATGAAAATGTCTTAATAATGTCCGGTGGTGGAGAGGGTAGTGAGGACGATCGAGAAGACTGGACAAGGCAGACAAAAGATGAACTGAACATATTTCTCCAGAGAGCTCATTATGACAGCAATGAATGTAATTCATCATTAAGCCTCAGAAATTATTTTATACATCATTCATGATCCATCCAATGCCATGCTTCCGGACACATGAACATGGTTGAAAATCTCACATCGGAAGTTCATAAATCATGTCTCTCCTTTTATTCTGCCATTTCACAAAATTTGTTTCGCCTGTGTAAAAAAATCTCAAGATGGAACTCTTTTCTTTTCTCCACTCATAGAATTTCAACGGTGACGAGTAAAGTATCCTCGAGTCAGTTTACTGCCAGTACACAAAGTCTCTCGAACGGCATACAAGGATCAATCCATCAAGCAATAATTTTACGATCAGACGTATGCAGATTCAAGCACTATACCGATTTCAGTTTCCAGCACTATCGGAGTAATCGGACGGCCCATGCAATATTGGACGCGGCGCCCCACTGGGTCATGGTCACACTAACCGTCGCCGGCTTCAGAATTCCAAGGCGACATTCTGCTAGTTTCCCAAATTGCAGGCGCGCCCAGGGATTAAGAAGTTTAAAAGGCTCCTCTTCCGTCATCCATTGCCTGCATAACGCATCCTCATTTATTTATCCCTTTCTCCCTCGAGAAGCGGGAGGAGGGAGTCCATATCAACGGAAGGCGCAATGCTGCACCCCCCCCCCCCCAAAATTCATGGTGCATTAACCCTTTCACTGTCTACGCTACAGGTCCCGAAACCTGCCGACTGTATTTGTTTTGTTCCTTAGAGTCAGTTGCTCACCGCAATTTTACCAACTGCGGGGTATCAGAAGCTCGAAACAACAAAAGATTACAGTTTAAATCTCTGGTTGAGATCTGGCAGCCGGAAAATGCAAACACATCGACGAGACGATGGAAATATGTGAACATGTAGATCAATATTACGTGAAAATATAATTTGGGCTCGCATTAGGGGAAGGCAATCACTTAAATGTACATAAATTATTTGCAAACTTATGGCTCCTTTTTTTTCTTCTTTAACTTCCATCAATGAATCCCGCACGTCATGTTGTTGCTGTTTCGTGCCCAACTCTGCATGAAGGTGCTTTGTTTGATTTGAAGACCGATTTGTCACTGTTTTCGTGCAATGGAACGAATATCTAAGTTACTTTCGTTAACCAACCACCTACAGACTGGGAGGTCACCATGGGAATATTCTCAGACACCAGTCTGCGACACACAAACCCGTTTCACTTCAACTGTATTGTCATGGCAAACATTTGGTTGCAAAAATACGCATTTTTCCAGGCCTCGATATGGCCTCATGATATACCCAAGCCTGCAAAAACGAAATACTCGAAGAAAGATACCAAGAAAACATGTCAAGCCCCTGCAAATTCTGAAAGCTTCAAATTGCCATGTTTAATTACATAAAATCTCATATGGCTGGTGCCTAAAAAGAGGTCCCGGGTTCGAGTCACGCCTGAGTCATTTGTTTCTCTCCTTTATTCCACTTTCGCTTTTCTGAGCAATAACTAAGCATACACACACTCCTTACGCCCCATCTTTCCTCGAATTGATCTTCTTGGCGCTTTGTCTCCCCAGAGCTGATTTACCTTTGCCCTGTGTCCACTAAATATTCACATTCCGAATTTAGGAAAAAAAATAATAATGCTGAAACCCCTTGGCAAACAAGAGCAATGATTAACCCTCTTCTCTGTGCCCAGACCCCAAAGAGTTAAGGCACTTCCCGCAGCCTAATCAGGTTAATGTTGCAGACAGAGAGGCCCAGACGCCCTGATCTTGACGGGTGACCCCCCCCCCCCCCAAAAAAAAACACCACGACATGGACCCTGATCTAATGACGAGCTAGAAGTTCTTCTGCCCCACGGAGGGACTGGAACCGTCCAGAAATGTTGAGCTACTGCCCATCGGTCAGGGATCACGGCCTTTTCAAGAGCTATCTGAGGCCTGACACATTTTGACACAACTAAGATATTAATATCTGGGGACGGTCACGAAGACACGCAAGGAGGGTGTTATCGAACTTTATACACGTACCACATGATTTGTTCATGATTCACAGTTCAAAAACACATGAGGAAAGCCCCCCCCCCCCCCCGGTGGGGAAGAGAGGAGAGAAGGGGAGAACAAAGGAGAAGAGAGAAAAGGAAACAAGAGTGCATTAGGACTTGGGCATTGACACAATGTGGTATGTTGGATAGATCATGGGGCCAGCTATAAACTACATAATGATGAATGTAATATTTGTTTTGATTATGATGCTGTTGTGAAACAATTTAAATCTGTTAAGGAAAGAAAGGCATCTGGACCAGATAACATTGGAAGCAAAGTAGTGAGAACATGTGCTGAACAACTAGCAAAAATTTTTACTTTCATCTTCAACAAATCCTTTCAAAACCATTACATACCAAACATTTGGAGATTGTCAAAAATCTTACCTGTCCCCAAAAAAACCAAAAATATCTGAAATGAACGACCTTCGCCCAGTTGCATCAACTTCCATTATCTTTAAATGCTTTGAAAAACTTATTTTAACTGAACTAACGAAGGAGGTCAAACAAAATCTCGATCCTTTGCAATTTGCATACAAAGAAAACAGGAACACAGAAGACGCCTTATTGTTTTTATTGCATAACATCTACAGTCATTTAGACACTGGTAAAACCTGTATTCGTGTGCTCCTTGTCGATTTTTCGTCTGCGTTTAACACCATACAACCGCACTTGATGTTTCAAAAGCTTACCAACCTACACGTGAGTTCATTTTTAAAGAGCTGGATCTTCGAATTTCTAACACAGAGAAGCCAGTTTGTGGATATAAACAACACATTTTCCAAATTACTCACAACAAACACAGGAGCGCCACAAGGCTGCGTGCTGTCACCTGCCTTGTATACATTGTATACAAATGATTTCACTGTGACACACAACAACGTTTACCTTCTTAAATTTGCCGACGACTCTGCTATTTTAGGCCTTTTACCTAACTCTGGCCACGAATATTCTAACATTGTACAATCCTTTCATTGTTGGTGTAATAACAACTATCTTCTACTGAATGTTAAGAAAACAAAAGAGCTTGTTTTTGACTTTAGGAAAAATAACAACGATCCTGTTTGCCCTCTTACTATCAACAATGAAGAGGTTGAAATTGTCACAGAGGCCAAATATCTTGGCATTACTATTGATTCATTGCTTAACTGGCATGCGCATGTAACATATGTATACAAGAAAGCCAACCAGCGCATGTATTTCCTCAGAAAGCTCCGCTTTTTAAAAGTTAGCAAAAGCATTCTGAAAATATTTTACACCATGGCTATTCAGAGCGTTTTGATGTATGGGGTTGTCTGTTGGGGAGGAAACATCTTACAAAAAGATAAAAATAAGATCAATAATTTAATTAAAAAAGCATCCAAAATTTGTATCTGTGATCTGCCATATTTTGATGAGCTGTACACTGGTGCTTGTATTAAAAAAGCTAATATTATTATAAATGACCCCCAACATCCCCTGAACAAGGAATATATAAGATCTGTAAGAAGTTTAAGGCTGTTGTCAAAGAAAACTAAAACTGAGCGCTACTTTAAATCGTTTATTCCATCATCAACTAGGATGTTACAATAATGTCGTCATCTTGATCGTAATCTGTGCACAGTTGAATTATGTCCTGCGTGTCAGGTCAATGTGTTTTAGTTAGGGAAGCATATTGTGTGCACTGTTAATTTTGTAAATTTAGTTAATTTATCAGTGTGTGTGTATATATGTGTGTGTGCGCGCTATGTATCATACTTTCTGCTTCTGTAACTGTATTGTTATGTATTCAATGATCAAAACAAATTTCCTTGTACAAGGACGAATAAAATTTATCTTATCTTATCTTATCTTATCTTACATGGACTCCATTTTAGCAAAATCTAACACGCCTCCTCCTCTTCCCACCATGTAAGCTTTTCCTCCGCTCCCCCCCCCCCCCCCAACTCCGTGCCAACGTAGGGTTATTAGAAAAGTGAATGTCCACCTAAGATCTTGCTGTTCCCAAACTTTAAGGTGGCATTTTGCATGAGCTATTGGACTGTTTCATTAGCTACACGACCTACATTCGACTTTTATGTAATCCTACAATGCATGATGTTAAAAACAACCACCACCAAATCGTTAATTGATTGCCCAACATGAAAAGCGTACGCACTTCATGGATGGTCCCTGGTGCGTATCACATGGGCAGATTGCATTCGCACCGTCGGTCCCACCCACCTCGACCGCGCAAACAGCAGCTGCAAACGTACTTTACTACAGCTCTGACAAACCCCAAGAGGTTCATCATTGGACGTTTGGCTGATGCACCAACCGTGACCACACAAATGCATTCAACTGAACCAACGATTTGCGTGCATAAATGCGTCAACTTTCCACTGTCATGTACAAAAATATTATGAGCATACTGACTTAAAAAAAAAAACACACAAAAAAACAATGACGTCGGGAAAACGCCCGTGTCCACAGCACGCGCCACTAGTCATAGCCATAAATAAAACAATCCAGCCCAGCTTGTCAGCACTTACCAGCCTCGGAGTATGATGACCAACTGGAAAAAAGATAATAGGAAAGAGACAGAAAAAGTCGACGGTAATTTAATTCCAAACCAGTCTGCACTCCTTTAGTATTCTTGTATTCGGTATAAGAATACCAGAAGCTGACGGAAATGAGGGAAAAGTCGACTTGATCCCCCCCGGGAGTTTGGGACTGATTCCGCCCCCGACAGTCCGTCTGAGCCATGAAGACACCACCACGACTGCATATCCCAGCGATATCGATGTCGCCCACCCTAGAGCCAGACGAGCCCCAACGTGTGAACATTTGTCTTGCTTCAGAGTAAAGAGCAAATCATAGTGATTACACAGTACTGTAGTCGTCCTCATAAAGTCAGCATTCCCGATGACTACCGTAATGACCTTTGATAATGATGCTTGGACTAGAAATCAAAAGGCGTGATAATGATAGACCCAGGCGCTATGGGGAAGACATTGGATCAGTCTAGATTGAGGTAAATTACTCAAGGTGACGGAGAATGAAGAAAATGTCTCATTTATCTCAAGCGCTATCTTTCGCTGGCTTTGTCACTCAACAGCATCGACGTACATTATCTCTCGTTCATTCGTAGGTATTCTAATTTTTCACAATTTTCCTTCACCCTCTCCACATCACTACCCTAGTACCTGCCATTACTAACAGTTCGAGGTTTGCCGTCCAAACTCGCTGAGCCCTGGCATACTTAGTCAGGTCTAGTTTGCCTCCGTTTCAGCGTGAGATGTGGACCAGTTGAGTGAGTCTGTGACGCCGGACCGCGCACAGTGGCGACGCTAAAACAAGTCTGTTTCGCTGATTGATTGAGGACAAGTTCAAGACTTGAGTCAAAACCGTCGCAAAACAGCCCTGACCCACTTCGTTTTTGCTATTTCAGTCGCAGGCCAGTTTCACCTCTGGACAGAAAGCAGGAAATTTAATACACTCATGGAAAAACCAGGCGATTTCCTTCAATTTGGACTTTTCCGGCATGCCAGTTCGAAAACGATCGTAATTTAAGGAAATACTTCGGTAGCGACACTCCGAAAAACCCCAAGGCAGCATGATTGTTCGCCAGGCCCTCAAATGGGACCCCGAGGGCAAACGAAACCGCGGGCGACCCAAGACAACATGGCAAAGATCAACTACAAGCAAAGCAAAAATGCTGGGACTCTCGTGGGACCAGATTGAAGCCGCAGCCCAGGATAGAGCAAAGTGGTGGACCTTGGTGGATGACCTATGCCCCACTAGGGGTTCAAAGTTTAAGTCGAGTAAGTCAAGTCACTTCGGTAGCGACAGCCATGGTCTTTTTGGTTACTCGGCAGGCACCGGCACGGCTGTCAATATGGGATTCGGGCTGGGGTCCGGATTGGGGATGTTGTCTGGGTTTGACGCCTGGAAAAAGCCAAACTGCGGTGCCTGTCTGGATAAGGCTAGCGTTGCGCTGCTTTAAAAAAAAAAAAAAGATTTTTTTCCCCCACTGTCCAGGCATCACCCTGACCGGACAGCGCTGCCCTAGCCCTAAACTTGAACCTGGCTCTGACTCTATTCCTAATCTGGGTCCTAAATTTGACCCTTAAGGACAAGAAAATCCTTACGGACAATTGTCTTTACCGAAGTAATTCCATAACCTATCACACCATTGCATAATGATTGTGTTACTTTTTTTTTTCTCTTGGGGGTGGGGGCTCGATAATCTATTAATCAATTCCATAACCAGATCGACACTAATGAACGTTTTGGAACACCCGTTTAAGATACTCAAAGAAAGCCAAAGACTTTTTATTAAAATTTTATAGTTAGACAAAAAAAAAAAACTACAGTAAGTGGAATGAAGACAATCAAATTTGTATGATTATTTCTAAAAAATAAGGGATGAAAATGTATAATCACATAATTACGCAATTGTATTCCACACTAATACAAGCGTCTCGGACCACCACTAATTGAACAACTAATGAAATTTCATCTGCTCCATGCAAGACGTGCCATGATATCATGGTGACATTTGTTTTTGCTAGAAGCCAATATTGCTTTATGACTCAACAATGAAAGAGGGTACTCGAATATGCCCGTCGGTGGACAAACTTTAGGGCGGCCAATGCCCTCGATTCCGGCGTCTGAAGAAAATCAGACGGATGGAAGATGTCAGTCAGATCAATAGCAAACAGCAGAATATGTCCACGTGAAGGGGGGGGGGTGGGGGGGGGGAGGGGTTGAGGGGTAGGGCTAGTGCACAATGTTCTTCAGCCGTGTGAGTGGAGATATGATGGTGCGGGGTAGGCCTGGATAAGATAGCATGGATATTATACGAAAGGGGGATTTCAGGAGAGGGAATCCAGTTTTCGGAAGAGGCACAGAATGAAACACTGAAGGCTGCAGCAGATCAGACAGACATTAGGACACTCACGTCATCGTATCGACTGCACGAGGGCCAGACTGACAATAGACAGACAACTATCTGGACGACTTGTCACCGGCACAGAAAGGCGAGACGGATCGCCGGGAATTGTCAAGGAGATTACTGAAATTCAATTAGACAGACAGACAGACAGACAGACAGACACAGACAGACAGACAGATAGATAGATAGATAGATAGATAGATAGATAGATAGATAGATAGATAGATAGATAGATAGATGAAGGAGGGGACAGACAGATAGACAGACAGACAGATAGATAGACAGACAGACAGATAGATAGCCAGACAAATGGATGGATGGATGGATGGATGGGTGGATGGATGGAGGGAGGGATGGACAGACAGACAGACAGATAGCTAGACAAATGGATGGATGGATGGATGGGTTGACGGAGGGACAGACAGACAGACAGACCGGTCGGATCGATAGATAGATAGACAGATACACTGACAAACAGATAAGTAAGCAAGAAGACAGATTTTAGGATATAAACAGATACATATGTATAGATTTTATGATAACTAGACAGACCGACCTTTGAATCTACAACCATTCCCTCCAGACACTGAAATCAGCATGGATTAACCTGCCCAGCAGCTATCTAGGTCATGCATTTATCTGACTCACGTCCCTAGCCTCCCATTGCTGATGTATTACACTTCTTGCTTTCAAGTTAGAATGAAAACTCTATAACAGTGAACTACCATGTAAGTATTCCGAGACATTCACTTGAAATATACAACTGTGAAAACTGCCCCCTAATCTTAACTTTCAGACATCCCTTTTCGTTTTGAATTCTACTTTCATATGAGTTCTACGTGTTGCTGGGCATTGAGTTGTACAAGAAAATCTGTTCTTGGTAAAGTGTTGAAAAACAAGAAGATTGCTGGGAAAAGTATCATGCGACATCATTAATGTACCATTTGATTCAAATGAAAGAAAATGAAAGAAAGCAAGAAGAGAAAGACAGAAAGAGAGAGGAGGAGGGGGCAGAGAGAGAACGTGAGAGAGAGAGAGAGAGAGAAAGGTGGAGAGAGAGAGAAGGGTGGAGAAAGAGAAAGGGAGGGGGAGAGAGAGAAGGGTGGAGAGAGAGAAAGGGAGTGGGAGAGAGAGAGTGGGGTGACCGACAGAGACAGAGACAGAGAGAGTGGGGTGACTGACAGAGACAGAGACAGAGAGAGTGGGGTGACCGACAGAGACAGAGAGAGAGAGAGTGGGGTGACCGACAGAGACAGAGAGAGAGAGAGTGGGGTGACCGACAGAGACAGAGAGAGAGAGAGTGGGGTGACCGACAGAGACAGGGAGAGTGAGAGTGGGGTGACCGACAGAGACAGAGAGTGTGCGGTGACCGACAGAGAGAGAGAGAGTGGGGGTGACCGACAGAGAGAGAGAGAGTGGGGTGACCGACAGAGACAGAGAGAGTGGGGTGACAGACAGAGATAGAGAGAGAGAGAGTGGGGTGACAGACAGACAGAGAGAGAGAGAGTGGGGTGACCGACAGAGACAGAGAGAGTGGGGTGACAGACAGAGATAGAGAGAGAGAGAGAGTGGGGTGACAGACAGAGAGAGAGAGAGTGGGGTGACCGACAGAGACAGAGAGAGAGAGAGTGGGGTGACCGACAGAGACAGAGAGAGAGAGAGTGGGGTGACCGACAGAGACAGAGAGAGAGAGAGAGTAGGATGACCGACAGAGACAGAGAGAGAGAGAGTGGGGAGATCGACAGAGACAGAGAGAGAGAGAGTGGGGTGACCGACAGAGACAGAGAAAGAGAGAGAGGGGTGACCGACAGAGACATAGAGAGAGAGAGTGGGGTGACCGACAGAGACAGGGAGAGTGAGAGTGGGGTGACCGACAGAGCCAGAGAGAGTGGGGTGACAGACAGAGACAGAGAGAGAGA